>CAUYUJ010000819.1:67500-70000 GCA_963575745.1 Prorocentrum cordatum
CTGGGAGGTCGGTCCGAGTCGGGGGATTCCTCTAGTGTGTTTGGTCTACGTCTCCCCAGTTCAAGTGAGGCAGGAGGCCGAGGGCCATATGAGGAAACAGACAAGGGGCTGAAGGGCCGCCGGGTTGTTGTTACAGGGCTCTTGGACGCCGCGGTTTCCTGGTATGCCTCGCTTTTTTTGGTGCGTCTTTCTTTTTTTGGGCGGGTTGTGCGAACTTCTGAATTTGTCTAGGTGGAACATTTGCCTCTCTTGGGTTGTGGCGCGGCGGGCGTTGATCTTTGTGCCGGGGCCCCCAGGGGAGGCTAGCTGAGGCAGAGCAGCGCTCTGCAAAGGACGACAGAGGCAGTGCGTGCGTGTGCCTTTAGAAGAGCTTGCCGAACTCGACTCTTTACCAAAGGTGGCCCGAAGACTTTGGAAGTACATGATCGGGGGGCGTTTGTGTAGAGGAGTAGCCGAGGTCCCAGAAAAAGAAAGAAATAAAGAACCAGAAAAGCATAACAACAAAAAACAAGAGCCTGGGAGTGACGTCGCGTCGTGTCGCAAGGCCTGGTGGTAGATTCTTGCGTAACAGTGCGCGTTGCTGGGACTTGTTTGGTCGGCCAGAGTTCAAGCGGGCGGCCGCGTAGGTAGGGCTGACGCAGGGGCGCAAGCTTAGAGCAGGGAGTGCTGGAAACGACGGGGAGGTTGGTGCGTTAGTCCGCCGCCGTCGCGGATTCTGGTTCCCGGGTGGAGCGGCGTCGCCTCCTTGAGGGTTCCCGTTTCGGCAGCGATCGTTCCGCAAACATTTTTTGCCCGAGTTGGGGGGGCCTGTTCTGCCCTTCTGCTCCAGGCCGGGGCTTTTTGTAGCCACCTTCTGCTCCTCGGAAGCACTGCGGCGGTAGGAGCGCTGCTTCTCGGCAGAACGTCCTTCTACGCGGCGGATTCTCACAACTCAAAGGTTCCTGCGGACGACGACGGGCCTCCCAGGGAGGGCGCGGCCTTTTTTCCAGCTAGAGCTGCGACGGGGGGTTGTGGAGGTCTTTGGCGACCCAACCGCGCGTTGCAAATTTACGTGCAGGTCGGGAAGTACCCTGGGTGCTCCCGCTGGGGCCCCGACCCACAAGGTTCAGGAGCACACCTCGACGACAGCTTTTGCACGGGCGCACTGGCTATACACCTGCAAGCGTTGCAGGGGCGTGGTACCTGGGGCAAAGGTGCCTCGCGCGGCCTGTGGGCAGCAACGTCCACGGGCACTGTGTCAGCACCTCTTTCTGTCAAACCCCGTGCACGGAGGGCGCCTGCGGGAGGGATTCTGCTTTCGTAGCCGCCACGCCTGCCACAGGGCCCCTCACCACGGAGTTGGATCCAGCTGGCTGGTGTATTCCGGTTGGCCGCAGGTGGCTGTGGGGACGAGCTCTGGAGCTGTTCGTTCTGGGTGAGTGGCGGCGCAGGCGTCGTACAGCAGCTGTCGCGCGGTGGATCCCGTGACAGGCGATTGCCGCCGAGCGTCGCGATCGCGACAATCGAAGTGGGCACGGGGAGAAGAGGGACGATACCTAACAGTAGTTTTGGTGGGTCTTGGACAGGATCCGCTGTCCTCGACGCCACGGGCGTTGTTTATTCTAGAGAACAGGCCACCGGACCAACCGTCATTTTTTTTTTTTTTTTTTTTTTTTTTTTTTTTTTTTTTTTTTTTTTTTTTTTTTTTCCCGGGGCCCTACGAAGGGCGGTTCAAGTCCCGACCCTGGACGGGGGCACCCTGCGTTCCAGCTCGTCCACCTCTCTCTTGGGGGGCGCGCTGGGGCGCCGCGGGGGTCCGCGAGCCGGGCGCGCGGCGCGCGGCGCGCGGCGAGCGCCCGACCTGTGGCCGCCGATGCGGAGGCAAAAAAAAACAACACCGGCGGACTTTTGCTGGTTTGTTCCATACCCATTGTGGGCGTCCAAACGCGAAAGCGAACCTTCGACGCCCTAGGGGAGTCAAGGAATACCCCTGCGCCTCCGAGGTAGGGGGTTTGGGGTGCGAGCGCAGCCGAGCTGAGGACGACGTTCCGCTGGATTCGAAAGACGCTGGATGAGAGCACGGTCGAGAAAAAGCCGCTTCGCAAGGCCAGAGCTGACAGTGTAAAAAGGCGGACCCAGACGTGCAAGTGTGAGCGACGCCTCTTCCGAGGACTGAACACCAGACCGTGGACCTTCAGCGTGGGTGTTCCCACGACGTGCCGTCGTGGAAGTGGCAGCACTTCTATTGAGTGGGTGCATTTTGTAGCTGGTCGCACGTGGTCTGCCCTTTCGCCCTGGCGTTGCGTGCGTTGACGCCATACTGAGTGGGCCCCACGGTCCTCGCAGCCGCTCGATACCGGGACCGTGCGCGTCGCCAGCTGGAGCAGCAGCCCCCCCCTTGGCTTACGTATCAGCGTTCGCTGTAGTTCTTGTTTACAGCGCGTGCGTTTTTTTTTTTTTTTTTTTTTTTTTTTTTTTTTTTTTTTTTTTTTTTTTTTTCTTCTTCTTCTTCTTCTTCTTC
>CAUYUJ010000819.1:77500-80000 GCA_963575745.1 Prorocentrum cordatum
TTTCGTGGCCCCCCGCTCGTTCGCGCTCTTCGTGGCCCCATACGCATTCCCTTCGTGTCCCCGCTGTCGCCCTTCGTGGCCTACTTCGTGTCCTTCGTGGCCCTGCTGTCGTTCTCTCTCGCTCTCGCTTTCGCTCGTCGTCGTCGTCGTCGCCGTCGTCGTCGTCCTCGCCGTCGTGATCGACGTCGTCGTCGTCGTCCTCGTCGTGGTCGGTCCCCTGTCCGTCCCTCTGGGGGTCGGGTCGACGGTCCGCGGCCGACCCGCCGATCAGCGCTGCCGCTGGCCAGGCCGACGGTCCGCGGCCGCCCCGCCGCTTGCCAGGGCCCGGCCTGCAGGGAAGAAATGTATACCCTCCAAAAGGGTTTCGATCGAAGACGGAGAGGGCGGGTATCGAGGGTTTGGAAAATACGCGTTCTTGGACACTCGAGCAGATCAGGGCGACAGTCTTAAAAAATCGTTGTCGTTGTCGTTGTCGTTGTCGTTGCCGTTGTCGTTGTCGTTGTCGTTGTCGTTGTCGTTGTCGTTGTCGTTGTCGTGGTCGTGGTCGTTGTCGTTGTCGTTGTCGTTGTCGTTGTCTTTGTCGTTGTTGTTGTCGTTGTTGTTGTTGTTGTTGCTGTTGCTGTTGCTGTTGTTGTTGTTGTTGTTGTTGTTGTCGTTGTCTTTGCTGTCGTTGTCGTCGTCGTTGTCGTTGTCGTTGTCGTAGTCGTTGTCGTTGTCGTTGTCGTCGTAGTCGTTGTCGTTGTCGTTGTCGTTGTCGTTGTCGTCGTCGTCGTCGTCGTTGTCGTTGTCGTTGTCGTTGTCGTTGTCGTTGTCGTCGTCGTCATCGTTTTCGTCGTCGTCGTCGTCGTCGTCGTCGTCGTTGTCGTTGTCGTTGTCGTTGTCGTTGTCGTTGTCGTTGTCGTTGTCGTTGTCGTTGTCGTTGAATATTATTACTTCTAAAGAATAATTATTGTTGGGCCCCCTGGTGCACGCCCCCCTCGCCGCGCCTAGGCCGCAGCCACATTTTCATCATTTTCGTGAGGAAGCCTCAGGTAAAACGATGTCATCCAGATCCGGTTGTTTTGTTGTAATCCGCTTTCCCTTGCAAAAAACACTATAAAATGACATTTCTTGTTCTAATATAATCCAAACTTCAAGAATCCCTTGCAAAAAATAAGGTAAAGTGGACATTCGCGCGCGCAAGACGAAATCCTTCCAACACCTTAGTTTTCGTAGCGATTTTAACATAAAAACATAAAAAACCAATGGTTTTTCAAAAAAAAATGTCGAAATTTCATCCCGCGCGCTCTTGCGGATTCGTAGGAAACCCAACACTTTTTAAACATTTCTGTCAAACGGGCTTTTGCGAGCAACTTTTTCGAACTTCTGCGACAACGGTTGCGCACCTGCCAGGGCCATCATCCCTGTCAAATAATACCATGCGGGACACATTCGTTTTTTCTTCGCGCGCGCACGCCGTCGTCGTCGGCCGCGGGGCCCTGAATAGTAGCCACGGTCGTCCGCATGCCACGAAGTGAAGTGTCCGAACGTCATAGGGCGGGAAGCTGGGTGTGGGTGGTGGCGAAGAGTCGTTTGGAAATTTGGTAGAGCTTGAACCGGCCCCCCCACAAAGTGGGGGTATTGCCCGCCTCCTATGAAAACCCTGGCACTGGTGAGAACGGAGTGTCCCCACGTGCTAGTAATTGTTGTTGTTGTTGTTGTTGTTGTTGTTGTTGTTGTTGTTGTCGTTGTCGTTGTCGTTGTCGTTGTCGATGTCGTTGTCTCTGTCGTTGTCTTTGACGTTGACGTTGACGTTGACGTTGTTGTTGTTGTTGTTGTTGTGGAATTCTCATTTCTGAAGAATAATTATTGTTGATCCTTCCCACCGGTGCATATTGTTTTTTCTTAATCAAATTGTGCCCCTCGACGCTCGCACCCTGTTTTTTTGACAGGGAAAATCTTCCTGCTCAAAGTGGGCCCCTGGCCTCCGGGTTACAACAACAACGGCTCCCACTTGAGACTTCCTTTTAATTTATCCAGGACCCCCGCTCCCGCCCAAGACTTCCTCGCATTTTATTCAGGAATCGCGCTCTCGCGTGGGACTTCCTTACAATTTCTTGAGGGATCGCTCTCCCGGCGCTCTGGAGTCGCGCTCTCGCTGGAGTCTTGCTTGCAACTTACTGACTGAAGAATGGCCTTGCGTTGGAATTTCGTGCAATTTGCCCAAGCGCCGCGCTCCCGACACCCAGGCACCCAGGAGTCGCGCCCGCTGTGGCCCCATGTGCATGCCCTTCGTGGCCCCGCTGTCGCCATTTGTGCCCCCCTCACTGTCCTACGTGGCCCAGTTGCTACCCTCAGTGGCCCCATACTTGCCTTCTGTGGCCCCGCATTATCTGCACTTCGTGGCCCCCGCTCGTTCGCGTTCTTCGTGGCCCCATACGCATTCCCTTCGTGTCCCCGCTGTCGCCCTTCGTGGCCTCCTTCGTGCCCTTCGTGGCCCTGCTGTCGTTCTCTCTCGCTC
>CAUYUJ010000819.1:87500-92500 GCA_963575745.1 Prorocentrum cordatum
GCGGCGGTTGCGAAACAGCAGGAGGGGGAAGGGTTGGGTAACACCACCGCCTGCCCCTCGTCGGCTGCAAGGCTTCCACGGGCTTGCGCTGGGCAGCTCTGGGCTGCAGGGTCCGCGGCCTGGGCGCCGGCGGTCCCCAGCGCGCGCGCCGTGGAGGCATTTTTTTTCAAAAAAAGGACATACATATATATATATACATATATATATATATATATATATATATAGAGGAAAAGTCCTGGTGGCGCAGCGTGCTGGCGGCAGGGGGGGGGTCTGACAGTGCCTTCATGGATTCGCTCAGGCGCCATGGAGACGCACGCGCCCTCCTTCTGCCCGCGCTGACGCGGTGCCGCTTGTGCCGCCTTCTGATGGGGCCTCGTGTTTGCTGGCGGGGCCGCGCGAGAGGGCGCGCCCGCGAGGGCGTCCACCCCGGCGATCTCGTTGAGGGCGCTGCGCTGTTGCGCCTCGTCTTTGCGCTAATTAGGCCTTCGGTGGCTGGGGCGGGGGGGACTGGGGCTCCGCGCGGGCCATGCGGGTGGCACGGTGACTGGGGCATCGCAACAACCCTGCTCTGGCTAGGTTGCCCATGCTCCTGGGGCGGCGGCGGCGGCGGCCGCGCCCTGCACAGACCGTGCGTTGCTGGCTTCTCTTTCTTAGGTGCTGGCGGCGGCGTCGTCGGAGGCCAGGTCGCTGGTGCCGCGCCAGCGGGCGGTAGCGACGCCGGGGGTCGCGGGGGGTAGGCCCAACTTTTTTTCCAGGGCTACTGCCCAATGGCTGTCTGAAGGTCTCGTGGCAGCATGCTGGGGCCATGTTGAATTTAATTTATCGGGTCGCCCCCTCCCCCCTCCTCTCGTGCACGTCCCGTGGAAATCTTGCTGTGAAGTGAGCTGGTAGGCGCTGCCAAAACGGCACAAGGCGAGCTTTCCTCGTCCCGCGCAGTGCAGGCGTGGGCCAGGCTGGATCTGGGCGCGGCGCGGGTAGCTTTATGGCCCAACCTGGCCTCGATGCGTTCTGCCGCGAGCTGGTCCCCGAGACTGCGCGCATGCCGTGGCAGTGGCTCGATGTCGATGGACACTGCCAGCATTTCGATGCAATTCGTCGCCTCTGACGCAGGCCGAGGAGTGCAACTGTCGCCGTTTACTGTGTCCCTATGTGGTCCATCAGAGTGCCCCCCCTCCACGCAGATCCAAATGAGACCTTGCCACCCTGGATGCTGCCGGGCGTGCAGCTGTCGCCAGTCTCTTCTGCGCTTCTGGGTGTACGTGCCAGCTAAGCGCTCCCTTGCCAATGGGGCCTCGGCTGCTGGATGCTGCAAGTTTTTGGTTGTTGGTGGGGATGGTTCTGTTGTTTGTTTGAGAACAGTTTCAACGGCAGGAGCGTGAGATATGCAACATTCATTTGTGCAGGATCCCCCGTTCGAAGTGCTTGCATGGTTTGCATTGCCGACGAAGATCTCTTATCCTCTATCTGTCCGCTGGGCCTCTGACATGGCGTCCTGCTTTCTTTATTTGTGTTGCGGTAGTTTTCCTAGGAGGTCTGGGACATGATGAATGTGAGTGACACCGCGGAGTGCTAGAATTATCTTGAAGATTGGGTGCGGGGCAGGAGTTGACGAGGACGGCCGCTGCCAGCGCATCTGCGCTCAGCTGGACCCTCTTGCCGCATTCCTGGGCGTCGCCTTGGGCAGGAGCGCCACAAAGGCACCGTGCCACCGCCTAGTAGTGCGTATGACATGAAGATTGCAGGCATGCGCTCTATTAGTGCCCAATACAGTTCAGTGCTGTGTTTTGCCAGTTGCCTTATTGCACTGCTCGCTCTCTTTCACGTCGCTTCCTGTCCATGCTACTCAAGTGTCTCTCTCTCTCTCTCTTTCATTCCTCTCGTTCTCTCTCTCCCCCCTCGTTCTCTTATCCTCTCTCTCTCTCTCTCTCTTCCTCTCTCTTTCGCTACCTCTCCCTCGCGGTCTCTCCACATATCATTTTCTCTCCATCTTACTTTGTCAGTCCTCGTTTTCCCGCAGCATGTTTTTGCCAATCTACTCCAGTTGGACTTCACTGTTGCCGTTGTATTGCGAATGACCTCCCGCAAAATACTTGGCCGTATCGAGGCGTCGTGGGCTTTCTTGGTACCATTGGACTTCGCATACCTCGTGGAAGACTTGAAATGTTGTTGGCGTTCGCAGCAGCTTTGTTCCGTGTCGTGAAGTTGTGTTCTCGCTGGCCGTATCCGGGAGTTGCGTGTCTTGGTTTCGTGTGCCAATAGGGTTGGACTTCGGGAGCGTCGGGGATGTCAGCGGGAGGGATCTTCAGCGGGCCGTCCCAAGTACGTCCGACAGTTTCCAACAAGCAACCCCTCCTGGGCTGGGCTGCTTTCGTTGCCGCGTGTCACGATTGCAGGAAGCTGTCCTGAGATATCAGGAGACGAAGGAGCACGAAGCCGAGAAAGCCGGCGAGGAGCAGGAGGAGGAGTAGGAGGAGGAGGAGGAGGAGGAAGAGGAGGAGGAATGGCAAGACCATAGCAAGTCCAACATGCAAATCTTTCTCAACGATGCTGCAATACGCCCGGCCGTCCCAAGCCCCCGCTTATAAGCCCCTGCAAGACTTCCGTTCTTGTCACTGCGGGGGGTGCCCCCTTGAAGCACGAGCTCCCCGTGGTCCCCGCAACGCAGGCTGGGGGCCCCGTTCTGAGAAGGGGCGGCCGTCCCGTGTTTCTGGCCGTGAGGACGGACGGTGACGGGGCACTGTTCGCACACCCCGGGGTTCTGTTCAGCCGGGAGCCACGCTGTGACACAGGCACCCGCTCGATCCGTGGCACCCGCTTCCCCAGATTGTACGGTGATAAGAAACGCGGCGGACGTCCTCCACCCGTGCAGCCGTGGAGCCTTCCGTCCTTGATCGCGAGGAGCGAGGGCGCCTCGGCCGGACGCTGTCGTTTAGCAAGGGGCTGCCCCTTCTCTCCCGATCTTCAGCGCCGAGTCCATCCTCGAACCCCGATCCTGGACCCCCGAATCCTAAAGACTCCGGCCCTCGGCCCCCGACGCTCGTTTCCGGGCCCTGGGCCGTCGACGATCGACTCCTCGATCCTCGCTCCCCGAACCCGGGTCCCCCCGACCCTCCAGCATCCATGCTCCATCTCCGACCCTGGGTCCTCGGCCCTCGACCTCCCGATCCTCGATCCCCGACCGTGGGTCCTGCACCCTCGACCCCCGATCCTGGACCTCTGGACCCCTGGGTTCTCGAACGGGGGCCCCCGATCACCAGATCCTCGATCTCTCGACCCCGGGGTCCTGCACCCTCGACCCCCTGATCCTTGCTTTTCCCGACCCTGGGCCCTCGACCCTCGGCCCCCGATCCTCGATCCCCAGCCCTCGGCCCCTAGGAGCCTCGAGCCTGGATCCTGGACCTGCGACCCCAGAGAGAGGTCGAAGGATCAAGTTCAAAGGCCCCATTACTCACCAGCCTCGAACTTATCCCTATCCCTAAGATTGACACGCAAAAAGGCGATGACAATCTTAGGGATGCGCCCTGACAAACTAATGGAATCCCTAAGATTGGCATTGTGATGAGGCGTTGCCCAGCTTAGGGATAGGGATATGCTCCAGGCTGGTAAATTACAGACAGTCGTGTCAGTTTGCGCGGTTCGAGAGCTCCGCCCGATGTCCCAAATCGCACGAAGGTGCCAGATAAGGCCAGGTGCCGTCGGCCCAGCCAGCCCGGCGGCGCCCGTGCACCTTCTTGAGGGTCAGACCCTGGTCATGCGTTGATTCAGCCACGCTTCCACTGCAGGCAAGTCCTAGTCACCAACTTTACCTGACTGTCTGTAGTGTCCTCATCACGTGTCAGAGAACGGCGGGCGGCGTATGATGCTCTTCCTTCGAATGTGGGCGAGCCAATGGTACTCATCCCAGCGGTCGATTGGTGCCTCACCCTGAGAAGAAGCCTATGATGGCCTCGACTCGGGTGCGGGGCTCCACGTGGTGGCGCCCCCGTGCCCAGCCCGATCCGGGGCCCCAGCTCCTGGATCCTTCCCCTCCCTCCCGCTCGGCCTCGTCGAGGCGCGCGCGTGCGCGCCTGCGCGGGAGGGCGTGCTTCGGCGGCGAGCGAGGGGGGGGAAGTGAAAAGGAGAAGGCCTTCTCAGAAGGTTCGGAAGTTTTCCGGCCTTCCGAGAAATTTCTCTGAGCCTTCCGCGAAGACACAACCAATACTTCTCAGAAGGCGCGAGGGCTTCTGAGGAGTCCCGCCGTCTTCTGAGGAGGCCATTTCTCCGAAGGGCTTAGGCGACCCCTCCTCCTCCTCCCCTCCTCCTCCTCCTCCTCTTCCTCCTCCTCCTCCTCCTCCTCCTCCTCCTCCTTCTCCTCCTCCTCCTCCCCTCCCCTCCTCTCCTCCTCCTCGTCCTCCTCCTCCTCCTCCTCCTCCTCTCCTCCTCCTCCTCCTCCTCCTCCTCCTCCCTCCTCCTCCTCCTCCTCCTCCTCCTCCTCCTCCTCCTCCTCCTCCTCTCCTCCTCCCCCCCTCCTCCTCCTCCTCCTCCTCCTCCTCCTCCTCCTCCTCCTCCTCCTCCTCCTCCTCCTCCTCCTCCTCCTCCTCCTCCTCCTCCTCCTCCTCCCCCTCCTCGGGTCGCCAGCGGCCCCGGGGGACACCGCCCGTCCTTCTCGCCTCCCCCCCTCGCCCGCCGCCGAGTGCCGGGCGCGCCCGCACCCACGGGCCGTCGGGTGCCGCGGCGGCCCATGAGCTGGTACCTCGGCCCGGACGGCCAGCAGATCTGGAGCCGCGTGGCTCCGGCCCGTCGCCGCCGCGCCTCGAGGAGCGAGGGATCGGATTGGGGGGTCGAGGAGGAGCGAGGAGGATCCAGGACCGAGGGGGGATCGGGGAGGATCGAGGAGCGAGGAGCGAGGAGGATCGAGAGGAGGGTCGAGGAGGATCGAGGCTCGAGGATCGAGGGCGGTCGAGGATCCCCTGCATCGAGGAGGATCGAGGACCGATCGGGGGCGACGGAGGTGCCAGCGG
>CAUYUJ010000819.1:100000-109008 GCA_963575745.1 Prorocentrum cordatum
TGCGCAGGGGGTGGTCCCTCACCGCGGCCGCCATGCACGACGGTCGTCCAGGGCCTAGCAGGCGTGGCACATTCTCGACACCATAGAGGGTGCGCAGGGGGGTGTCCCTCACCGCGGCCGCTGGCTGGCTCGAATCTGTCCTCGATGGAGGATAAACGGCTAGGAAGAGTGAGGAGGTTCAAGCAATATGGCGTTGGATGACACAGAGGGGAACATTCGCGACGAGGGCTGAGAACGCAGAATTGCGCATGTATGATAAGCTTAAGCAAGCACATAAGATTTAAATTAAGTATGTGGGGTTCCTCGGTAGCGTAATTATGCGGTCCTTTTTGGGGCGGGTAGGGGTGGTGGTGGTGGGTGGGGGTGTGTGAGGGGGAGACAAGGGGGTTACATGATGTTGTCTGGGGAGGCCTAGAGTTCCATCCATCCTTAACCTGACCCTATAACAGTTCCACCCGCTTCTAAAAGGATCTTCCTATAGCTTCATCCATTCCTGATAGGATGCTGTTAGAGCCCCGTCCATCCCTAACAGGATCCTAGTAGAGCTCCATCCATCCCTGACAGGAACCTATTTAGAGCTCCATCCATCCCTAACTGGATCCTACAAGAGCTCCATCCATCCCGAACAGGATCCTCTTCGAGCTCCATCCACCCTTTACATGATCCTACTAGAGCTCCATCCATCCCTAGCAGGATCTTATTCGAGCTCCATTCATCCCTAACATGATCCTACTGGGGCTCCATCCACACCGAACAGGACCAAATTCAAGCTTAATCTATACCCAACAGGATCCTTGTAGAGCTCCATTCATCCACTCCTAACAGGATCCCCTAGAGTTCCATCCATCCCTGACAGGGTCCTATACAAGGTTCCATCCACTCTTAACAGGATCCTATTCGAGCTCCACCCATCCCTGATAGGATGCTATCAGAGCTCCATTCATCCCTAACAGGAGCCTATTCGAGCTCCATCCATCCCTAACAGGATCTTATTAGAGCTATCCATCGATCCCAGCAGGATCCTGTCAGAGGTCCATCCATCCCTAACAGGATCTTATAAGAGTTCCATCTATTCCTAACAAGATTGTTTTCGAGCACCATCCATTCCTAGCAGGATCCGAGTAGAGTTCCATTCGCCCCTAACAGGATCTTATAAGATTTCCTTCCACTCCTAAGTGGATCCTATCAGAGCCTCATCCATCCGTGATAGGATGCTGTTTAGAACTCCATCCCTAACAGGTTCCCATTCGACGAGGCAACCAGAGGCGTTGCTTCGCCAGCGCGCGATCGTTTGGCGAAGGCAGGACCGAGGTGACCCCTGTATGGATCCCAGTGGATTTTGTGTTTAGTTGTTTATATGAGTGCTGGATGCTGGCTGCTGGCTGCTGCCCCCCCCCATCGTGGGTGGGGAGGGGCACAGGAGTCCGGTCATGCGAATAGAGTGACCGGAATCCTGTGCCCCTGGGGAGAGGGGCGCTGATATGCGTTGGTGCCTTGTTGTTGTTGCTGTTGTTTTTGGTCGGAGCGCGCCGATGTCGGTCATACATATATATATATATATATATATATTGCCCCAGAGGGCCCAGGACATTCTTGGTGCTTCTCGACTTCGCCTCCCCGAGCCGCCGCCGACGTGTGGGGCCCACTCCCGCGCGCACACGCGTGGCTTCACAGGCAGTCTTCCACGAGTGCATCGTGGACGACGACCTCAACTCTGGCAAGTCCAACCGCCAGCGCGAGAAGCTGAAGGGCAGGCGCACGGGGGGCACGGAAGGGAGGAGCGGAGGACGTATCAGACATGAAGTGTGGGGCGCCGCTGTCAGTCGAGATGCTGTGGCGGCTTGTGTGTGTGTGTGTGTGTGTGTGTGTGTGTGTGTGCGTTTGTTTGTTTGTTTGTTTGTTTGTTTGTCTGTCTGTTTGTTTGTTTGTTTGTTTGTTTGTTTGTTTTTGTGTGTGTGTGTGTGTGTGTTGTGTTGCATGTTGTGGGTAGTGTGTTGTGTGTTGCGTGTTGCGTGTTGTGTGTTGTGGGTTATGTGTTGTGTGTTGTGTGTTGTGTGTTGTGGGTTGTGTGTTGTGTATTGTGTGTTCCGTGTTGTGGGTTGTGTTGTGGGTTGTGTTGTGTGTTGTGTGTTGTGTGTTGTGTGTTGTGTGTTGTGTGTTGTGTGTTGTGTGTTGTGTGTTGTGTGTTGTGTGTGTATATGTGTTGTGTGTGTTGTGTGTGTGTGTGTGTTGATGCGTGTCATCTGGTGGGGCGAAGGCGCCCTGGCCAGCCGAGGCGGAGCGCAAGTGTACGAGGTCGTGGATGTGGGCCCACGGTCTGGCGAGGTGGGATGAGGTGGGCTCGAGGGCTCAGGGCGTGCATCGAGGCTGCGGGTGAGGCGGGGTGGGCACCACGCCGGCGCCGGTGATCCGCTGGCCACTGGCTGGGCGAGGCGGGCCCCAGGAGCAGGACCCGAGTCGGGGATGAGGGCGTGGCGGGGTGGCCACCGCGTCGGAGTCGCTGATCCGCTGGCGGGCGAGCCAGGCCCGAGGATCAGGATGTGAATCGAGGACCATCGGCGGCAAGCGAGGGGGGGAGCTGAGAAGGAACAGGCCTTCGCAGAAGGCGGCGGGACCTCTCAGACAGCTCCGTGCCCTCTGAAGGGTTTTCGGTGTCTTCGGGAAAGGCGTCGAATACTTCCTCAGAAGGCAGGGGGACTTCCGAGCCTTCCGAGAAGGCCCGCCCCTCCTCGCTTCCCTCCGGGCTCGCCGCCGGGACGAAGGCGGGGCAGGGCGGCCACAACGTCTCGAAGAAGAAAAAACGCCATAGACATAAACTTTTGGCGCTCCGCGCGGGTTTCTAGGATCCGCGCTGGGCCCCCCCCAACGGCGCCTCCGGCGCCGCCTTTGGCGCGCTCCGCGCGCCAGGGAGAGGGGTCCAGCGCAGACCCAAGAAATCTACGCGGAGCGCCAACAGTTTCTGCTTATGGCGTTTTTCATCTATAGTTATCTCGCTACGCCCGTTTTGAGACGCAACGCGTCCCGTGATCAAGACGTCCGTATCAATACGTTGCTTGGTGGCTCCACGTATTGGACCACGCATTGGCGAATGGATCGCGTCAGAGTTACGTTTTCAGTCCATGTGTTGAGTTCCGTATCAATACGCTACGTGTTGCGTGTTGCGTATCGGGGAAGCTAAGCGCCAGGGATGACCGCGCGATGGGAGCGCGTGGCTGAGGTCGTGGCGGTAGAGCCCAGAGCAGACCCCCAGAGAAGACCACCCCTGAGACGGTGGAGGGGTATGCGGAGATCCCCTCCCGCATAGGATAACCTGGAGGACCTTCGAGCAGGACAGCTCCCAGAGGTTCGAGGGATCGATCCGCAGCCTGGCGATGTTTTCATTCGCACAGTGCTTGCTTCCGAGCCTGTCCGGAGGAGGTCAGACCGTCAGCAGCGCTGCCCGGACGGGGCGGCAGGGTCAGCCTGCACGGCCCTCGGGCCTCCCCGCTCCTGCACCAGACCGCGGGGCGAGGCACGCGCGGGTCGAGATCGGGAGATCGGCGCGGCGACGCTGGGGGAGAAGTGAGAAGGGGCGGGTCTTCTCAGAGGGCTCGGAAGTCCACCCGGCCCTCTGGGAAGTTTTCAGGCCTTCCCCGAAAGACGCGAACAGCCTTTCGGGAGGCTCGAGGCCTTTTGAGAAGCCCCGCCGCCTTCCGAGAAGGCCTTCTCCTTCTCACTGCCCCCCCTCGCTCGCCGCCGACGAGGACAATGGCAGGGCGGGGCTGGGCTTGGGGCGTAATGCTATCAAGCGACGAACGAATGCCTATGGGGGGGAGGTTGCAGCGCCCCGCTGGGAAATGGACGATCAAACACATACTCCTGGTTCGTCGGTGTTGTCTTTTGTCGTCGAGGACGCCAGGCTGCAGCCAGCGACCTCGACGAAAAGCAGATCTGTCTCAAGTCGTCCCTGCCTTATTTTTTTGGGGGCTGCTGGTATTAGAGGGCCCAGGCAGGGGCAGGGAGGGCGAGACGATTGTGCCGTGGGCGGGCTGCCGTGCGAAAGGGGGTGGAGTGCGCACCTTGTTGGCCGCGCACTTGGCTTTTCTCTCCAGGAGGGGTCAGGAGTCTTGAAGCTACCGCGCTCTCATCGTCCTCCCTCGTCCTCTTGCTGCTCCGTCTCCTTCTTCCACCGACTGCTTCGCTGCGAGGGAAGTCGCCGTGGCCTGGAGTGTCGATTCTTCCGCCCCTCCGAAGCCCTCTCGATCGCCGCTGGGGCGCTCCACGCGGCCGAGCCGCCTCTCGGGCGAGAGAGGAAAGAGCGGCGCTGAGGCGATAGAAACACCCGCATTCTGGCGCTGTGCCTCCTCCTCTGCCTCCTCCTCCTCCTCCTCCTCCTCCTCCTCCTCCTCCTCCCTCCTCCCTCCCTCCTCCCTCCTCCCTCCTCCCTCCTTCCCCTCCTCCTTCTCCTCTTCCATCCCCATCCCCTTCCCTCCTCCTCCTACTCCTCCTTTTCTCCGCATTCGACTGGCCGGGCATTCCGACAAGCTCCACGAGCGGCCAACTTGGGGTCGTCTGAGAGCCTCTTCTTGTAGCCGTCTCGGAGCTCTCTCGGAGCTTGCCTGGCGGCGGCTCTTGGGGCCCTTATGGGGCTCACCCGAGTACTTCTTTGGGGCCGTTGGGACTCTCTTGGTGTCATCCTGGAAGTGGCACAAAAAGCGGATCTAAGTAGCTAGCCCCTCTGTGGAGTCTGAGGAAGTGCCCCTCGAGGCCTTGAGTCGCTCTTGAGCTGGCTTTGGGGCCCTCCGGGGGCCTTTTGGGTTCCTCTTAGGGCTCTCTTGAGCCATCTCGGGGCCACCTGCAGGCCTGAGAGGCCCAGCGGGAGCGAAATGGCGAATATCATTCGAGAACAGCGAGAGTTTCAAAGACTAGCCTCTCAGGGGCATCTTTAGGAGGTACTTAGGGTATTCGGGGGGCATCTTGGGGACATGCTGGAGGTCATCTTGGGCCATCTTGGAGGCATTCCTGGGCTACCTGAAACCACTTGGCCATGTCGGACTTTCCATCTACCAGCGACCGCTCCAGGCCAGACCCTTGGGGAGGGGCCGGGTCAGTTTCCGAAGTGGACAACCACAACCTGTCTCGCCCACTTCATCTGCGCTTCAACACATAAACAGCTGGTGATACTAAGAATGGCCAACGGTCGGTATCGTCAGCAATGGGTAACCAACATGGGTGCCATGCGCGTCAGGTGGTTTGCCTTCCTTTGTAGAGGTGAGGATGCATTTGAACCCTGCAAGAGCTTGCATGTGAGATCACCTGCGCCCAGGTGGCAAGTGGGATCGCGATGCTCGTGCCAGTTCGGAAGGTCGGGTCGACCGAGAGGGAGATGGGGTAGGACATCTGCTGTATGCAGCTCGCTTCGGCCCCGCCGCTCGGCACCCTTCCCTGATGCACGGGCGCTTCCTGGCGGAGGAGGCGCCAGGAAAGCCAGCCACGTGAGCTAATTTGCCCCTCCCACCCTTTTCCAACCCCCGCTGTCATGCGACCCGGGAGGGGGGGAAACGGGCTGCAGAGCTCAAGAGAGGGCCCCCGTGCAGGGCCCCTGCGTGGGGATATGCGAGAACGAGGCCGAGGAGGGGAGGCCAGAGGAGGGGAGCCCAGAGGAGGGAGGATGAGGATGAGGATGAGGATGAGGATGAGGATGAGGATGAGGATGAGGATGACGATGATGATGATGATGATGATGATGATGATGACGATGCTGATGATGCTGATGATGCTGATGATGCTGATGATGCTGATGCTGATGCTGATGATGACGATGACGATGACGATGACGATGATGATGATGATGATGACGCTGATGATGACGATGACGATGACGATGACGATGATGATGATGATTATGATGATGATGATGTTGATGTTGATGTTGATGTTGATGATGATGATGATGATGATGATGATGCTGATGCTGATGCTGATGCTGATGCTGATGCTGATGATGATGATGATGATGATGATGATGATGATGCTGATGCTGATGCTGATGATGATGAGGATTATGGATGATGTGATGATGATGGTGATGATGATGTGATGATGATGATGATGATGATGATGATGATGATGATGATGATGATGATGATTGATGATGATGATGATGATGATGATGATGATGATGATGATGCTGATGATGCTGATGATATGATTATGATGATGATGAGGAGGAGGAGGAGGAGGAGGAGGAGTAGAGGAGAGGAGGGCGGAGGCGGAGGCGGAGGAGGATGAGGTGAGGAGGAGGGAGGAGGAGGAGGAGGAGGAGGAGAGGAGGAGGAGGAGGAGGAGGGAGGAGAGGAGGAGGCGGAGAGGAAGAGGGGAGGAGGAAGAGGTGGAGGAGGAGGAGGAGGAGGAGGAGGAGGGAGGAGGAGGAGGAGGAGAGGAGGAGGAGAGGAGGAGGAGGAAGGAGGAAGGAGGGGGAGGGGGAGGGGAGGAGGAGGAGGAGGAGGAGGAGGAGGATGAGGGGAGGAGGAGGAGGAGGAGGAGGAGGAGGAGAAGGAGGAGAAGGAGGAGGAGACGAGGAGGAGAGGGAGGATGATAATGCTGATGATGATGATGAGGAGGAGGAGCGGAGGAGGAGATGAGAGGAGGAGTAGGAGTGGAGGAGAGGCGAGGAGGAGAAGGATAGGAGCAGGAGGAGGAGGAGGAGGGAGGAGGAGGAGGAGGAGGAGGAGGAGGAGGAGGAGGAGGAGGAGGGAGGAAAAGGAGGAAGGGGAGGAGGAGGGGGGGGGGGGAAAGGGATGGGGTCGGGAGGGGGAGGGGGAGGGGGAGGCGGAGGAGGACAATGCGAATACTACCACTAATTAGCAGACGATTACGACTAATAATAAGACCAGGTATAGTAATACTGGTAAACAGAAGAATGATATTTTGTACAGCTGCTAACACTAACAATAATAATGCTAATCGCACTTATTCGAATGTAAGTAATCATATTCATATTAAGACAAGTACGAGTTCGAGTAACACTAGTAGAAATAATAATACGATAAAGTATAGTAATCTTACCAAGACAGAATATAATAGTATTATTTTTTGTTAATAAGAGGAGGAGAAGGAGGAGGAGGAGAGGCAGGCATCGCGAAGACATCGCGACGGGCGTTCTTCCACGATCGCGGCCTCTGAGCCATCAGCAAGAGCGATTCATGACCGAACGTCGGCTCCTCCACTTCCTCCTCCTATCCCCCTCCTCCTCCTCCTCCTCCTCGTCCTCCTCCTCCTCCTCCTCCTCCTCTTCCCCTTACCCCTCCTCGGGATGCTGGCGGAGAGCTCGCGCGCAGCGCAGGCAGCGGGGCTTCATCCTGCGGGCGGACACGGACGAGTCGCCCCTGGGGCGCGTAGTCCCGTGGTTCAAGGCCTGCCCGCGCCCGTGCCCGCGCCCATGCCTTTGCCCTCATGCCCTCGTCTCCGTCCTCCGTTGTTGCCCCTGCCAACGCGCTTTCCCTGGCCCTCGCCGGTGCCCGCTTCTTCTGCCCGCCGCCCGTCTCTGCGCTTTCCCCTGCCCTTGCCCTTGCCATTGCTCATGTCCTGGATCCCACCCTCGCCCTTGCCGCTCCTTGCCCTCGCCCTTCGACGCCCACGCAGCCGACGACGCCACCGCCGTCGAAAAATGATGCCGCCGTCGTCAACGATGGCGACCACGACGACGGCGCCGCCGTCGACAACGGCCCTGCGGCCCCAGACGCCTGAAGTCGTGACTTCTTTACAGCGTGGACCCCTTCAGGTCTGGACCCCTTCCCTGGGACCAGTTTCTCATCCCGAGCCGTTTTTTGAGGGCCCCCAGAGTCAGAGACTTGTCAAAAGCCGTCCGCCGTGATCTTGTCAAGGCGAGCGGGGGTGACTTCGGGGGTCGACGGCGTCGCCACGACGACGGCGGCAACGGTCATGGCGGCGGCGACGCCGCTGTCGACGAAGCCCCCCCCCGGGGGGCGGGGAGCGCCCGCGAGGCGGCGGCCCAGCATCTGCTCGACGGGGACGTGGTGTCGCGGGTCGGGCGCCGCCGGAGGGTTCGTCGCTGCACCTCGTTTCGAGGAGGGTCGGGTGGTTTTTTTTTGTTGTTGGGGTTGGGGGTGTGGTGAGTATCGTTTCACCATCCCCAACCCCTTCGAGACCCCTCCAAAGTACCCCCCCAGTCGGGGACACACCCCTCGAAGCCCGAAGGGAGCGACCTATATCCCCATCTAGGGGGATAGATCGGCCAGTGGGGCCCAGGCCACGCCGCTGGGGATGGAGATCGGTTAAAAGATAATCATGTGGGTGGGGGCGGTTTGTTGTTTTTGCTTGTTTGCTTGGTTTTGTGATTCCCAACATCCTGTGGTCTCAGTTTCTCGTTTTGAGGAGGCAGTGCCGCGCGGTCCTCCTCCTCCCCTCCTCCCCCTCCTCCCGTTGTAAGAGCCATCAGCTTCGGCACGCTCCTCACACGGTTCGTGGCCCCAGAGGGAGCTCCACAACGGCCCAAGTGGCAGGGTTCGCATGGCGGTCTGGTCCTATTTCGGCACACCCCTTATACGTCACATGGCCCCATAGGAGCTCCACCGAAGGCCCCGATGGCAGGGTTCGCATGGCGGCCCCGCCCAATTTCGGCACACCCCTCCGCGTTTCGTGGCCCCATACGGAGCTCCACCAACGGCCCCAGTGGCAAGGTTCGCATGGCGGCCCCGCCCTATGTCAGCGCACCCCTCACACGGTTAGGGTTCGCATGGTGGCCCCGCCCTATTTCGGCACACCCCCCACGCGTTTCGTGGCCCGACGCGTTTCGTGGCCCCAATTGTTTCGTGGCTCGATTTTCGATGAGCACTTTGAAGTAGGAGGGGAAAAAAGGGGCAGGAGACGGAGGAGGAGGAGGAGCAGGAGAAGGATGAGGAGGAGGAGGAGGAGGAGGAGGAGGAGGAGGAGGAGGAGGAGGAGGAGGAGGAGGAGGAGGAGGAGAAGGATGGAGGAGGAGGAGGAGGAGGAGGAGGAGGAGGAGG
>CAUYUJ010000820.1:0-17500 GCA_963575745.1 Prorocentrum cordatum
AGAAGATGTACGACTTGGAGCTGCTGCAGGGAGCATATGGCAGGAAGACCAGCATCTTCGGGTGCGAGAACTGGGGAGTATTCAGCGACAAGGAGGGGGAGGTCGGGCCCGGCGCTCCCCTTGTGAAGCTGGAGGATGCCGACGGGGACTTCCATTTCGCGAAGAGAGAGGAGACCGGCACCTGGCTGAATACGGGCTTGCACTACCAGGCCTGGAAGGCAATTGGGGAAGCAGGCGTGTACAAGAGCGCCAGCTGGGTCGTGAAGGTCGATCCTGACGCGGTGTTCGTGCCGAGCCGCTTGGTGTCCTACCTCTCCAGCAAGCTGGTCCCAGCCAACGGCCTCTACCTCGAGAACTGCAAAGGCGTAAAGTATGGGTGGTTCGGCAGCTTGGAGATCTTCTCGGCGGTGGCCTTCGAGACACTCCTGGGGTCGATGGCCTCGTGCAAGGACACCGTCGATTGGAAAACGGGCATTGACGGAGGCAAGTACGGCCCCATGGGCGAGGATCTGTTTGCGCAGGTGTGCCTGGATGCGAAGGGCGTCTCCCGTGGAGAGGCATTCGGCACCAAGCTGGACGGAACTTGCGAGGCGGACCGGCCAACCGCCGAGAAGAAGAACAAGAAGTGGAAGCCCACGTGCGACGGCGAGAACTTCCCAGCGTACCACCCGCTGATGAAGCCTGAGGACTATATGGCGTGCTTGGATGCCACCACCAACGCATTTGGCTACTGAGCGCCCTGCAGCAGGCAGTGAAGCTGCGGTGCGCCAGGCAGAGCTCCCTGTCCGCCTGCCTGCTGCGCCCCGCAGCCGCCTTTTTTTGGTCGTGCAGGCATTTTTCGCGCTGCCCTGGCCACTCCTCACCACACAAAGCTGGTGTTGAGCGAAGATGTGTTTGAGGCAGCAGGCAGCCTGGCGCTGCTTAATTATGGGAGTTCCCCATTTTTTCCGGCTCGTTCTGACGGCCTCAGTGGCCAGCGAAAGCATCACCACAGTAGTTTTGCAGTTTCCTGCCGTTGGTCAGCTTCTGCTTTTCCACGGAGGCCTCTGCGGTGCTTTGAGCCTCATATGTGTACATATTTTTCCGATCTGCATCGATGCGGTGAGGGCAACAAAGAACAGGGCTAAAGACGGCAGGGGTGTGTATGTCAGGTGCAACGTTGAGGGGGGGATAGGCTCAGGGGGAGGTGCATCGACCGCCCATCGCCCACTCATCGTTGATATGGGCCCGATGGCCCACCCCGCCCAGGAGCGTGCGGACTCGCTGTCGGGGGCCCATCGCCGACCCATCGGCGATGTATCGCGCCGATTGCAGCTCGATGTTGCCCCCCTGGAGCCAGTCCCCCTCCCGTCGTTGCCCCTCAGCGTGGAGGGGTTCGGGGGGCAGGGCGGGAGGGAGGGCAGGAGGCCAGGCTGGCGGCACCGAGCAGTCGAGGTCGGCTCCCCCTCCCGACCGCCCTGGCCACTTTCCTGGCCAATCTCCCTGTCACCCTCGCGAATTCTAGACGCTTCGTGTAACCCCACCAGCCACTCCAGCAACGATGCGAAGACGAGTTGCCCTGATCAGGGATGCGGAGGAGCATGCCGTGGAATAGTGGGCTGGGTAAGACGTTCTATCTCAAGAGGCGGGAGGATGGAGGAGGAATCGGAATCGGAGGAAGAGGTGGAGGAGTAGGAGGAGGAGGAGGAGGATAAGGAGGAGGAGGAGGAGGAGGAGGAGGAGGGAGATGGGGGAGGGAGAGGAGGAGGAAGGAGGAGGAACAGGCGGATGAGGAAGAGACGGAGGATGATGAGGAGGAGGAGCAGGAGGATGAGGGCGAACAGAAAGGCCAGAAGCCTCTTGGATGCCCTTCGGAGCCTCTTCGCATTTCTTCCGAGAGCTTCGTGCTAGGTGTGCGCCAGGTGTTCAGCCGCGCAAGGTGCGCCACGTTCGGGGCACGTGCAGAATGTGTCAGGTGCGCCTGCGCACGTGACAGCACACATCGGGAAACATGTCGGCCCCCACCATCCTTGTCGAAAACCAATGCCCATCATTGTGTCTGGTGGGCCTGCGCACAGCAGGCCATACGCCACCACCCCTGCCGTCCCTGTCAAAAACCACTTGACAGTGATCGCGGAGTGGCCGATCATGATCCAGATTTAGCCGCGAGGTGCATTTTGTGTTGGGTGGTAGCCCTGCGCGCAGCAGCAGGCAATATGCTGACACCTCCGCCGTCCCTGTCAAAAACAATTCAAAGTGCTCGCGGGCCTCACGAACATGACTCAAGACTTTGCCCCAAAGTGTACTTCGTGTATTGTTAGTTGACAGGGGCGGTGGGGGGGGCCGCATCGGATTGGCCGCGCATGCTCCAAATGTGGAGGCAGAGTGCGTTTTGTATTGTTCTTGACGGGCGGTGTGTGTGTGTGTGTGTGTGTGTGAGCATTTTGTCCTCCTGGTTCCTGGTTGGCTGCGGGTCGCCTGGGGGTGGGAGTGTATAGGGAACAGTGATAAGCCCCTCCCCGAAGGTGAATAAGGGGGTTGCAAGTTGGAAGGGGAAGCTCCAAACCACTCACGCCCTGGGCTCAAGTCTCCCGAGAGCGAGCAGTGCCGTAACAATGTATTATCGCCAGGACTCCCGATATTATTTTTGCACTTGTTTTCTATCCATATATATAGAGAGAGTGAGAGCGAGAGAGAAAGAGAGAGAGCGAGAGAGAAAGAGAGGGAAAGAGAGAGAGAGAGAGAGAGAGAGAGAGAGAGAAAAAAAGAGAGAGATGGAAAGAGAGAGAGAGCAACCAAAACGCCGTAACAAGCTTTTCGCACCATGGCTCGCGAGAGCGAGCGTGACGTGAGTCATCCCGCGCCCGGGCGGGCCGGGGGACCAGGACCACTACCACAAGTGTCGGTACGTCCTCGGGGCTCCTCGGGGGCCCCAGGTCCACTTCGACAACGCTCCCGCCGTCGTCGAGGCGGCTCAAGACGGCCTCCAGAAGATGTGGACGCCCAGCGAGGCGTCTCGAACGGCGCCACAAGCTTCGAAGACGCCTCAAGTGGCGCTCCAAGACGACACCCGAGAGAGTCCGGAGAGTCCCACTCCCTCAGGAAAACGTGCATTTTTAGCATATTTGCTTCCGGGACCTTCACAGCAAGACAGACAGCCTAAGTGCTCCCTGGACTGACTCCCTACGACGGCCCAAGAAAACCCCAAGAGGGCTCCAAGACGGCCCCATGGATCCGAAGACGGCCAAAGGCGTCCAAGACGGCCCGAACGGGCCCCCGAAGGAACCCAAGAGGGTCCAAAGACGGCCCCGAATGTTCGGTGGGGCACAGGAGGCCGCCGTGTTGACACCTTGTGCCTCCGTGGTTGGAAGGGCCGTGGTGAATTGATGATGATGCTGATGCTGCTGAGGATGATGATGATGATGATGATGATGATGTGATGATGATGAGGATGAGGAATGAGGATCTGAGTGGTGTGGCTGGGGGGGCTGGTGTCGATGATGAGACGATGGTGATGATGCTGACTGTGATGTGATGATGATGATGGTGGTGGTGGTGATGATGCTGAGACATGATGATGCCTGATGGAAACGGAATATGTAATGATGCTGATGATGATGCTGATGGAGACGAATATGATGATGATGATGATGATGGTGATGATGATGATGATGATGCTGATGCTGCTGCTGATGACCATGATGCTGATTCTGATGATCATGATGATGATGATGATGGTGATGGTGACAATGATGTTGATGTTGATAGTGACCATGATCGATGATGCTGATGATGATGAGAATGAGGATGCGGACGACGACGATGTAGATGATAATGATGATGCTGACGATGATGCTGCTGCTGATGATGATGCTGCTGATGATGCTGCTGCTGATGCTGCTGATGTGGATGATGCTGCTGCTGACGATGGCGATGCTGGAGCTGCTGCTGTGCTGATGGTAATGCTGATGATGCTGCTGATGATGATGCTGCTGTTGATAGTACGGTTCATGGTGATGCTGATGCTGCTGATGATGCTGCTGATGATGATGATGATGATGGCGATTACGATGACGATGACGACGACGAATCATGATGATGATGGTGATGATGATGGTGGTGTTGGTGGTGATGACGGTGATGATGATGATGATGACGAAGACGATGATGATGCCGATGATGATGATGCTGCTGATGATGATGATGAGGATGCTGATGCTGATTAGTATGGTGCTGCTGCTGTTGATGATGCTTGTGGTGGTGATTATGCTGGTACTGATTATTGTGCTGATGATGATGCTGCTGATGCTGATACTGATGATGATGATGATGATGCTGCTGCTGTTGTTGATGATGATGGTGATGATGGTGATGATGATGCTGATGATGATGATGCTGATGCTGATGATGATGATGATGATGCTGCTGCTGATGATGATGATGATGATGCTGATGGGGATGATTAGGATGATGATGATGATGATGATGATGATGATGATGATGATGATGATGATGATGATGATGATGATGATGATAGTGGTTGTGGTGGTGGTGGTGGTGATGCGAATCAGGGTGAGGATGCTGCTGCTGATGATGATGATGATGATGATGACGACGATGCGGCTGTTGCTGCTGATGATGAGGATGAGGATGAGGATTCTGATGGTGGTGTTGGTGATGCTGCCGCTGCTGCTGCTGATGTCGATGGTTGTGGTGGTGGTGGTTGTGATGAGAATCTGGTTGAGGATGCAGATGATGATGATGATGATGATGATGATGATGATGATGATGATGATGATGATGATGATGATGATGATGATGATGATGCTGATGATGATGATGCTTCTGATGATGCTTATGATGATGATGATGATGATGATGATGATGATGACGACGACGATGATGATGATGATGATGATGATGGTGATGCTGATGATGATGATGATGATGATGATGATGATGATGATGATGATGATGATGATGATGATGATGATGATGATGATGCGGCTGCTGCTGCTCATGATGCTGAGGCTATGACGACGAGGATCAGGATGCGGATGAGGATTCTGATAGTGGTGGTGGTGGTGGTGGTTGTGGTGATGATGATGCTGCTGCTGATGATGATGATGATGATGCTGATGATCATGAGGAGGAGGAGGAGGAGCAGGAGCAGGAGGAGGGAGGAGGAGGAGGAGGAAGAGGAGGAGGAGGAGGAGGAGGAGGATGAGGAGGAGGAGGAGGATAAACGGAGGATTAACGGAGAATCAACGGAGGATCAACGGAGGATCAACGGAGGAGGAGGAGGAGGAGGAGGAGGAGGAGGAGGAGGAGGAGAAGGAGGAAGATGAACGGGAGTCTAGTCACATGAGACAGTTTTCGTCTTCACTACTTGTGGAGCTCTCATGGAACTCGGTTGGGCTGTCTTGGGGCTGTCTTGACCTCCTGTGAGAAAGCTTTGGGGGTCCCTTGGGACCATCTTTGGCCGTCATGGGGGGGCACTTGTACGCCGTCTTCGGGCTCTCCTGGGCCGTCTCGGGACCCTCCTGACAGAGTGGTGGGGCCGTCGGGGGGGGCCGTCTTAGGCCGTCGCAGGGCCTTCTAAACCCGTCTAAGGTCCAACGGGAGGCCCTCTTGGGCTGCCAGGGGGTCCTCTTGGATGCCTCTTGGGCCTTCGTGGGGCCTCCCAGGCCCTCTTGGGACCCTCTTAGGGGGCCTCGTGAGCCGCCTTGGGACCATCGTGTAGGCTTCTTGGGCCGTCTGAACTGACGGACGCTCGAAACGGAGAGGTTGTGAACATCATTCAACAACCAACAGGAGCTTACTGATTTTGGCTTCTTCGGGCCCTGTTGAAGGTCCGCTTGTGGCCCTTTTTTGGACCCTCTTGGTGACATCTTGGGCCGTCTTGAGTCCATATTGGACCGCTGGGGGGCCATCTTGGGCAGTCTTCGAGGTCTTTGGGCCATCTTGGTGTTCTCGGATGCCTGCCTGGACCGTCTTGCACGGACGCATCTTACTTGCACGAGGGATCGTGACGTCAGGACCCCCATCTTTTTTGTACGAGGCCGACCCGTCTAGGTTTGGGCCCGTCGCCGTTCTGGCTCAAAAGCTTTCTGCAGCCAGCCTGATCCGCGAGCACTCCCAGCCACATCCCGATCTGCCACCAATGACCTCGGCCACGGAGCGCATGGAGCTCGCGGAGGTCGGCGGCGAGGCGAGCGGGTCGGAGCAGTTCTTGGTCCAGGATGCTCGCGCCAGGCGTTCGCCCTGGCGGGTTCCGCTGGTGGCGCAGGTGTGGCCGCATGCTCCTGGCCGGCGCAGGCGCAGGGGACAGTGCGCTTGGCGCTGCAACGAGGGAGGCCTCGGACACGGACGCCTCCAGAGCAAGGCAGACGGTTGCCTTGCCGCCTGCGCCCCCGACCAAGTGCGCCCAGCACGGACGAGACTGCTACAGCCTGGGGTGCTGCAACGTTGCGGGCCTGAACTGCTTCGAGACCAAGCCGGGGAAGGGCAAGTGCCTGAAGAACTGCACCCCCAGCGCCTCCCAGTTGTGCATTCAGACGCAGCCGATCATGGACCCAATCCTCAAGGATGCCGACTGGTACGGCCCGTCATTGTACTGCTTCGCAGTGGTCATGCAGGACATCGGCAGCACAAAGAAGATGTACGACTTGGAGCTGCTCCAGGGAGCATACGGCAGGAAGACCAGCATCTTCGGGTGCGAGAACTGGGGAGTATTCAGCGACAAGGAGGGGGAGGTCGGGCCCGGCGCTCCGCTGGTGAAGCTGGAGGATGCCGACGGGGACTTCCATTTCGCGAAGAGAGAGGAGACCGGCACCTGGCTGAACACGGGCTTGCATTACCAGGCTTGGAAGGCAATTGGGGAAACCGGCGTGTACAAGAGCGCAAGCTGGGTCGTGAAGGTCGATCCAGACGCGGTGTTCGTGCCGAGCCGCTTGGTGTCTTACCTCTCTAGCAAGGTGGTCCCAGCCAACGGCCTCTACCTCGAGAACTGCAAAGGCGTGAAGTACGGGTGGTTCGGCAGCCTGGAGATCTTCTCGGCGGTGGCCTTCGAGACGCTTCTGGGGTCGATGGCCGCGTGCAAGGGGGGCACCGTCGATTGGAAAACGGGCGTTGACGGAGGCAAGTACGGCCCCATGGGCGAGGATCTGTTTGCCCAGGTTTGCTTGGATACGAACGGCGTCTCTCGTGGAGAGGCATTCGGCACCAAGCTGGACGGAACTTGCGAGGCGGACCGGCCAACCGCCGAGAAGAAGAACAAGAAGTGGAAGCCCACGTGCGACGGCGAGAACTTCCCAGCGTACCACCCGCTGATGAAGCCCGAGGACTATATGGCGTGCTTGGATGCCACCACCAACGCATTTGGCTACTGAGCGCCCTGCAGCAGGCAGTGAAGCCGCAGTGCGCCAGGCATAGCGCCCTGTCCGCCTGCCTGCTGTGCCCCGCGGCCGCCGTTTTTTGGTCGTGCAGGTATTTTTCGCGCTGCCCTGGCCACTTCTCACCACACAAAGCCGGTGTTGAGCGAAGATGTGTCCGAGGCAGCAGGCAGCCTGGCTGCCTGCCTGGCGCTACTTAATTCGGGCAGGCCCCCATTGTCTTCCGGCTCGTTGTGACAACCCCAGTGGCCAGTGAGAGCATCACCACAGTAGTTGTGCAGTTCCCTGCCGTGGGGAGGGGACGGCTTTTTTGTTTTTACTATTTTTTTTGTTTTCTTTTTTTTTTTTCTTTTTTTTTTTTTTTTTTTCTTTTTTTGTTTTTTTTTTTTTTTATTTTTTTTTTTGTTTTTTTTTTTTTTTTCTTTCTTTTTTTTTTTTTTTTTATTTTTTTTTTTTTTCTCTTTTTTTTTTTTTTTGTTTCTTTTTTTTTTTTTTTTTTTTTTTGCTTTTCTTTATTTGTTATTCTGCTTGTGCTGCTGTCTTTTTTTTTGTTTTATTTTTTTTTTTTTTCTTTTTTTAGTGATTTTTTTTTTTTTTGTTCTTTTTTTTTTTTTTTTTTTATTTTTTCTTTTTTTTTTGTATTTTTTTATTTTTTCATTTTTCTTTGATTTTTTTTTTATTTCTTCTTTTTTTTTTTTTTTTTTTTCTTTTTTCTTTTTTTTTTTTTTTTTTTTTTGTGTTTTTGTTTGCTTCTTGGTTTTTTTTTTTTTTTTTTTTTTTTTCCTGCTTTTCCACGGAGGCCTCTGCGGTGCTTTGAGCCTCATGTGTGAATCGGTTTTCCCGATCTGCATCGATGCGGTGAGGGCAACAAAGAATAGGACTGAAGACAGCAGGGGTGTGTATGCCAGGTGCAACGTTGAGGGGGGGATAGGCTCAGGGGGAGGTGCATCGACCGCCCATCGCCCACTCATCGCTGGTATGGGCCCGATGGCCCACCCCGCCCAGGAGCGTGCGGACTCGCTGTCGGGGGCCCATCGCCGACCCATCGGCGATGTATCGCGCCGATTGCAGCTCGATGTTGCCCCCCCTTGGAGCCAGTCCCCCTCCTGTCGTTGCCCCTCAGCGTGGATGGGTTCGGGGGGGCAGGGCGGCAGGGAGGGCAGGAGGCCAGGCTGGCCGCACCGAGCAGTCGAGGTCGGCTCCCCCTCCCGACCGCCCTGGCCACTTTCCTGGCCAATCTCCCTGTCACCATCCTCGCAAATCCTAGACGCTTCGTCGAAGACGAGTTGCCCTGATCAGGGATGTGGAGGAGCATGCCGTGGAATAGTGGGCTGGGTAAGACGTCCTATCCCAAGAGGCGGGAGGATGGAGGAGGAATCGGAATCGGAGGAAGAGGCGGAGGAGGAGGAGGAGAAGGAGGAGGAGGAGGAGGAGGAGGAGGAGGAGGGGGGAGATGGGGGAGGGAGAGGAGGAGGAAGGAGGAGGAACAGGCGGATGACGAAGAGACGGAGGAGGAGGATGAGGAGGAGGAGCAGGAGGATGAGGGCGAACAGAAAGGCCAGAAGCCTCTTGGATGCCCTTCGGAGTCTCTTCGCATTTCTTCCGAGAGCTTCGTGCCAGGTGTGCGCCAGGTGTGCCGCATACTCCAGCCGCGCCAGGTGCGCCACGTTCGGGGCACGTGCAGAGTGTGTCAGGTGCACCTGCGCACGTGACAGCACACATCGGGAAACATGTCGGCCCCCACCATCCTTGTCGAAAACCAATGCCCATCATTGTGTCTGGTGGGCCTGCGCACAGCAGGCCATACGCCACCACCCCCGCCGTCCCTGTCAAAAACCACTTGTCAGTGATCGCGGAGTGGCCGCGCATGATCCAGATTTAGCCGCGAGGTGCATTTTGTGTTGGATGGTAGCCCTGCGCGCAGCAGCAGGCAATGTGCTGACACCTCCGCCGTCCCTGTCAAAAACAATTCAAAGTGCTCGCCGGCCTTACGAACATGACTCAAGTTTTTGCCCCAAAGTGTACTTCGTGTATTGTTAGTTGACAGGGACGGTGGGGGGGCCGCATCGGATTGGCCGCGCATGCTCCAAATGTGGAGGCAGAGTGCGTTTTGTATTGTTCTTGACGGGTGGTGTGTGTGTGTGTGAGAGTATTTTGTCCTCCTGGTTCTTGGTTGGCTGCCGGTCGCCTGGGGGTGGGAGTGTATAGGGAACAGTGATAAGCCCCTCCCCGAAGGTGAATAAGGGGGTTGGAAGGGGAAACTCCAAACCACTCATGCCCTAAAGGGCTAAGGTCTCCCGGGAGCGAGCAGTACCGTAACGTAACAATATATTATCGCTAGGACTCCCGATATTATTTATCTATCTATTTTTAATCCGTGCATATATATATATATATATGTATACATAGAGAGAGAGAGTGAGAGAGCGAGAGAGAGAGTGAGAGAGAGAGGGAAAGAGAGAGAGAGAGAGAGAAAAAGAGAGAGCGAGAGAGAAAGAGAGAGGGAAAAAGAGAGAGAGAGAGGGAGAGAAAGAAAGAGAGAGAGCAAGAGAGAGAGAGAGCAACCAAAACGACGTAACAAGCTTTTCGCACCATGGCTCGCGAGAGCGAGCGTGCCGTGAGTCATCCCAGGCCCGGGCGGGCCTGGGGACTGGGACCACTACCACAAGTGTCGGTGCGGGGGGCCGGGCCCGCTCCTCGGGGCTCCTCGGGGGCCCCAGGTCCACCTCGACAGCGCTCCCGCCGTCGTCGAGGCGGCTCAAGACGGCCTCCAGGAGTCGTGGACGCCCAGCGAGGCGTCTCGAACGGCGCCAGAAGCTTCGAAGACGCACACCTCTTCCCACTCCCTCAGGAAGACGTGCATTTTTAGCGTATTTGCTTTCGGGACCTTCACAGCAAGAAAGACAGCCTAAAATTCTCCCTGGACTGACTGCCCTACGACGGCCCACGAAACCCCCAAGAGGGCTCCAAGACGGCCCCATGGGTCCGAAGACGGCCAAAGGCGTCCAAGACGGCCCGAACGGGCCCCCGAAGGAACCCAAGAGGGTCCAAAGACGGCCCGACTGTTCGGTGGGGGCACAGGTGCCTCCGTGGCTGGAAGAGCCGTGGTGATGATGATGATGAGGGTGGTGGTGGTGGTGGTGGTGGCGATGATGATGATGGTGGTGGGTGTGATGATGCTGATGATGATGCTGATGATGCTGATGGAGATGATGATGATGATAATGATGCTGCTGCTGCTGCTGCTGATAACCATGATGCTGATGCTGATGATCATGATGATGATGATGATGATGATGATGATGATGATGATGATGATGATGATGATGATGATGATGATACTGGTGATGGTGATGATGATGTTGATGTTGATAGTGACCATGATCGATGATACTGATGATGATGAGGATGAGGATGCGGACGACGACGATGTAGATGATGATGGTGATGATGTTGGTGATGATGCTGTTGCTGATGATACTGCTGATGATGCTGCTGCTGATGCTACTGATGTTGATGATGCTGCTGCTGACGATGGCGATGCTGGAGCTGCTGCTGTGCTGATGATAATGCTGCTGCTGATGATGATGCTGATGCTGCTGTTGATAGTTCTGTTCATGGTGATGCTGATGCTGCTGCTGATGATGATGATGATGATGATGGCGATGACGATGACGACGACGAATCATGATGATGATGGTGATGATGATGGTGGTGGTGATGATGTGATGATGATGACGAAGACGATGATGATGCCGATAATGATGATGATGCTGCTGATGATGAGGATGTTGATGCTGATTAGTATGATGCTGCTGTTGATGATGTTTGTGGCGGTGATGATGCTGGTGCTGATTATTGTGCTGATGATGATGCTGCTGATGCTGATACAGCTGATGATGATGCTGCTGTTGATGATGCTGATGCTGATGATGATGATGATGATGATGATGATGATGCTGATGCTGCTGCTTATGATGATGATGATGATGCTGATGCTGATGCTGATTATGATGATGATGATGATGATGATGATGATGATGATAATGATGATGATGATAGTGGTTGTGGTGGTGGTGGTGGTGATTCGAATAAGGGTGAGGATGCTGCTGCTGATGATGATGACGATGATGCGGCTGCTGCTGCTGATGATGATGATGAGGAGGAGGATGAGGATTCTGATGGTGGTGGTGGTGGTGATGATGCTGCCGCTGCTGCTGCTGATGACGATGGTTGTGGTGGTGGTGGTGGTGGTTGTGATGAGAATATGGGTGAGGCTGCTGCTGCTGATGATGATGATGATGACGATGATGCTGATGATGATGATGATGATGATGATGATGATGGTGGTGGTGATGATGCTGATGATGATGATGATGATGATGATGATGATGATGATGCTGCTGCTGCTGCTGATGATGATGATGATGATGATGATGATGATGATGCTGATGATGATGATGATGATGATGATGATCGATGCGGCTGCTGCTGCTGATGATGCTGAGACTGATGACGATGAGGATGAGGATGCGGATGAGGATTCTGATGGTGGTGGTGGTGGTGATGATGATGCTGCTGATGATGATGATGATGAGGAGGAGGAGGAGGAGGAGGAGGAGGAGGAGGAGCAGGAGCAGGAGGAGGAGGAGGAGGAGGAGGAGGATAAACGGAGGATCGACGGAGGAGGAGGAGGAGGAGGAGGAGAGGAGGAGGGGAGGAGAGGATGAGGAACGGGAGTCTAGGTCACATGATAAAGCATCTTTTTGTTTTTTTTTTTTTTTTATTTTTTTTTTCCTTTTTTTTTTTTTTTTTTTGTTTTTTTTTTTTTTTTTATTTTTTTCATTGTTTTTTTTTTTCTTCTTTGTTTTTGTTTTTTGTTTTTTTTTCGTCTTCACTACTTGTGGAGCTCTCATGGAACTCGGTTGGGCTGTCTTGGGGCTGTCTTGACCTCCTGTGAGGAAGCTTTGGGGGTCCCTTGGGACCACCTTTGGCCGTCATGGGGGGCACTTGTACGCCGTCTTCGGGCTCTCTTGGGCCGTCTTTGGGACCCTCCTGACAGTGTGGTGGGGCCGTCGTGGGGGGCCCCCGTCTTCTTTGGGCCGGTTTTTCTTTTTCTCGTTCCTCGCCTCTCCCGCCTTTCGCCCGCCCGCGCTCCAATTAAAAAGGCCTTCCCCTTCTAGAAGGCCCCGGTTCTTAAGGTCCAACGCCGGGAGTGTTTTTCTTTGCGGCTCCGCATTTTCGAGAGGGTCTCATATTGGGATGCCTCTTGGGCCACGCTGGGGCCTCTCAGGCCATCTTGGGACCCGGCATTCAGTTGGATTGAGCCGCCTTGGGACCATCGTGTAGGCTTCTTGGGCCGTCTGAACTGACGGACGCTCGAAACGGAGAGGTTGTGAACATCATTCAACAACCAACGGGAACTTACTGATTTTGGCTTCTTCGGGCCCTGTTGAAGGTCCGCTTGTGGCCTTTTTGGACCCTCTTGGTGGCATCTTGGGCCGTCTTGAGTCCATATTGGACCGCTGGGGGGCCATCTTGGCCAGTCTTCGAGGTCTTTGGGCCATCTTGGTGTTCTCGGATGCCTGCCTGGACCGTCTTGGAAGCTCAGGACACGGACGCATCTTACTTGCACGAGGGATCGTGACGTCAGGACCCCTAACTTTTTTGTACGAGGCCGACCCTTCTAGATTTGGGCCCGTCGCCGTTCTGGCTCAAGAGCTTTCTGCAACCAGCCTGATCCGCGAGCACTCCCAGCCACATCCCGACCTGCCACCAATGACCTCGGCCACGGAGCGCATGGAACTCGCGGAGGTCGGCGGCGAGGCGAGCGGGTCGGAGCAGTTCTTGGTCCAGGATGCTCGCGCCAGGCGTTCGCCCTGGCGGGTGGCGGGTGGCGCAGGTGTGGCCGCCCTGCTCCTGGCCGGCGCAGGCGCGGGGGCAGCGCGCTTGGCGCTGCACGGGGCGGCCTCGGACACGGATCGCCTCCAGAGCAAGGTGCAGACGGTTGCCCTGCCGCCGCGCGACAAGTGCGCCAGCACGGACGACGACTGCTACAGCCTGGGGTGCTGCAACGTTGCGGGCCTGAACTGCTTCGAGACCAAGCCAGGGAAGGGGAAGTGCCTGAAGAACTGCACCCCCAGCGCCTCCCAGTTGTGCGTTCAGACGCAGCCGATCATGGACCCGATCCTCAAGGATGCAGACTGGTACGGCCCGTCATTGTACTGCTTTGCAGTGGTCATGCAGGACATCGGCAGCACAAAGAAGATGTATGACTTGGAGTTGCTCCAGGGAGCATACGGCAGGAAGACCAGTATCTTCGGGTGCGAGAACTGGGGAGTATTCAGCGACCAGGAGGGGGAGGTCGGGCCCGGCGCTCCGCTCGTGAAGCTGGAGGATGCCGACGGTGACTTCCATTTCGCGAAAAGAGAGGAGACCGGCACCTGGCTGAATACGGGCTTGCATTACCAGGCTTGGAAGGCAATTGGGGAAGCTGGCGTGTACAAGAGCGCCAACTGGGTCGTGAAGGTCGATCCAGACGCGGTGTTCGTGCCGAGCCGATTGGTGTCTTACCTCTCTAGCAAGGTTGTCCCGGCCAACGGCCTCTACCTCGAGAATTGCAAAGGCGTGAAGTACGGGTGGTTCGGCAGTTTGGAGATCTTCTCGGCGGTGGCTTTCGAGACGCTCCTGGGGTCGATGGCCTCGTGCAAGGGGGGCACCGTCGATTGGAAAACAGGCGTTGACGGAGGCAAGTACGGCCCCATGGGCGAGGACCTCTTTGCGCAGGTTTGCTTGGATACGAACGGCGTCTCTCGTGGAGAGGCATTCGGCACCAAGCTGGACGGAACTTGCGAGGCGGACCGGCCAACCGCCGAGAAGAAGAACAAGAAGTGGAAGCCCACGTGCGACGGCGAGAACTTCCCGGCGTACCACCCGCTGATGAAGCCCGAGGACTATATGGCGTGCTTGGATGCCACCACCAACGCGTTCGGCTACTGAGCGCCCTGCAGCAGGCAGTGAAGCTGCGGTGCGCCAGGCAGAGCGCCCAGTCCGCCTGCCTGCTGCGCCCCGCAGCCGCCTTTTTTGGGTCGTGCAGGCATTTTTCGCGCTGCCCTTGCCACTCCTCACCACACAAAGCTGGTGTTGAGCGAAGATGTGTTTGAGGCAGCAGGCAGCCTGGCTGCCTGCCTGGCGCTACTTAATTCGGGGAGGCCCCCATTGTCTTCCGGCTCGTTGTGACAGCCCCAGTGGCCAGCGAGAGCATCACCACAGTAGTTGTGCAGTTCCCTGCCGTGGGGAAGCTTCTGCTTTTCCACGGAGGCCTCTACGGTGCTTTGAGCCTCATGTGTGAATCGGTTTTCCCGATCTGCATCGATGCGGTGAGGGCAACAAAGAACAGGGCTAAAGACAGCAGGGGTGTGTATGTCAGGTGCAACGTTGAGGGGGGGATAGGCTCAGGGGGAGGCGCATCGACCGCCCATCGCCCACTCATCGCCGATATGGGCCCGATAGCCCACCCCGCCCAGGAACGTGCGGACTCGCTGTCGGGGGCCCATCGCCGACCCATCAGCGATGTATCGCGCCGATTGCAGCTCGATGTTGCCCCCCTGGAGCCAGTCCCCCTCCCGTCGTTGCCCCTCAGCGTGGAGGGGTTCGGGGGGCAGGGCGGGAGGGGGGGCAGGAGGCCAGGCTGGCCCCACCGAGCAGTCGAGGTCGGCTCCCCCTCCCGACCGCCCTGGCCACTTTCCTGGCCAATCTCCCTGTCACCCTCCTCGCGAATTCTAGACGCTTCGTGTAACCCCACCAGCTACTCTGACTGGGTCGCTGACGTGACCCCGTTCATTGCTGCCTCCCACTGTTGGCCGTGCTATGCCACCCTGTGGACAGTGATGCACGGTCTCGGCGTGTGACGGGCACTCGGTCTCCCTATCGTCGCTCCCACGCGCAACCTCGTTGTGCGACCACTCCCTGGGACTCTGTGACCGTGAAGGGCTTGCTGACGTGGGTATACGGCAGCTTCTTCCTCTTCGAGCGCTTTCCTCGACCTGGCGTTGCGTGGGTTGCGAGGCGCTGGCTGTCACTTAGTCGTTTGGTACACGCTTACTTCCGATTGACCGTGTGTCCCTCACCAGTTGGGTACTCGTGTACTTCTGCACTGCGGCACACCATATCTCTGGTCTCCTGCGTGCAGGCGCATCTCTCATCAGTTGTTTTGAGGTTGCCTCAGCTGTCTTTGACCTCAGGCTCCCTCTGTCAGCCGTGGATGCGTATTCTAAAGCTGCGACGGTTCGCTGGCGCTGTCAGAATTCCCCTCCTTGCTGGACGACGTCAGCTACGCTTTCGGTCTGCTCATACCCGACAGACTCCCTGGGCTGACTTTCTCGCACGGAGTTCGGTTCCCACCACCATGCGGTTGTCGGTTGACACGACCCATGACTGGGAATGTACGGCGTGCCATTTTGGCCGCGTCCGCTTTGCATCCTGGGTGACTGACCCTTCAGACTCCCTGGGTTGCAGCTTGCACGACCGCCTGGCCTCTCAGACGCCCTGGGTTGCTGCTTGCCCCGCCGCCTGATCCGCGGCCCCCGCGCGCGCCCGGGTAATTCGTCACGGCCGCAGCCCGACCGTGACCGCTCGCCGCCGGCGCTTCCGCCTGCGGCTGTAAAAAAAGTTAACCCCACCAGCCAATCCAGCAACGATGCGAAGACGAGTTGCCCTGATCAGGGATGTGGAGGAGCATGCCGTGGAATAGTGGGCTGGGTAAGACGTCCTATCCCAAGAGGCAGGAGGATGGAGGAGGAATCGGAATCGGAGGAAGAGGCGGAGGAGGAGGAGGAGGAGAAGGAGGAGGAGGAGGAGGAGTAGGAGGAGGGAGATGGGGGAGGGAGAGGAGGAGGAAGGAGGAGGAACAGGCGGATGAGGAAGAGACGGGGGAGGATGATGATGATGAGGAGGAGCAGGAGGATGAGGGCGAACAGACAGGCCAGAAGCCTTTTGGATGCCCTTTGGAGTCTCTTCGCATTTCTTCCGAGAGCTTCGTGCCAGGTGTGCGCCAGCTGTACCGCATTCTCCAGCCGCGCCAGGTGCGCCACGTTCGGGGCACGTGCAGAGTGTGTCAGGTGCGCCTGCGCACGTGACAGCACACATCGGGAAACATGTCGGCCCCCACCATCCTTGTCGAAAACCCATGCCCATCATTGTGTCTGGTGGGCCTGCGCGCAGCAGGCCATACGCCACCACCCCCGCCGTCCCTGTCAAAAACCACTTGACAGTGATCGCGGAGTGGCCGAGCATGATCCAGATGCAGCCGCGAGGTGCATTTTGTGTTGGGTGGTAGCCCTGCGCGCAGCAGCAGGCAATATGCTGACACCTCCACCGTCCCTGTCAAAAACAATTCAAAGTGCTCGCGGGCCTCACGAATATGACTCAAGACTTTGCCCCAAAGTGTACTTCGTGTATTGTTAGTTGACAGGGACGGTGGCGGGTGCCGCATCGGATTGGCCGCGCATGCTCCAAATGTGGAGGCAGAGTGCGTTTTGTATTGTTCTTGACGGGCGGTGTGTGTGTGTGTGTGCGTGTGTGTGTGTGTGAGAGAGAGAGAGAGAGAGAGAGCATTTTGTCCTCCTGGTTCCTGGTTGGCTGCCGGTCGCCTGGGCGTGGGAGTGTATAGGGAACAGTGATAAGCCCCTCCCCGAAGGTGAATAAGGGGGTTGCAAGTTGGAAAGGGGAAACTCCAAACCACTCGCGCCCTGGGCTCAAGTCTCCCGAGAGCGAACAGTGCCGTAACAATGTATTATCGCCAGGACTCCCGATATTTTTTTTGCATTTGTTTTCTATATACACAAAAGAGAGAGAGAGAGAGAGAGAGAGAGAGAGTGAGAGCGAGAGAGAAAGAGAGAGAGAGAGAAACAGAGAGGGAAAAAGAGAGAGATAAAATAAGAAAGAGAGAGATGGAAAGAGAGAGAGAGAGAGAGAGCAACCAAAACGATGTAACAAGCTTTTCACACCATGGCTCTCGAGAGCGAGCGTGACGTGAGTCATCCCGCGCCCGGGCGGGCCGGGGGACAGGGACCACTACCACAAGTGTCGGTGCGGGGGGCCGGGCCCGCTCCTCGGGGCTCCTCGGG
>CAUYUJ010000820.1:20000-30000 GCA_963575745.1 Prorocentrum cordatum
GAGTCTAGTCACATGAGACAGCTTTCGTCTTCACTACTTGTGGAGCTCTCATGGCACTCGGTTGGGCTGTCTTGGGGCTGTCTTGACCTCCCGTGAGGAAGCTTTGGGGGTCCCTTGGGACCATCTTTGGCCGTCATGGGGGTCACTTGTACACCGTCTTCGGGCTCTCTTGGGCCGTCTTGGGACCCTCTTGACAGTGTGGTGGGGCCGTCGGGGGGGGGCCGTCTTAGGCCGTCGCAAGGCCTTCTAAGACCGTCTAAGGTCCAACGGGAGGCCCTCTTGGACCGCCTGGGGGGCCTCTTGGATGCCTCTTGGGCCATCGTGGGGCCTCTCAGGCCATCTTGAGACCCTCTTGGGGGCCTCTTGAGGCGCCTCGAGACCATCGTGAAGGCTTCTTGGGCCGTCTGAGCTGACGGACGCTCGAAACGGAGAGGTTGTGAACATCATTCAATAACCAACGGGAACTTACTGATTTTGGCTTCTTCGGGCCCTGTTGAAGGTCCGCTTGTGGCCCTATTTGGACCCTCTTGGTGGCATCTTGGGCCGTCTTGAGTCCATATTGGACCGCTGGGGGGCCATCTTGGGCAGTCTTCGAGGTCTTTGGGCCATCTTGGTGTTCTCGGATGCCTGCCTGGACCGTCTTGCACGGACGCATCTTACTTGCACGAGGGATCGTGACGTCAGGACCCCCATCTTTTTTGTACGAGGCCGACCCGTCTAGGTTTGGGCCCGTCGCCGTTCTGGCTCAAAAGCTTTCTGCAGCCAGCCTGATCCGCGAGCACTCTCAGCCACATCCCGATCTGCCACCAATGACCTCGGCCACGGAACGCATGGAGCTCGCGGAGGTCGGCGGCGAGGCGAGCGGGTCGGAGCAGTTCTTGGTCCAGGATGCTCGCGCCAGGCGTTCGCCCTGGCGGGTGGCGGGTGGCGCAGGTGTGGCCGCCTTGCTCCTGGCCGGCGCAGGCGCAGGGGCAGCGCGCTTGGCGCTGCACGGGGCGGCCTCGGACACGGACCGCCTCCAGAGCAAGGTGCAGACGGTTGCCCTGCCGCCGCGCGACAAGTGCGCCAGCACGGACGACGACTGCTACAGCCTGGGGTGCTGCAACGTTGCGGGCCTGAACTGCTTCGAGACCAAGCCGGGGAAGGGCAAGTGCCTGAAGAACTGCACCCCCAGCGCCTCCCAGTTGTGCGTTCAGACGCAGCCGATCATGGACCCGATCCTCAAGGATGCCGACTGGTACGGCCCGTCATTGTACTGCTTCGCAGTGGTCATGCAGGACATCGGCAGCACAAAGAAGATGTACGACTTGGAGCTGCTCCAGGGAGCATACGGCAGGAAGACCAGCATCTTCGGGTGCGAGAACTGGGGAGTATTCAGCGACAAGGAGGGGGAGGTCGGGCCCGGCGCTCCGCTCGTGAAGCTGGAGGATGCCGACGGGGACTTCCATTTCGCGAAGAGAGAGGAGACTGGCACCTGGCTGAACACGGGCTTGCATTACCAGGCTTGGAAGGCAATTGGGGAAGCCGGCGTGTACAAGAGCGCCAGCTGGGTCGTGAAGGTCGATCCAGACGCGGTGTTCGTGCCGAGCCGCTTGGTGTCTTACCTCTCTAGCAAGGTGGTCCCAGCCAACGGCCTCTACCTCGAGAACTGCAAAGGCGTGAAGTACGGGTGGTTCGGCAGCCTGGAGATCTTCTCGGCGGTGGCCTTCGAGACGCTCCTGGGGTCGATGGCCGCGTGCAAGGGGGGCACCGTCGATTGGAAAACCGGCGTTGACGGAGGCAAGTACGGCCCCATGGGCGAGGATCTGTTTGCCCAGGTTTGCTTGGATACGAACGGCGTCTCTCGTGGAGAGGCATTCGGCACCAAGCTGGACGGAACTTGCGAGGCGGACAGGCCAACCGCCGAGAAGAAGAACAAGAAGTGGAAGCCCACGTGCGACGGCGAGAACTTCCCAGCGTACCACCCGCTGATGAAGCCTGAGGACTATATGGCGTGCTTGGATGCCACCACCAACGCATTTGGCTACTGAGCGCCCTGCAGCAGGCAGTGAAGCCGCAGTGCGCCAGGCATAGCGCCCTGTCCGCTTGCCTGCTGTGCCCCGCGGCCGCCGTTTTTTGGTCGTGCAGGCATTTTTCGCGCTGCCCTGGCCACTCCTCACCACACAAAGCTGGTGTTGAGCGAAGATGTGTTTGAGGCAGCAGGCAGCCTGGCGCTGCTAAATTATGGGAGTTCCCCATTTTTTTCCGGCTCGTTCTGACGGCCTCAGTGGCCAGCGAAAGCATCACCACAGTAGTTGTGCAGTTCTCTGCCGTGGGTAAGCTTCTGCTTTTCCACGGAGGCCTCTGCGGTGCTTTGAGCCTCATGTGTGTACATATTTTTCCGATCTGCATCGATGCGGTGAGGGCAACAAAGAACCAGGCTAAAGACAGCAGGGGTGTGTATGTCAGGTGCAACGTTGAGGGGGGGATAGGCTCAGGGGGAGGTGCATCGACCGCCCATCGCCCACTCATCGCCGATATGGGCCCGATGGCCCACCCCGCCCAGGAACGTGCGGACTCGCTGTCGGGGGCCCATCGCCGATCCATCGGCGATGTATCGCGCCGATTGCAGCTCGATGTTGCCCCCCGTGGAGCCAGTCCCCATCCTGTCGTTGCCCCTCAGCGTGGAGGGTTTCGGGGGGCAGGGCGGCAGGGAGGGCAGGAGGCCAGGCTGGCGGCACCGAGCAGTCGAGGTCGGCTCCCCCTCCCGACCGCCCTGGCCACTTTCCTGGCCAATCTCCCTGTCACCATCCTCGCGAATCCTAGACGCTTCGTGTAACCCCACCAGCCACTCCAGCAACGATGCGAAGACGAGTTGCCCTGATCAGGGATGTGGAAGGGCATGCCGTGGAATAGTGGGCTGGGTAAGACGTTCTCTCCCAAGAGGCGGGAGGATGGAGGAGGAATCGGAGGAAGAGGCGGAGGAGGAGGAGGAGGGAGATGGAAGGAGGAGGAACAGGCGGATGAGGAAGAGGCCGAGAAGGAGGAGGAAGATGATGATGAGGAGGAGGTGGAGGAGGAGGGCGAACAGAAAGGCCAGAAGCCTCTTGGATGCCCTTCGGAGTCTCTTCGCATTTCTTCCGAGAGCTTCGTGCCAGGTGTGCGCCAGGTGTGCCGCATACTCCAGCCGCGCCAGGTGCGCCACGTTCGGGGCACGTGCAGAGTGTGTCAGGTGCGCCTGCGCACGTGACAGCACACATCAGGAAACATGTCGGCCCCCACCATTCTTGTCGAAAACTAATGCCCATCATTGTGTCTGGTGGGCCTGCGCACAGCAGGCCTTACGCCACCACCCCCGCCGTCCCTGTCAAAAACCACTTGACAGTGATCGCGGGGTGGCCGCGCATGATCCAGATTTAGCCGCGTTGTGCATCTTGTGCTGGATGGTAGCCCTGCGCGCAGCAGCAGGCAATATGCTGACACCTCCGCAGTCCCTGCCAGAAACTATACAAAGTGCTCGCGGGCCTCACGAACATGACTCAAGACTTTGCCCCAAAGTGTACTTCGTGTATTGTTAGTTGACAGGGACGGTGGGGGGGGGCCGCATCGGATTGGCCGCGCATGCTCCAAATGTGGAAGCAGGGTGCGTTTTGCATTGTTCTTGACAGGGGCGGTGTGTGTGTGTGAGAGAGCATTTTGTCCTCATGGTTCCTGGTTGGCTGCCGGTCACCTGGGGTGGGAGTGTATAGGGAACAATGATAAGCCCCTCCCCGAAGGTGAATAAGGGGGTTGGAAGGGGAAACTCCAGACCACTGATGCCCTAAAGGGCTAAGGTCTCCCGGGAGCGACCAGTACCGTAACAATAGATTATTTGTAGGACTCCCGATAGTGTTTGTGTATTTAATTTTAAATCCATACATATATAGATGTGTATATATATACACATATAGAGAGAGAGAGTGTGAGAGAGAGAGAGTGAGAGCGAGAGAGTGAGAGAGAGAGGGAGAGAGCGAGAGAGAAAGAGAGAGAGAGAGAGAGAGAGAAAGAAAGAGAGAGATGGAGAGAGAGAGAGAGAGAGAGAACAACCAAAACGCCGTAACAAGCTTTTCGCACCATGGCTCCCGAGAGCGAGCGTGACGTGAGTCATCCCGGGCCCGGGCGGGCCGGGGGACCAGGACCACTACCACGAGTGTCGGTGCGGGGGGCCGGGCCCGCTCCTCGGGGCTCCTCGGGGGCCCCAGGTCCACCTCGACAGCGCTCCCGCCGTCGTCGAGGCGGCTCAAGACGGCGTCCAGGAGTCGTGGACGCCCAGCGAGGCGTCTCGAACGGCGCCAGAAGCTTCGAAGACGCCCCAAGTGGCGCTCCAAGACGACACCCGAGAGAGCCCCGAGAGGCATACCTCTTCCCACTCCCTCAGGAAGACATGCATTGTTAGCATATTTGCTCCCGGGACCTTCACAGCAACACAGACGGCCCAACATGCTCCCTGGACTGCCCTACGACGGCCCAAGAAACCCCCAAGAGGGCCCCAAGACGGCCCCATGGGTCCGAAGACGGCCAAAGGCGTCCAAGACGGCCCGAACGGGCCCCCGAAGGAACCGAAGAGGGTCCAAAGACGGCCCGACTGTCCGGTGGGGGCACAGGAGGCCGTCACGTGTGACACCTTGTGTCTCCGTGGTTGGAAGAGCCGTGGTGATGATGATGGTGGTGGTGGTGGTGGTGGCGATGATGATGATGGTGGTGGTGGTGATGCTGATGCTGATGATGATGCTGATGATGCTGATGGAGACGATGATGACGATGACGATGACGATGACGATGATGATGATGATGATGATGATGATGATGATGATGATGATGATGATGATGATGATGTTGATGATGATGATGATGATGATGATGCTGATGCTGATGCTGCTGCTGATGACCATGATGCTGATGCTGATGACCATGATGATGCTGATACTGGTGATGGTGATTATGATATTGTTGTTGATGATGCTGCTGCTGTTGCTGCTGCTGCTGACGATGATAATGCTGCTGCTGATGATGATGTTCATGGTGATGATGATGCTGATGATGGTGAGGATGATGATGCTGCTGATGATGATGACGATGATGATGACGATGATGTGGCGGCTGCTGCTGCTGATGATGCTGAGACTGATGGTGACGATGATGAGGATGCGGATGAGGATTCTGATGGTGGTGATGGTAGTGATGCTGATGATGCCGATGCTGATGCTGATGATGATGCGGATGCTGATGCTGCTGATGATAGCGATGATGATACTGATGGTGATGATATTGATAATAGTGATGATCATGATGCTTAGGATGATGATGATGCTGATGTTGATGGTGACCATGATCGATGATGCTGATGATGAGGATGAGGATTCGGACGACGACGATGTAGATGATGATAATGATGATGCTGATGCTGATGATGCTGCTGATGATGATGCTGCTGATGATGCTGCTGATGTTGATGCTGATGCTGCTGACGATGGCGATGCTGGAGCTGCTGCTGTGCTGATGGTAATGCTGATGATGCTGCTGATGAGGATGTAGATGATGCTGCCGTTGATAGTACTGTTCATGGTGATGCTGATGCTGCTGCTGCTGATGATGATGATGATCATGATGATGGCGATGACGATGACGATGACGACGACGAATGATGATGATGCTGACGATGATGATGACGATGATGGTGGTGGTGATGATGGTGATGATGACGACGACGACGACGATGAGATGCCGATGATGATGCTGCTGCTGATGATTATGAGGATGCTGATGCTGATTAGTATGGTGCTGTTGCTGTTGATGATGTTTGTGGCGGTGATGATGCTGGTGCTGATTATTGTGCTGATGATGCTGCTGATGCTGATACGTCTGATGATGCTGCTGTTGATGATGACGATGATGATGACGATGATGATGCTGATGCTGATGCTGATGCCGATGATGATGATGATGATGATGATGACGATGATGATGCTGATGATGATGATGATGATAGTGGTTGTGGTGTTGGTGGTGATGCGAATAATGGTGAGGATGCTGCTGACGATGATGACGATGATACGGCTGCTTCTGCTGCTGATGATGATGATGATGATGATGATGATGAGGATGAGGATTCTGATGGTGGTGGTGGTGGTGATGCTGCCGCTGCTGCTGGTGATGACGCTGGTTGTGGTGGTGGTGGTGGTTGTGATGATAATATGGGTGAGGATGCTGCTGCTGCTGCTGATATGATGATGATGATGATGATGATGATGATGATGATGATGATGATGATGATGATGATGATGATGATGATAATGATGCTGATGATGCGGCTGCTGCTGCTGCTGATGATGCTGAGACTGATGACGACGAGGCCTAGGATGCGGATGAGGATTCTGATGGTGGTGGTGGTGGTGGTGGTGATGATGCTGCTGCTGATGATGAGGAGGAGGAGGCGGAGGAGCAGGAGGAGGAGGAGGAGGAGGAGGAGGAGGAGGAGGACAAATGGATGATAAACGGAGGATCAACGCAGGAGGATGAGGAGGAGGAGGAGGAGGAGGAGGAGGAGGAACGGGAGTCTAGTCACATAAGACAGCTTTCGTTTTCACTACTTGTAGAGCTCTCATGGAACTCGGTTGGGCTGTCTTGGGGCTGTCTTGACCTCCTGCGAGGAAGCTTTGGGGGTCCCTTGGGACCATCTTTGGTCGTCATGGGGGGCACTTGTACGCCGTCTTCGGGCTCTCTTGGGCCGTCTCGGGACCCTCCTGACAGTGTGGTGGGGCCGTCGTGGGGGGCCGTCTTAGGCCGTCGCAAGGCCTTCTAAGGCTGTCTAAGGTCCAACGGGAGGCCCTCTTGGGCCGCCAGGGGGTCCTCTTGGATGCCTCTTGGGCCATCGTGGGGCCTCTCAGGCCATCTTGGGACCCTCTTAGGGGGCCTCTTGAGCCGCCTTGGGACCATCGTGTAGGCTTCTTGGGCCGTCTGAACTGACGGACGCTCGAAACGGGTTGTGAACATCATTCAACAACCAACGGGAACTTACTGATTTTGGCTTCTTCGGGCCCTGTTGAAGGTCCGTTTGTGGCCTTGGTGGCATCTTGGGCCGTCTTGAGTCTATATTGGACCGCTGGGGGGCCATCTTGGGCAGTCTTCGAGGTCTTTGGGCCATCTTGGTGTTCTCGGATGCCTGCCTGGACCGTCTTGGAAGCTCAGGACACGGACGCATCTTACTTGCACGAGGGATCGTGACGTCAGGACCCCCATCTTTTTTGTACGAGGCCGACCCGTCTAGATTTGGGCCCGTCGTTGTTCTGGCTCAAGAGCTTTCTGCAGCCAGCCTGATCCGCGAGCACTCCCAGCCACATCCCGACCTGCCACCAATGACCTCTGCCACGGAGCGCATGGAGCTCGCGGAGGTCGGCGGTGAGGCGAGCGGGTCGGAGCAGTTCTTGGTCCAGGATGCTCGCGCCAGGCGTTCGCCCTGGCGGGTGGCGGGTGGCGCAGGTGTGGCCGCCTTGCTCCTGGCCGGCGCAGGCGCAGGGGCAGCGCGCTTGGCGCTGCACGGGGCGGCCTCGGACACGGACCGCCTCCAGAGCAAGGTGCAGACGGTTGCCCTGCCGCCGCGCGACAAGTGCGCCAGCACGGACGACGACTGCTACAGCCTGGGGTGCTGCAACGTTGCGGGCCTGAACTGTTTCGAGACCAAGCCGGGGAAGGGCAAGTGCCTGAAGAACTGCACCCCCAGCGCCTCCCAGTTGTGCGTTCAGACGCAGCCGATCATGGACCCGATCCTCAAGGATGCCGACTGGTACGGCCCGTCATTGTACTGCTTCGCAGTGGTCATGCAGGACATCGGCAGCACCAAGAAGATGTACGACTTGGAGCTGCTCCAGGGAGCGTACGGCAGGAAGACCAGCATCTTCGGGTGCGAGAACTGGGGAGTATTCAGCGACAAGGAGGGGGAGGTCGGGCCCGGCGCTCCGCTCGTGAAGCTGGAGGATGCCGACGGGGACTTCCACTTCGCGAAGAGAGAGGAGACCGGCACCTGGCTGAACACGGGCTTGCATTACCAGGCTTGGAAGGCAATTGGGGAAGCCGGCGTGTACAAGAGCGCCAGCTGGGTCGTGAAGGTCGATCCAGACGCGGTGTTCGTGCCGAGCCGCTTGGTGTCTTACCTCTCTAGCAAGGTGGTCCCAGCCAACGGCCTCTACCTCGAGAACTGCAAAGGCGTGAAGTACGGGTGGTTCGGCAGCCTGGAGATCTTCTCGGCGGTGGCCTTCGAGACGCTTCTGGGGTCGATGGCCGCGTGCAAGGGGGGCACCGTCGATTGGAAAACCGGCGTTGACGGAGGCAAGTACGGCCCCATGGGCGAGGATCTGTTTGCGCAGGTTTGCTTGGATACGAACGGCGTCTCTCGTGGAGAGGCATTCGGCACCAAGCTGGACGGAACTTGCGAGGCGGACCGGCCAACCGCCGAGAAGAAGAACAAGAAGTGGAAGCCCACGTGCGACGGCGAGAACTTCCCAGCGTACCACCCGCTGATGAAGCCTGAGGACTATATGGCGTGCTTGGATGCCACCACCAACGCATTTGGCTACTGAGCGCCCTGCAGCAGGCAGTGAAGCCGCAGTGCGCCAGGCATAGCGCCCTGTCCGCTTGCCTGCTGTGCCCCGCGGCCGCCGTTTTTTGGTCGTGCAGGCATTGTTCGCGCTGCCCTGGCCACTCCTCATCACACAAAGCTGGTGTTGGGCGAAGATGTGTCCGAGGCAGCAGGTAGCCTGGCGCTGCTTAATTATGGGAGCTCCCCATTTTTTTCCGGCTCGTTCTGACGGCCTCAGTGGCCAGCGAAAGCATCACCACAGTAGTTGTGCAGTTCCCTGTCGTGGGTAAGCTTCTGCTTTTCCACGGAGGCCTCTGCGGTGCTTTGAGCCTCATGTGTGTACATATTTTTCCGATCTGCATCGATGCGGTGCGGGCAACAAAGAACCGGGCTAAAGACAGCAGGGGTGTGTATGTCAGGTGCAACGTTTAGGGGGGGATAGGCTCAGGGGGAGGCGCATCGACCGCCCATCGCCCACTCATCGCCGATATGGGCCCGATGGCCCACCCCGCCCAGGAACGTGCGGACTCGCTGTCGGGGGCCCATCGCCCCTCAGCGTGGAGGGGTTCGGGGGGCAGGGCGGGAGGGAGGGCAGGAGGCCAGGCTGGCCGCACCGAGCTCCCGACCGCCCTGGCCACTTTCCTGGCCAATCTCCCTGTCACCCTCCTCGCGAATTCTAGACGCTTCGTGTAACCCCACCAGCCAATCCAGAAACGATGCGAAGACGAGTTGCCCTGATCAGGGATGTGGAGGAGCATGCCGTGGAATAGTGGGCTGGGTAAGACGTCCTATCCCAAGAGGCGGGAGGATGGAGAAGGAATCGGAATCGGAGGAAGGGGCGGAGGAGGAGGAGGAGAATGAGGAGGAGGAGGAGGAGGAGGAGGAGGAGGAGGAGGAGGAGGAGGGAGATGGGGGAGGGAGAGGAGGGAGGAAGGAGGAGGAACAGGCGGATGACGAAGAGACGGAGGAGGATGAGGAGGAGGAGCAGGAGGATGAGGGCGAACAGAAAGGCCAGAAGCCTCTTGGATGCCCTTCGGAGTCTCTTCGCATTTCTTCCGAGAGCTTCGTGCAAGGTGTGCACCAGGTGTGCCGCATACTCCAGCCGCGCCAGGTGCGCCACGTTCGGGGCACGTGCAGAGTGTGTCAGGTGCACCTGCGCACGTGACAGCACACATCGGGAAACATGTCGGCCCCCACCATCCTTGTCGAAAACCAATGCCCATCATTGTGTCTGGTGCCTGCGCACAGCAGGCCATACGCCACCCCCCCCGCCGTCCCTGTCAAAAACAACTTGTCAGTGATCGCGGAGTGGCCGCGCATGATCCAGATTTAGCCGCGAGGTGCATTTTGTGTTGGATGGTAGCCCTGCGCGCAGCAGCAGGCAATGTGCTGACACCTCCGCCGTCC
>CAUYUJ010000820.1:34488-59271 GCA_963575745.1 Prorocentrum cordatum
CCTCCTCCTCCCCCTCCTCCTCCTCCTCCTCCTCTCCTCCTCCCGCTCCCAGCCGTAGTCGTCTCCGCGTTCTTTCTAGGCCTGTCCACCCTCGCCTCCGTTTTCCTTTGGCTCGAGGGGGCCCAGTTGGCTTGCCGCGCCCGGGGCGGCGGCCGCCCCTCGGCCAGGCCGCTTGCCGTGGGCGATGGAAACCGCCGCGGCGTGGCGGTGGAGGCAGCGAGGGGCTGCTGCTGCCCGCGCCGCGCCGGCTCTCCCGCTGGCGCCGTTGCCGCCCCCGCGCCCGCCAGCCGTCGGCGGCTGCTGCGCGGGGCGCGCGCTGCGGGCGCCGCGGGTGCCGATGGGTCCGCTGCTGCCGCTGCTGCCGCTGCTGCCGCTGGCGCCGCAGCTGCCGCGGGCGCCGTCGGCGCCGCGGGCGCCGCTCGCGCCGCCTGCGCCGCCGCCGAGGCACAGCAGGCGGCGGCCAGGGCCCGGCTGTGGCCGGCGGCTGCCGTCCTCGCCCAGGTGACCGCCGCGGCCTCGTGGGCGGCCAGCGCGGCCGCGGCCCTGGCCGCCGTGAGCCGGTGCCGCCGCTGTGGAGGCTGGCCCCCGACGGCGTCGGCTAGAGGGCAACGGCAGCGGACCATGCCGCTGCCCAACGAGATGCTGGTTTTCGAGTCGGAGTCGGAGCCCGACGCCCAGCCCTACGCCCTGTCCGACGCCCAGCCCTCCGCTATGCCCGACGTCGCACCCGACGCTCAGCTCAACGCGACCAGCCACAGCGCTGGGATCGGCGAGTGCGAGATTGGAGAACAGTTGCAGCGGGCCACGCCGTTGCTCAGCGGGTTGCTGTCTGGACCCGAGCCCAACGCGATCAGCCACAGTGCCGAGATCAGCGAGGGCGAAGTGGGTGAGTAGTGGCACTGGGCCGTGCCGCTGCTCAGCGAGAAGCCGGCTGTGGAGGTGAAGGCCAACGCGATCAGCGACAGCGTTGGGGTCATTGAGCCGACTGGAGAGTCGGTGCCCGTTGCGATCAGCTACAGTTTTGGGATCAGCGGGCGTGGGGCCAGAGGGCAGTGGCAGCGGGCCCTGCCGCTGATACCCGACGCCCAGCCCTACCCCCAACCCTCCGCCCTCTCACCTCCGCCGAATCCAACGCTCAGCTGTGCGCCCAATCCCGCGCGAGCCCTGCCGCCCAACACAAGTCTCGACCCGACGCCCCGCCTTTTGCTCTACCCGACGCTCCGCCCTGCAGTTCATCCCCCAACGCCTTACTCGACGCCTCGTCCGACCCCCCACCTGATTTCTTTCCCAACGGCGGTGCTCAGCCCGACCAGTCCGACGCCCAGCCCGACCGGGTCGGGCTGGGCGTCGGACCCCTCGTGCAGCGCCAGGCCTCACACTGAGCTGACGCCAAACGTTACCAGCTCCTGTGCTGGAGTCAACGAGCGTGCGGGCGGTAGGGGGGGTGTCCAACGCGATCAGCTACAACGCTGGTGTCAGCGAACACGAGAGGGCGCTGCTTGCCGAATCAGAGTCCCTCGCGATCAGCTGCAGTGCTGGGATCATCGAGGGTGCCAGGTTGAGGCCAACGCGATCAGCCACAGTGCGGGGCTCTGCGAGTATCAGAAAAGGGAGCCTCGAGGACGGGATCCTGGTGGAGGAGGGCGCTTCGCCTCAAAATCCTGGTCCTGGCATGCCCTCGGAAAGGCTGATTTGGCGGTGTGCCTCCGTGGCTCTGTTGGCGTGCACATGATTCGTCCAACCGAGGCTGACCTGCAAATGCCTAATTTCTCACCCGTCGGTTTCGGACTCGGCTTCTGCGCGGTTGTCCTCGCGTCCTGGAGGTGCTAGCAGCGCCCCGACTAGCCGCGCCATGGCTGTTGCTCATGATGTTCACCCGCCCGGTGCTTTTCTTCGCGACGAGGATACAGTCGGGGCGCTGAAGAAGGAACCCTTTCCGGTGGGGAGGGGCTCGGTGTGTCCTGATTGTTTCACAGCTTGCCTCAGGTTTTCCCTATGGTTTCGATGGGAAATCGAAGGTTCACTTACTCCAGATTTCGTAATAAAAGGGAGGGGGTCTGGACCCTCCAAGACAAGCCATTTCAGACCTCCCCCGTGGGAGAACCCTCCAAAACATCGTCCCCAGACCCCCCAGGCCCTCCAATATAGCCTGGAAGAGACCCCCCCCGAAATGAGACTCCCCTCCCTTTATAACGAAATCTGGAGTATGGAAAAAAGGGGCCTCGTTCCTTATTTAGGGTTCCTTAGGTCAACGCCCCCACTGTGACGGCGCCAATATAACCGCGGGGTGATTCAACGCTCGCGTCCCCGGGCGGCTGCGCCGCGTCTCCCGGTGCACCGTGGTCTTCGTGCTTCGGAAGGGGCCCTTCCAGGGTTAGGGCGGAACCAAGCAAAAATACTCCAGATTTCGTAATAAAGGGAGGGGGGTCTCATTTCGGGGGGGGGGTCTCTTCCAGGCTATCTTGGAGGGCCTGGGGGGTCTGGGGACGACGTTTTGGAGGGTTCTCCCACGGGGGAGGTCTGAAATGGCTTGTCTTGGAGGGTCCAGACCCCCTCCCTCCCTTTTATTACGACATCTGGAGTAAGGAGTCCGAGGTGGATAAAAGGCGCCGTAGGAATTTCAAAAGCCAGAGGATTTCCTGAGTTATGCCATGATCATGGAAGGGCTAGTGACGCCCCGACTGGACGCACCACGGTTGTTGCTCATGCTTGCCGCCCGCCTGTTCACGTTGCTTCCCGCGAAGATAACGGTGCATATAGCCATGGTGTTCTTCGCTTGCCGGGCGCGCGTGGTGACGCCTGCGTCGGGAGCCTTGAGAAGGGGGTCAATGCAAACGGGGGTCAGCCACGGCACCGGATCCTGCAGGATCCTGCGAAGACCCCCTCTGGCTGACCCGGGTTAGCGAGCCGCTCGTGGCCGCGAGGCGGCCGCATATATTGGCTGACCCAGGTTTGCGAAGACCTGCGTTGCAGTTTTTTTTCCTGCATTGCAGTTTTTGGTTTCCTGCTGACCCGGGTCTGGACTGACCCGGGTCAGAAGATCCCCGACTGCGGCACGGAAAGTGCGTGCGCAGTCGTGGCGGCAACGCTGACAGGGCAGGCTGTTGAGGCCGCCGCCCTCAAGCGTTTGTTGTCTCAGGGGCTCTGCGCGCCCCCTCTCGGGACGTTTGCGGCACCCTTGTGGCAGAAGCCCTGGCGTGGGAGACCGAAAGAGGGCGCTCACGGCGACCTGGGCCTCGACCCCGCCCCCGGTGCCCCTCCCGCTTCCCAGTTGGTACCCCTCCCATCAACGGCCACAAGAGCCCTGGGCCCCACCGTTGCCAGCCAGCGCTCCGCCGAAGCCTGGCTTCGACGTCGGCAAGCGACCCGATTCGCGCCCGCGCTTGCCCTGCTCAGCGCGCTCGCCAGGAGGGCGAGGACGACGACGTCGCGGACGAGCCGGGCGCGAGCGCCCTGCCTGGCGACCCCCCCCCCGGCGCCCGCGCCGACGCCTTGCCCGACGTCCTGCCCGACGCCTCGTGCCGGGGTCGCGGCCGACGGCGCCCCCGACAGGCCTGGGGACCGCAATCGGCAGCCGATTCTCGCGAAAGCCCGGCCCTTGGACGTCGGCCAGCGACCCCGTGTCGGCCCTGGAGCTGATTGCCCCGGCTGCGCGGGCGGGCGGGGCGGTCCGCGGCCGCCAGAACCCTGGCGCGCCCAGGGGAGGACCGGGGCGTCGCGAGAGAGCTCTGGCAGGGGATCTTGACGCGCTGTGCAAGCTGTCTCGTGGGGTGATCCAGTGGGAACCCTTCGACGGCGAGACGCCTGGCGAGTGCGTCAAGCAGCTCCAGCGCGAGGCTGGGTCCACGTTCGTCAGTGAGTGGCACGCTTTCTGCGCGGCGTAAGACGATGGCAGGCGGCGCGTCACTTTCGCCCTTGGGATGCGGTCCGCTGTCCAATGCTTGGTCTTCCTCCGCGGGCTCGCGGCCGCAGGACACGACGTGGCGGAGAGGGCTGGGCCCTCCTGCCCCCCGCCCCGCGTCCCTCTCGAGCCTCCCATTGCCTCTCGTGCCTCGATTCGCCTCGGTGCATCCTGCCGTCGCTCGTGCGGTCCTTGGTCCTTCGCGGCCGCCGACTAAACAATCCACCCTCGCCGCCTGAGAGAGGACCCTGGCATTTCTGAGGCACGGAAAGCCATCGTCACCATTGTGATGATTTTCTGGCCCGCTAGGCCATCTTATGGGGGATAGGGAGGATGGTGGGTCGGGGAATACGAGATCGATTTCTTGGATGGGAGGCGAAGCCTGCTCACGCCCTGCCTTTGAATATGAAGTATCACCATGGTAGTAAGGAACAGTGTGCTGTCCTTCTCCTGGCTCCTCGGCTTTTCCCGTCTCCTTCTTCCATCTGTCTGCCTGCCTGCATCTTGCGGTTTGGCTCTCTCTCTCTCTCTCGCTCTCACGGAGTCGGTGGTTGCGTGTCCACCACCTCCCGGATTTATTGGGCTGCTCGGGTTGTCTAGATCGCCCGAACAGTGACCGGGGATTGCCTGCATGTGAAAATAATATTACACAGAAGTATCTAGCTACCTACGTCAAGTTCCGCCACCGTGCCTGGTTGTGGGTTATAAGCCTGGTGGATGTTCGTTGGAATCTCGTGGGGGGCCTCTCAGGAGCCTCCTGGAGGCAGTATTAAAACCTCTTGGGGGCCTTTTGGGGACCTCTTGGGGACCTCTTGGGGTCTTTTGGGCCTCTTGGGGGCCTCTCGGGGGCCTCTTGGATGCCTCCTGAGGCCTCCTGGGGTTGGGGCGGAAGGCTCGGATTTTCGGTTCGTGTTCACTCTCTGGGCCCCATTTTTGGGCTGTCTTGGAGCCCTCTTGGGCCGTCTTGGGCGCCTTTTGGGCGCCCTTTGGGCTGTCTTGGGGCGCTCTCGGGCAGTCTTGGGGTCCTCTTGGAGGCCTCTTGGGCCGTCTTGGGGGCCTCTTGGGCCGTCTTGGAGCGTCGGAAAGTCGAAAAGGCAAGGCAACACAATCTTACAAGAGGCAAATCCGTGATTTTTGCCGTTGGGGGCCCTCCTGGGAGACCTTGGAGGCCTCCTGGGGCGTCTTGGGATCTTGGGCGTCTTCGAGCGATTGTTCGGCGGCTCCGGGCCCTGATGGGCCGTCTTGGGGGCCTCCTGGGCCATCATGGAAGCCTTGGAGAGCCCCGGGGAGGCGCCATGGCCGCCGAGGGACCCCCCAGAGGTATGGCCAGTGCGCGCGGCGAGGTGCGGCGGGGAGGGGGGGGGAGGGCCCCTCGAGAAGGTTTCGCAGAGCCCTGCCGGAGAGCCCTTGGCATTCTGGCACGCCGCAGCGTGCCAGGGGAAACACGGTGGCGGACACCTACCAACGCGGGGGTCGGAGGCCCGCGCGGCCTTCTTCCTGGATCGGCGGGGAAGCCCCGCGCCTCCGTGGCGCCGCCCGTGGCGCCGGGGAAAGGGTTCCAGCTTGTGCTGAGTTGTCTTCTAGCTTCGGGGGCCCCCAAACGGGGTGGTGACCACACCGTGCGGTGAGTGGGGATTCGGGGTCACCGCACGGTTTTGGGACTCGGGTCGTTCTCCGATGACGTCTCGGGCGACTGGGGCCTCCAGGGTCCCAAGACCGTGCGGTGACGGACCGTGCGGTGAGGTCTCGAGGGGGTTCGAGGTCACCGCACGGTCTGTCACCGCACCGTTTCGGGACTCCAAATAGCTGCACCTCGCCGTCGTCGTGAAGAAGAGGAGGACGACGAGGGGGACTCCCTGAGACGGCCGCCGGCAAGGAGATCCGCAAGTGCAGGGCTCTGACCGACCAGCCGTTCGGGGTGAATCTGACGCTCCTGCCGGTCGGCGTGAAGCCGGACTACGAGGGGATTGCTCTCCTGGGGCTGCCAAGCGGGGTCTTTTCTGAGGATGCGCATGGGGGAGCGGGCATCGAAGAACACCAAATCTGCAAAAACAAACAATTCGGAGGACCGCGCGGATTTCTTGGATCGGCGCTGGACCCCTCTGGCGGCTGGCGCGCTTAGCACGGCAGGGATGGGGGGTCCAGCGTGGATCTCCGAAAGTTTACGCACGTGCTGTTTTTCTTCTTCTGGAGTTGCATCTTGAGGAGGTCGGTGGGGTGGGGAGTCCTAGCGGCTCTGTTCGCTCAGCACTGCTGGGGTTTGAAGACGTCAGAGTTTGCCAGCAGCCTGAAGAAATGCGTCTCGAGTGCCTCAACTCGGGAATCAACTCGCACACCAAGCCAAATCAGGAGAGCCTGCACCCATGCCACCAGGAGGAGGAATATATGTTGGTTTAGCCACGGAGGGTGAAAGCTGGGAAAGAGAGAGGGAGAATGGAGGATAATCAGAAGTGGGGGGGCGGATGATGCATGGTGGAGACAGGAGGAGCGATGGATGGAGAAGGAGGATGACGATGATGAGGAGGAGGAGGACGAGGAGGAGGAAGAGGAGGAGGAGGAGGAGGAGGAGGAGGAGGAGGAGGCAGGGAGTCGACTGGCACTGGCTCGCTGTGCATCAGCAATTTGGGTCCACGGGCGGATGCGAAGACAGGGTAAAGCAGGCGTGGCCACGCAGGCTGCCCCGCCTCAAGCGAGCCTGAGATTCCTCGTTGTCGGCAGCCATCCCGTGTGCGCACACGCAGGCCCATCCTGCAGCCGTTTCGGCTCGATCCTGCAGCCGGCCCGATCCCGCTAACACTCCCTGCCGTCAATGGCCTCCGCCACGGAGCGCACGGAGCTCGCCGAGGTCGGCGGCGAGGCGGGCGCGTCGGAGCAGTTCTTGGCCCAGAACGCTCGCTCCCAGCGCTTGCCCGGGCGTGCGAGGGGTGGCGCAGGGGTGGCCGCCCTGCTCCTGGCAGGCGCGGGCGCGGGGGCAGCGCGCTTGACGCATGCTGCGCGGGGCGGCCTCGGGCACGTACCGCCTCCAGAGCAAGGTGCAGGCTGTGCCCATGCCCCCGCGCGACAAGTGCGCCAGCACGGACGACGACTGCTACAGTCGGGGGTGTTGCAGCGTTGCGGGCCTGAGCTGCTTCGAGACCAAACCAGGGAAGGGCAGCTGCCTGAAGAATTGCACCCCCAGCGCATCTCAGCTGTGCATTCACATGCAGCCCATCATGGACCCGATCCACAAGGATGCCGACCGGTAGGGCCCGTCATTGTATTGTTTCGCAGTGGTCATGCAGGACATCGCAGCATGGAGAACATGTACGACTTGGAGCTCCTCCAGGGAGCATGCGACAGGAAGACCAGCATCATCGTGTGTGAGAATTGGGGAGCGGTCGGCGACAAGGCGGGCAAGGTTGGGCCCGGCGCTCCGCTCGTGATGCTGGAGTATGCTGATGGGGATTCCATTTCGCGAAGACAGAGGAGACGGGCACCTGGCTGAACACGGGCTTGCACTACCAGACCTGGAAGTCAATCGGGAAAGCGAGCGTGTACAAAAGCGCCAGCTGGGTCGTGAAGCTCGATGCAGACGCGGTGTTCGTGCCGATCCGCTTGGTGTTTTATCTCTCTAGCAAGTTGGTCCCGGCCACTGGTCTCTACCTTGAGAACTGCAAGGCGTGAAGTACGGGTGGTTCGGTAGCTGGGATTTTTTCGGTGGTGGCCTTCGAGACGCTCCTGAGGTCGACGTCCTCGTGCGAGGACACCATCGACTGGAAAAGGGCGTTGGACGGAGGCAATTGCGGCCCCATGGGCGAGGATCTGTCTGCGCAGGTTTGCTTTGATGCGAATTGCGTCCTCCTTGCAGAGGCATTCGGCACCAACTTGGAGGAAGTTTGCGAGGTGGACCGGCCACCCACCGAGAGCAGTAACAAGAAGTGGGAGCCAACGTGCGACGGCGATAGCTTCCTGGCGTACCACCCGCCGATGAAGCCCGAGGACTAGAACTACGGCCTGCTTGGGTGCCACTACCAAGGCGTTCGGCTACTGAGCGTCCCAGAGCAGCCAGTGAGGTTGCGCTGTGCCAGGCAGAGCGCCCCGTCTTGTCGGGCCTGCCTTATGCGGGCCACGTGTGCTTTTTTGGTCGTGCCAGCTTTTTCTCGCGTTGCCTTGACCTTTCGCCCCCACTTAGGTAGTGACGAGTAAAGATGTGTTGTGGCGGCAGGCGGCCTGGCGCTGCCATACTTACAGGGGGTCCCCTTCTTCTGCCTCGGTCGACTGTATGCCGATATTTTCAGTCGGCTTTGAGCCAAATTCGTTCTCCCATGTTCACATTTGGGCGCGTCTTCTTGGCTCGTGATCTGGGAAGTCTCATCGTTGTACTTCTGTCTCCCCCTGCCCTGGATTAGCGTGTGCCTGTCCACGGAGGCCTCCGTGGTGCCCCACTGAGCTTCAGAGTTTTTCCCGACCTGCGTCAACGCGGCGAGGGCCGCGAATCGTTTGTGCACATGAAGGACAGAGTGAATATCCGCATGCGCATAAGCAGGCGCTGAAGCAGCAGCTTCGCTGGCGACGCGTCGGTGCTCGGGCGGCGGGGGGGGCGGCGGGGGGGGGGGGCGAAAGAAAGAAGGCGATGCTGACGCGCGCGCCCGCTGGCGTCGCGGCCCTGCGCGCGGCGACGGGGCGAGGGGCAGCGGGGCAGCAATCGCGCGTGCGCGTCTGGATGCGCCCGAGACATCGGGGGCCACTTGGGGCCCGCGGCCGCCGCCGCCATGGGTCATCTTGGCGTGGGCGATGGGCGGGGCCGCGGGGGGCGAGGCTGCGGCGCGGCGGGGGCGCCGTGGACCATCCGGGCTTGGATGGCTGGGTGAGCGGGTGAGCGGCGTGAGGCGACGAGAGACCGAGACCGATCTAGAGCCGGACGGGCGCGGGGGTCACGACAACGGTGAGCGGGTGCCAGGCTGGCAGAAGGGCGCCGAGTGAGGAGCAATGGGGGCTTCAGGGACTTGACGCACGTGTGCGCGCGCAGACGCGCGCGCGCGCCCGCCCGCGCGCCCGCTCGCCGGCGCGCCCGCGCGAGCGCCCGCGCCCCTCCCCCCCGCGCGCGCGCGTGCGCGCGGGCGCGCTTGCGCTTTTTGCTTCGGTGGCGAGGCAGGGGGGTCCGCGCTAGCTGACAGGCCCAAAAGAGGGGGTGCCGTTATGGCGAGGTGCGCCACGGTGCAAGAGGGGGGCGAGGGGGTGGCGCGGCCGAGCGAGGGGGCGGAAGAAGCGAGCCGCACAAGGGGGGGATCGCGCCTGCGCGCGCCCCATGCGCCCGCGCCCGCACGCGCGCCCGCGCCCGCGCGCCCACACTCGCGCGCGCGCGCACGCGCGCGCTCATGCGCGCGCGCCTTGCGCCCACGCGGGCCCGCCCGCGGCCGCGCGATCCACCGCGCACGCTGCGCGTCTCACTCGCCAACGCGCGCGCGCGCGCGCCCGATCGCGCTCGCGCGCGCGCCCGCGCCCGCCACCCCCGCGCGCCGCGCGCGGCGCCGCGCGCCCGCGCGCGCCCGTCCACGCCCCCGCGCGCGCCCGCGCGCGCGCCCACGCGCGCGCCCGCGCGACCGCCCACGCACCGGCCACACATCCACCCACACACACCCACGCGCACGCGCGCGCGCAGGCGCGCACGCGCGCGCGCACACGCACGCGCGCGCACGCATGCGCACGCGCGCGCGCCCGTGCACGCGCGCGCACGCGCGCACACGCGCATGCACATGCACACGCCCGCGCGCACTCGCGCCCGCGTGCAGAGTCACACAAGCACACGACTACACAACTACACAAACACACAAATACACACGCAGCCACGGACCCGCGCACCAACGTGCCCGCGCACCCACGCACTCGCGCGCCCGCGCACTCACTCACCCGCGCACCCACGCACCCACGCGCCCACGCACACCCGCGCACCCACACCCAAGCACCCGCGCACCTGTGCACCCATGCACCCACGCGCCCACGCTGACGCACCCGCGAGCTCATGCGCTCGCGCACCCACGCGCGCGCGCACGCGCGCCAACGCGCGCTCGCCACCACGCCGCAACACCACACAACGTAACACAATACAACACAACACAATACAATACAACACAATATAACGTAACACAGCGCACACACGACCACGCCCGCGCACGCGCACGCACGCGCACGCGCACGCGCGCGCACGCGCGCTCACTTACACACACGTGCATGCGCACGCGCACGCGCGCGCACGCATGCGCGCGCGCCCACTCGCCAGCGCGCACAGGCTCTATACACACTCACAACAGACAACACACACAACACACGCGCATTCGCACACACGCACACACGCACACTCACGCACCAATAACATAGAAACGCGCAAACGCACGCGCTCACACATAAACACACACACACACACGCGCGCGCGCATACGCACGCACCCACGCATGCGCGCGTGCACGCGTAGCACGCGCACGCGCACACGCACGCACACACGCACACGTACGCACGCACACGCACACACACCCGCGCGCAAACGCAGACACGCACGCACAAATAGGTTCACTCAAACGCGCGCGCACACATGCACACATACGCACGGACACGCACTTGCACGCGCATGCACGCACACAGATACACGCAAACTCACATGCAGACACGCACGCGTGCGCACACGCGACCACGCGCGCGCATGCGCGCACTCGCGCGCGCACGCGTGCACGCGCGCGCGCACGCGCGCACGCGCGCGCGCGCGCGCAGCACGCGCACGCGCACGCGCTGCGCGCGCACGCGCGCGCGCGCACGCGCGCGCCGCACGCGCACGCGCGCGCGCACGCGCGCGCGCCGCACGCTCACGACCGCGCGCACGCACACGCACACGCAACAAGCAGACGCACTCGCACACAAACACACACACACACGCACGCACGCGCGCGCCCGCGCCCGCCCCCGCGCCCACGCCCATGCCCACGCCCACCCTCGCCCACTCCCGGCCCGCGCCCGCGCCCGCGCCCGCGCCCACGCCCACGCCCGCGCCCGCGCCCGCGCCCGCCTCCACGCCCGCGCCCGCGCCCACGCCCGCGCCCGCGCCCGCGCCCTTGTCCGCGCACGCGCGCACGCGCACGCGCGCGCACACGCACACGCACACGCATACACACGCACGCGCGCACGTACGCTCGCACACACACACACACACATACTCTCATTCATTCAACCATTTCAATTTTCGACGCACTGCACCATTGCGGGTTTGCGCGGGCACCGGCCGCTGGAGGCGCCAGACAGCCTTGGACAGGCCCCAGGGGGTTCAAGACGGCCCGAATACGGTCTAAGAGCGCCTCAAGGTGTCCCAATATGCTGTCGAGACGGCCCAAGAGGCCCCAAACAAGCCCCAGGACGCCCCAACAGGGCCCCAGGAGGACCCCAAACATGGTTTGAAATTGCCGAGCGCATCGGCTTCCATTTTCCGTTGGACGTTTTTTTGGGGCATTCGCGCTTTCCAGTTTCAGGAGGTTCCTACGAGGGTCCCAAGAAGGGCCAAGATGACCCCACAACGGCCCCATAAACCCTCATTGCGCTCCTCAAGCGCCCAAAGAGGACCCGCGACTGCCCAGACAGAGCTCCAAGACGGCCTTCGTTCAGAGATCCTTGTGAGGCCCGAAGACCCCCAAGAGGCCCCCGAGAGGCCCCAGGAAGCCCCTAAGAGGCTCGTCGGGCCTCAGGGGCTTCCAAAGGTTTCCCACGAAACCCCCAGAGGGCCCCCAGAGGGCCTCAACAGGCCTCCTCCGCTCGCTCTTCCTCCTCCTCCTCCTCCTTCACCTCCTCCTCTTTTGTGTTTCACCACGGCTTGGGGAACACATCGTTCAATACCTTGACCAGACCTTGCCCAACAATTCGGCTGCATGGGTGATTCCAAAAGGCAGGTGGCGGTGGTGATTCGCCGTGAGCGTCTTCGATCCGCCGCCCCCTGTACTTTTCATTGGCGTGCCGGATTTTGTTGTTGGTTTGAAGCGTTTGTTGTATGGGTTCCCAGTGAGTCTCGGACGATTCCGCCGGCCCACTTGAAAATCAATCACTGTGCTTTGTCTGCTTCCCATGAGCCCAGAGTGGGCTCCAAGATGGCCTCCAAGACGGCTGCGATGGCCCAAGACTGCTTCCAAGTTTGCAATATGACTCAAAGACAGCCCACGATGCCCTCCAAACGGTCCACGAGGCCCCCACGAGGCCCCCACGACGCCCCAAAAGGGTTCCAAGAGGACATCCAGGAGGCCACCGTCATTGGTTTTCAAACGCTGCTCATTTGATTTTTGGCTCTCACCTTGTCGGACGTCTGACACACCAAGACGACCCCAAGAGGCGCCTCAAACGGTCCAAAACGCTGGCAAAACGGCCCAAGAGGGCTCTGAGGTCCCCGAAACGGCTCCGAGACGTCCCCACAGACTTCCAAGACGGCTCCAAGGCGCCCAAATATGGACCCACGACTGCCCAGAGTGGCCCCCAAGACGGCCTCCGAAGGCCGATAGGCCCCCCAGAGGCCCCCCAAATACCCCCCCAGAGCCTGGAGGCCCCCAAACGGCCCCACAGAGGCCCCCAAGAGGCTCCCAGCAAGCCCCACAGGAGGCCTCTTGGCGTTGCTCTTGGAGCTCACTTGCGGCGTCTGGGGTGCCCCCTGGGCCGCCTGAAGGCCATCTTGGGTGGCTTGGAAAGCTCTTGGGCCGTCTCGGATGCCTCTTGGACCCTCTTGTTTTTTTTGGGGGGAACCCTCTTCGCATATTTTCGGGCCCCTTGCCTTTGGAGAACTCATGTGGGAACACGCGGGAAAGCCCAGGAGCGCCCCAGACCGCCCGAGAGCCTGGGATCGCCTGGAACTCCCAGACCGTGGGTCCTTCAAAAAAAACAAGTACACCACTCGATACAGAGAACTCGAAGGGTCCCCCGAGGGTCCTGAGGATATTCCGCTTCGTGCTTCGGGGCACGGTGGCGCATTTCAGCTGCCTTTGGCTGGTAGTTCTCGGATTCGGAGGATCGAGTTTGGAGAAGGCTGAGGAAGGGTGGGATGATGCCGGCGATTTCTACTGATCACGTCTCAACCTGAACCCAAGGCTCGGGTCATCATCGAGGAAGGCATCAAGGTGGTGGAGACCGCTGGCAGAAATCCAGGGGAGCACGTGGCCAAGTTCAAAGAAGCAGGCATCAAGGCGATCGTATGTTTCTTTGAACCAGATCTCCATCATCGTCTCCGCGTTTTCCGACCGTACCCCTATCATGCCACAGCTGGAGAGAGGCTGAGCATCGGCAGTGGACTCCTGATGATGGCCCTTGTCCATTTCACATCATGGCACAATTGTTCCATTACCTTGTATGGCGTATATCATTTCATACTTGCATGTCGCTTGTAATTCAATCATCGGGACACATCTTATGACGCCATGGCCTTGAAACACGTAACCCGATTTTGATGGAAGAGCCATGCGTTCTCTCTGTCTCACCTCACTCTTTTTCTCTCTCTCTCTCTCTCTCCCTCTTCCCCCCTCTCTCCGCCTCCCCTCCCCTCCTCTCCCCCCTCCGCATGCCTTCAGTCCTCCACCTTGCCTCCGAGAGTCTTCTGTCTCTCTGTCGTTCCGTCTGTCGACACAGGTGCGCTGCTGCGCGAAGTCACGGCTCGCGGTCGGGCGGGCGCCTGGGGGGGTGGTCTGGGGGGAATGGACAACACACACGCACTGGCGATGATGTTGTTATGCTCGGCCAAGACTCTGCAACCTTGGCTGTACCCTTGCTTGCTCAGCGAGTTCGAGCAAAACGCTATTCTACGAGACGCTCTGCCTTCTGTCAACGTTGTGGCGCTGTGGGGGTCGGAGGGCGCCGTGGGTGGTGGGGCGAGGGGTCAGCGCCACCGCGGCGGGTACCGGGCAGCGGGTATACTTCGGCCGCGCGCATGAAGGAAGGTGGCAGGAGGGCGGCAGGAAAAAACGCGGTTCTGTCGCAGGAGGGCATCGCCACCTTTCTGCATCGATCACGGTCTCCGTCCACTGAGAGTTCCCATCAGGGTCACGCTGCCGAGGTAGGTGCACTGGAACGTTCGATGTGAACTTCTGGAGTGGTTGTTGTCGTTGTTGGTGGTGGTGGTGTTGTTGTCGTTGTCGTTGTCGTTGTCGTTATCGTTGTCGTTGTCGTTGTCGTTGTCGTCGTCGTTGTCGTCGTCGTTGTCGTTGTCGTTGTCGTTGTCGTTGTCGTTGTCGTCGTCGTTGTCGTTGTCATTGTCGTTGTCGTTGTCGTTGTCGTTCTTGTTCTTGTTGTTGTTGTTGTTGTTGTTGTTGTTGTTGTTGTTGTTGTTGTTGTTGTTGAACACTATTACTTCTAAAGAATTATTATTGTTGGACCCCCTGGTGCACGCCCCCCGCCCAAAACCTAGGCCGCAGCTACATTTTCATCATTTTTCTGCGAAAGCTTCAGAAAAGTGGATTACCCCCGGATCCGGTTTTTTGTTGACGCTCGTTTTCCCTTGCAAAAAACAATAGAAAATGAAAATTCTTGTTCTTAGTTGATCAAATTTCAAGAATCCCTTGCAAAAAATAAGGTAAAGTGGACATTCGCGCTCGCAAGACGAAATCCTTCCAAAACCTTAGGTTTCGTAGCGATTTTAACATAAAAACATCAAAAACCCAATGGTTTTTTAAGAAAAAATTGTCAAAATGTCCTTCCGCGCGCTCTTGCGGATTCATAGGAAACACACCACTTTTTAAACATTTCTGTCAAAAGGGTCTTTGCGTGCTACTTCTTCAGGTGCTTTGAACTTCTCCAACAACGGTTGCGCGCCTGCGAGGGCCACCATCCCTTGCAAAAAATGAGACGAAGTGCACATGCGCGCGGCCGCCGCGCGCGCATGTCGAAATCCTGCCAAACACAATGGGTTTTCAATAATTTCAAGATGCGATGTTCAGAAAACATATGAAAACGCACTACTTTCTCATCCGAAAAATCTCGAAATCCATTCGCGGTCTCTTGATGAATCTTTAAAACCCAAGATGGCCCCAACAGGCGCGCAAGATGGCCCCAAGAGGCGTCCATGAGGCCCAAAGAGGCGCCCAAGATGGTCCCAAGAGGCTTCAAGAGGACTCCAAGAGGCCCCCAAGAGGTTCCAGAGAGGCTCCAAGGTGGCTCCAAGAGACCCCCAAGATGGCCCCAGGAGGCGTTCTAGAGGCCCCAAGAGTCCGCCGTGAGGGTCCAATAAGCCCCCAAGAGGCCCCAAGATGGTTCCAAGGAGCCCCCCAAAGGCTCTCAAGTGGACCCCAAACCGCGCCAGGAGGCTTCCCCCCTTCCCCAAGAGGACCCCAAGCGGCCCCAGGAAGGCCCCCGACTGCTGACGCACATATCCGTAGCCATCTCGGATCAAGGTATCGCCTGTGTTCTTGGATCATGGCTTTGACGGCGAAAGACCTTCACGAGCAGTATGGCCCTGAGCTGTCGCGGCCTCCCTTGGCCGACTGCGAGAGTGCGTATTATTTGCATCAGGCGCTCCGGGCAAAGGGTATCAATGCTAGTCACCAGGCGTGCAAGACTTGGTGGGCCAAGTATCGGGTTGTGACTGGCACGGTCAGTATTTCTAGCGCCAAGGAGCTGGAGGAGCAGCACGGCTCTGCCATCCGCCACCTGGGCATTGAGTATAATACCGCTTTCAAATTATGCCGGGCGCTCCGACAGTTGGATCCACCACTGTATGTGCCAGATAGGGTCGCAACGGCGTGGCTACTGCAGTATTCATCCAAAGACACGCTTGTCCAAGTGCAGAACGCTGGCCACTTGGAGACCTGGTATGGAGAACGTATTCGCAAAGACATGCCCGAGGGGACCACTGACGGGGCCGTCTTGAAGCAGTGGCTCCTGGGACATTTATCTGTATCTGCTAACGCCAGGGTATGTCAGAAGTGGCTCAGCACGGAGTGGGGCGCCAAGGGGGCATTGAACACTGCCCAAGCTGTGGAGGAATGTATGGGCGAGCGTCTTCGACTCAATCAGTATCGGGAGAGCTTCGCCGACGAGGCCGCTGCGGAGGTCCTCTTTGGCCTTTGGCCCGAGCCGCCAGACCTACCTGGGGGGTTCCCAGGGGAAGTCTGTGAGGCCTGCGGATTCAAATAAAAAGATGATGTGCGTATGCCTGCTCTGGTCGCATGTGCGGCGGCGGACTTCGTCTTTCGGACGGCGCTCGCATGGGAGTTCTGCGTGTATGGTCTGTGTTTCACTCGTCCAATGTTCGCGGTCGTATGGACTTTGGCATTTGGGCACATGTATGCGTTTCGTTTCTGTTTGTACGTAGCGGTTTCTGCTCAAGCCGCTTACTGTATGTCGCGAGATCGTATTCACCTCCACATTGCCAGCCTTCCGTATGACTTTCCAGATGGCCGGTCGGCTTGACCCCTTGACGGGCGAGTATTTCCCGTCGGATGATGAAGTGAGCTCGAGTATGGATCGCTGGCATACGCCACCCGGCCACGAGGCGTATGCACGCCGCTGGTTGAAGCAGTGTGGCTCGGAAAGGTGGTTCGCGTGCGGTATCTTCTTCCCTCTTCTATGGGAGGGTGTTACGGGCGTGTGCCTCGCCGTATCGAGCGGTATGTCCACGGGGCAGTCGAAGATCAACAACGACCCGGAGTACCAGCACAGTATGGGGGGCATCGCCGAGCCCGAATGGCTGTACTTCGACGCGTACTTTTACGCGAACGCGGTATTCGGGAACTTCTCGGTATTCCAGGATGAGAGGCTTGGGAAGCCCATTGGCTACCTTGTGCACGTATTCGACACGCTGTGCACCGCAGCAGGTATCGTCGCCTGGAAAGCCAACCTCTTCGTCCACCCGGGCCAGTGGGTGTATCGCAGTATGCGGTATTTGCTCGGTCAGCTCGCTATTCCCATTCATGCGGAGATCGTATCCGGCCTCTCCTACAGGGCCCTGGCCACCTTGGACGTATTCATTGCGTACCACGCGGCCTTCATGGGTACGGACCCGCAGAAAATGGCCCTTTGGAACGTATCCCCTGAGGTCGGCACAGAGATCACGTATCCGCGTCAAGACCAGTGGTGGTGGTTGCCCGTATGGCGGTCGTATGGTCAGAGCGACGAGCTTCCGAACATGCTCGATTACCAGGCCTTGCCACCGCAGGTCCACAACGTGCTCGCGGTAGCACTGCCGTATGCAAGCACCGGCCTTCCCGCCAGCAGGCGTATCGGCAATCTCATTGGGCATCTGGGACCGCACGGGTATCAGCCAGGCCCGCACGTGTATCAGCCAGGCAGCCGGGCACCCACGCGCCCGCTCCGCGCCATCGCAGACGACGATGCGTCGCGCCTTTAGTATGCTTCTGGATGCGAAGACCATTCGGTTGAGTATACCCCTACGTGTGACTGGACCTGTTTGCGAAAGCAGGAGAAAGTATGGCACCCCTTTGTGTCCAGAGCCGCGCCGTCTGCGTTCTTCCTTTCTCGCTTCTCTCCTTTCCTCCTTGTCCTGCTCCTCCTCCCCCTCTTCCGCCTTGGAGCCGTATTGGAACTGTCGATGGCCATCTCCCTTTCTCCCTCGCATGTCTGCTTGTACATACGTATAATTTCAGAACTTACCGTGCATGCGATCGTTTACAACATGGTGGACCGTGCGTATGTCACGAACCTTGTATACATGTGTTTCTCTCCCTCCGTCTGGCTGTGCACGCGCGCGTTGGGCACTGAGAGTTAGGATCATAGCGCCATGAGTCTATGAGCAATGCATGCGTCATCCTTGGGACTGTATAACATCAGTGTAACACATGTACTTCTGTAATCGCATCCCCACGAATTTGCCCCAAAAATGTGACCAACTATCTTGGCACTGCGTACCATCTCACGTGTACCGTGTACCACATCATATGTAACAGATGTGATCAACCTCTGTGGGTGTGTACCCCACGCCAGTGTAGTAGCCAGGGTCGTCCGCACGCCACGAAGTGAAGTGTCCCAACGTCATAGGGCGGGAAGCTGGGTGTGGGTGGTCTCGAAGAGTCGTTTGGATATTTGGTAGAGCTTGAACGGCCCCCCCACGAAGTGGGGGTATTGGCTGGTGTCGCAAGAAAACCCTGGCACTGGGGAGAACACTGAGCGTTCGGGTAAAATGATTGTTGTTGTTGTTGTTGTTGTTGGTCGTCGTTGTTGAACATTATTAATTCTAAAGAATAATTATTGTTGGGGCCCCTGGTGCGCGCCCCCCCTGCCGCGCCTAGGCCGCAGCTACATTTTCATCATTTTCGTGAGGAAGCCTCAGGTAATACGATGTCATCAAGATCCGGTTGTTTTGTTGTAATCCGTTTTCCCTTGCAAAAAACACTATAAAATGACATTTCTTGTTCTAATATAATCAAATTTCAAGAATCCCTTGCAAAAAATAAGGTAAAGTGGACATTCGCGCGCGCAAGACGAAATCCTTCCAAAAGCTTAGTGTTCGGAGCGATTTTAACATAAAAACATCAAAAAACCAATGGTTTTTCAACAAAAAAATGTCAAAATCTCATCCCGCGCGCTCTTGCGGATTCGTAGGAAACCCAACACTTTTTAAACATTTCTGTCAAACGGGCTTTTGCGAGCAACTTTTTCGAACTTCTGCGACAACGGTTGCGCACCTGCCAGGGCCATCATCCCTGTCAAATAATACCATGCGGGACACATTCGTTTTTTCTTCGCGCGCGCACGCCGAAATCTCCAAAAACCATTGGGCTTCTTAAGAATTTTAGCACCGCGCATCATAAAATCACACGAATCGCACCGTGGGTTAACAACTTCTGTGGGTTAACAAGGCTTAACAACTTCTGTGGGTGTACGAACGTAGGCTTAACAACTTCTGTGGGTGTGTACTCCACGCCAGTGTAGTAGCCACGGTCGTCCGCAGGCCACGAAGTGAAGTGTCCGAACGTCATAGGGCGGGAAGCTGGGTGTGGGTGGTGGCGAAGAGTCGTGTGGATATTTGGTAGAGCTTGCACTGCCCCCCCACAAAGTGGGGGTATTGGCTGGCGTCGCATGAAAACCCTGGCACTGGTGAGAACACTGAGCGTTCGGGTAAAGTGATTGTTGTTGTTGTTGTTGTTGTTGTTGTTGTTGTTGTTGTTGTTGTTGTTTCTGTTGAATGTTTATTACTACGAATTATTCTTGTTGGACCCCCCCCAAGGTGCTTTGGCGCTCTCGCCTCGGCGCCGGCTGCATTTTCATTGAAAATGAGGCTCACGCTCGCGCGGTTTGGGGGGCGCCAAAATCGGCCCCCCAACAACAACAACGCTCCCGCTCGAGACTTCAGGACCGGTGCTCTTGCTCGCCGCCGAAAGCCGCCGTCCCAACAAAACCAGCACTACCGCTCGAGACTTCCTCCCGTCTTACGCTGGACTGGCGCGGTACTCTTTCTCTCATCGGCGCCGCCCCCAGCAACAACAACGCTCCCGCTCGAGACTTCCTCCCTTTCTTACTCAAGCGTGTGCTCCTCCTCGCCGCCGAACACCGCCGTCCCGACAAAACCAGCGCTCCCGCCCGAGACTTCCTCCCGTTTTACGCTAGACTGGGGTGTTATTCTCTTTTGAAATGGCGCCGCTCCCAGCAAGAACAACGCTCCCGCTCGAGGCTTCCTCCCTTTTTCCTCAGGACGGTGCTGTTCTTCGCCGCCAGCAGCCCCCGTCCCGACAAAACCACGGTTTCCGCTCGAGACTTCCTCCCTTCGTACTCAAGGCGGTGTTCCTCCTCGCCGCCGATAACCGCCGTCCCAACAAAGCCAGCGTTCCCGCTCGAGACTTCGTTTTGTTTTAGTTACGCTGGACTAGCACCCTACTCTCTTCAGCATTGGCACCGCTCCGAGCAGCAACAGCGGCCTGCTCGAGACTTCCTCCCTTTCTATTTCAGGGCCAGGTCCTTGCCTCGCCGCCGACAGCTCCCATCCCCACCAAGGCCATCCTGTCGCTCGATACTTCCTTGTGCTTTATCCTTGGCTGGGGCTCCACTGGGGGTATCGCATCGGCGCAGCAAGGCGCGGACATGCGCTTTCGAGGCGGGATATGTTGAAATTCCTCGGAGGAGGTGTTTGCAACACCAAGAAAGTTCCCTCTCGAGACCTCCTCCTTCTTTACTTAGGGCCCGTGCTCTTGCTCGCCGCCGAAAGCCGCCGTCTCAACAAAACCAGCGCTACTGCTCGAGACTTCATCCCCTTTTGCCTTGGACTGGCGCGCTACTCTTTCTCTCATCGGCGCCCTCCCAGCAAGAACAACGCTCCCGCTCGAGCCTTCCTCCCTGTTTTACTCAAGCGTGTAACCGCCGTCCCGACAAACGCCCGAGACTTCTTCCCGTTTTACGCTGGACTGGCGTCCTATTCTCTTTTGAATTGGCGCCGCTCCCAGCAAGAACAACGCTCCCGCTCGATGCTTCCTCCCTTCTTCCTCAGGACGGTGCTGTTCTTCGCCGCCGGCAGCCCCCGTCCCGACAAAACCACGGTTTCCGCTCGAGACTTCCTCCCTTCATACTTAAGGCGGTGTTCCTCCTCGCCGCCGATAACCGCCGTCCCAACAAAGCCAGCGTTCCCGCTCGAGACTTCGTGTTGTTTTACGCTGGACTAGCGCCCTACTCTCTTCAGCATTGGCGCCGCTCCCAGGAACAACAGCGGCCCTGCTCGAGACTTCCTCCCTTTCTATTGCAGGGCCAGGTCCTTGCCTCGCCGCCGACAGCCCCCATCCCCACCAAGGCCATCCTGTCGCTCGATACTTCCTTGTGCTTTACCCTTGGCTGGAGCTCCACTGGCGGTATCGCATCGGCGCAGCAAGGCGCGGACATGCGCTTTCGAGGCGGGATATGTTGAAATTGTTGACGTGTCGCGTATCCCCCTCCTCCACGCACGCTGAGGTGCTGTACATCCGACGACAGGTGGCCTTGCTCTGGTGGCGTTTCCCCCCCACCAGGCAGGCGCCTTCCCTCTGGTACCGACCACGCCGTGTTGGGTCCTCGACTGCCTGTGTCGCCACTTTCCTTCACGACGACTGCAGTGGCGGGCCCTTCGACCACCACCTGCGGGTGGGCCCAGGTAAGGCACACTCCTGCACTAGTGGTTCATCCTTTGGCAGGCTCTGCCTTCCCTCGTCGGGCCCGTCCCGCTGGACGACGCCGACGACTTTCCCCCCTGACCGGCCCCGGGCAACGCTCTGTTGGGTCCTCGGCAGTGTGTGTCGCCTGGCCCACCTGTGCCTCTCCTTCCTGTATTCACTTGGTTTGCGGCCACTGGCACATACAGATGGATCATCCAGCTTAAATATTTAAGCGGGGTCGGGGAGGAAAACGGACGCTCAAGGACACGAGGTATCGAACGCTGCCGACGACGACGCCGACGCCGACGCCGTCGCCGACGACGCCGACGTTGTCGACGTTGACGCCGACAACGACGACGCCGACCCGCAGCAGCTCCACAGCTGCCGCAGCCGTTGCTGCTGCAGCAGCAACGGCAGCTTGCCTCCACCCGTTTCGTCGACAGAAGACAGCGTCCCAGAGGATAATCGAGGTGCGGTGGAGGCAGAGGCCACGATATCACCTTCCACATCGTGGTCAGACGATGGCGTCCCAGTGGGGAATCGAGAGGAGGTAGCGTGCTGCGGCCTGTGTACGGCTCACACGTACGTTCCCCCCCTTCAGCTGTACCAGCAGGCCTGGAAAGGAACGGGATGTCTCTGCGGAGAAGGCGGAGGCTGCGGAAGCCGCGGAGCACCCCACTCTTGTCAAACTGTCCCTCTGCAGTCCTCTGTGCCAGCAAGGCAGTGGAATGGAGGGGGAAGTCTCGGCGGGACGGCGGAGGCTCGGGTGTCGACCTTGACGGCAACGACAGACGACCACTCTCCGACCAGTCACACTAGCGACTCCCCCCTCCAACTGTGGCAAGGAGTACAGCCACTGTTGGCGCTACAGTCCTGCACAAGTGGTACTTCTTTGGCAGGCCCCTCCTTCCCACGGCGGGCCCGGCCCACTGCTGTGAAGGTTTTCCCCCCAGCTCCTGTGACGGAGCATGCTCACCCGTGGCCGCAGTGTGGTGCGCACACGCGCGCCTACCCGCTTCCACCACCACTTGCGGGTGGGCCCAGGTATGGCACACTCCTGCACAAGTGGTTCATCCTTTGGCAGGCGCAGCCCTTCCGCGACGGGCCCGTCCCGCTGTTCGACGCCGACGACCTTCCCCCCAGACACGCCCCTGGCAACGCTCTGTTGGGTCCTCGGCAGTGTGTGTCGCCTGGCACACCTGCGCCTCTCTTTCCTCCAGTATTCACCAGATTTGCGGCTATCGGCTGCGCCCCTCCCCCCTCCTCCACGTACGCTGAGGTGCTGAGCACGCCAGTCGGTTTCCCCCCACTAGTGCTACGTCTTCGCGCACGCTCCGAAGTGGTCATTCCTTCCACGCGGCAGGGTGCGCCCGATGGGGCACTGGCAGGTGGGCCGTGGAGGCTGGCTTCCTGTACAAGTTGTGCATCGGCGACCTTCCCCCCTGTCTCGTCCCGGGCCACGCTCTGTTGGGTCCTCGGCAGTCAGTGTCGCCTGGCCTCCTTTCCGACCTCGCCATGTTGGGTCCTCACGTCATTTCCTCAGGTGCCTGGTTCAGGGGAGCCCGCTTCGAGCGCTCCGTGAGTGAGACTCGAACACGTGAGGTGTTCTGTGAGTGAGGCCTGGTTTCCTCCCCCCCCTCCCCCACGTCGCCGCCCTCAATCCTCCCGTCGCCCCCTCCTCCCCCCCCTTGTCGTGTTGAGCTGGCGCCGTCTCGGCGACTCCTCACATTCTCGACGCTAAGGTGCGTCTCCCTGAAGACGACGACTTGTATTGGGGCTGGTCGGGTTACGCTTTGTACCGGCCCATGAATATATTTTGTCGTGTTGAGCTGGCGCCGTCTCGGCGACTCCCCGCATTCTCGACGCTAAGGTGCGTCTCCCTGAATTTAGTTCATTTTGTTCTGTGCGTGTGCCGCTGCGAGCATTCGCTTGCACTCCGGCGTTGGCTTTTGGCCCGCTGGCAATTATCTTCCGTGCTGCCCCATGCTCGATACGCCCCTTTCTCTGGAATGGTCCTTGGAGCCGCAGATCAAAAAAATATCCCCACCAGCCCATCCAGAAACGATCGATGCCCAGGGGAGTTGAGGTGATCAGGGAAGTCGGGGAGCATGCAGAATAACAAAGGGCGGGGGAAGCTGTCACGTACCCCAAGAAGGGGAGAATGGAGAAGGAATCCTCGTCGGAGGGGGAGGGGGAGGAAGAGGAGGAGGAGGAGGAGGAGGAGGAGGAGGAGGAGGAGGAGGAGGATAATAAAGAGGAGGATGTGGAGTAGGGAGATGATGAGGAGGACGAGAAGGAGGAGAAGGAGCAGAGGGAGGAGAAGGAGGATAAGGAGGAGAAGGAGGAGGAGGAAGAGGGGGATGAGAAATTGAAGAGGACGGCGAACCGAAGAGCCAGAAGCGTCTTAAATGCATTTCGGAGATCTTCTTGAGGCTTCTTGGGGGTCTCTTGGGAGCCTCTTGGGGGCCTCTTGGGCGCCTCTTGGGGCCGTCTGGGCGCCTCTTGGGGCGCTCTTGGGGCGCTCTTGGGGGCTGTAGGGGCGCTCTTGGGGCCATCTTGGAGGAGATCGATCAACGAAGGGGGGTTCCCTAATTGGCCCCCCCCCCTCAGGAACTCCAGACATCGCCTCTTGGGGCGCTCTTGGAGCGCTCTTGAGGCGCTCTTGGGCGCTCTTGGGGCCGTCTTGGGGCTCTCTTGGGCCTCTTGTGGGGCCTTCCTGGGCCATCTTGGAGCCATCTTGAGGCCTTGGATGGCCATCGGAAACGAAACGGGGAGAAAGCACAACACATTGATTTTCCGAAGGTTTTGGGACGATTTTGGCCTCTTCGGGGCCTCCTTGGGGAGCTCTTTGGCCACTTGGAGCCGTCTTGGGGCCGTCTTTTGGGCCTCTTGGAACCATCTTAGGAGCCATCTCGAGCGATCTTGCGCTATCTTGAGCCATCTTGGAGCTCATCTTGGGCTCTCTGACGCGCTCTTGAAGCCATCTTGGGGCCAAAAGAGCCGTCCGACCGCTCGGGGAACCCTCCGTCCAGGTCCAGGGGAGGGGGTAGGGGGAGGGGTAAACCCCTCCCCAAAGGGTGAAGAGGGAGGGGTGGAAGAGGATCTGTTCTAGACCACCTACGCCCAGAGAGGGCTGGTGGGATTCCTCGGAGGAGGAGTTTGGAAAACCTCATTGGGCGGGAAATCTGGGAATGGGAATAACGGACCCTGCTATAGAACAGTAGCCCCCCACGATGGGGACGCTTATCATGATGGTCGCATGCTTCGTGTGGAAACATCTCGCATCATGGTAAGCTTCTTAGCATTATTATTAGTATTATTATTTATATTATTATTATTATTATTATTATTATTTTTTGTATTATTTTTATTATTATAGTAATATTATCATTCGTATGATTATTGTTGTTGTTGTGGTTGTGGTTGTGGTTGTTGTGGTTGTGGTTGTGGTTTTGGTTGTTGTTGTTGTTGTGGTTGTGGTTGTGGTTGTGGTTGTTGTTGTTGTTGTTGTTGTTGTTGTAATTGTTGTGGTTGTTGTTTTTGTTCTGGTTGAGTTCTCCTGTATAACGAATCAGTACTGTTGATCACCCTTCTGGTAATCATCTCACTGTTCAATTAAAGTGCTACTCCCAGGGCTCGCACCCCGTTTTTTCCAAGGGAAAGCTGGATGTCACCAAATTGGGCCCCTGGCCCCCGAGTGACAACAACAACGGCTCCCGCCTGAGACTTACTCACAAGTTCTGTCAAAGTCGCGCTGGCGCGCGGGACGCCCTCACGATTTGTGCAGGAATCGCGTCCTCGCGTGGGACGCCTTCGCAATTTCTT
>CAUYUJ010000820.1:59371-71871 GCA_963575745.1 Prorocentrum cordatum
AGTAGTAGTAGTAGTGGTAGCAGTCGTAGTAGTAGTAGTAGTAGTAGTAGTAGTAGTAGTAGTAGTAGTCGTAGTAGTAGCAGGAGTAGTAGTAGCAGTAGTAGTAGTAGTAGTAGTAGTAGTAGTAGTAGTAGTAGTAGTAGTAGTAGTGGTGGTGGTAGTAGTAGTAGTAGTAGTAGTAGTGGTAGTGGTAGTGGTAGTGGCAGTAGTAGTAGTAGTAGTCGTCGTCGTCGTTGTTGTTGTTGTTCTTGTGGTAGAACTTTCATTGTTGAACATATTTATTGTTGGTCTCCCCTCACCAGTGCGTAATGCTTTTTCTTAATCAAAGTGTGCCCCTCGACGCTCGCACCGTGTGTTTTGACAGGGAAAGTCTTGGTGCTCAAACTGTGCCCCTGGCCCTCCGGATTGCAACAACAACGGCTCCCACTTAACATTTCTTTCAAGTTTACTCAGGACCCCCGCTCCCGCCTGAGACTTTCACGATTTACTCAGGATCGGTGCTCCCGCTTGTGACTTCCTCGCAATTCAGTCAGGACCCCCGCTCCCATCTGAGACTTCCTCACAATTTACTCAGGAAAGGCGCTCCCGCTTGAGACTTCTTTGCAATCAATTTTTTCCGCAATCTAATCAAGACCCCGCTCCCGCCAGAGAACCCCTCACATTTTATTCAGGAATTGCGCTCTCGCCTGTGATTTTCATGCGATTTATTTAACAATCGCGCTTTCGACGCTCAGGAAACACGCTGCGCCAAGGACGTCGTCACAATTTACTTAGGAATCGCGCTCTCGCCATACTCAGGCATCCCGCTTGAATGTCCCACCCGCACGACCCGCCCGTCGTCAGGGGATCGCCCGCCCGTCGTGGGCTCCCGCCCGAGACTTCCTGAAGGGGCGCTTTCGCCTAGGACTTCCTCGAACGTTCACGCTCTTACCTTCCTGCTCCTCCTTCCTCTCCCTCATCCCTCCTCCCTCTCCTCTCTTCTCTCTCCCTGCTCTCTTCCCTTATCCTTATGCCTCTCTGCCCTATCCCCTTTCCCTCCTCTCCTCCTCCGATCTCCCTCCCCTCTCCTGCCTCCTCTTTCCCTCTTTCTTTCTTTCTTTCTCTCTCTCTCTCTCTCCGCTCTCTCTCTCTCTCTTTCTCTACCTCTCTTATCTATCTTTCTCTTTCTCTCTCTGCCTCTAATCAACCGCCCCCCTCTTCGCTCCTTCTCTCCTGGCGATTTCCCTCTTCCTTCGTCCCTCCCCCTCCCTCCCTCACACTCTCCCTCGTTCTCCTTCTCCTCTTTTTGCAGGGCCCACACCAATTCCAATGGCGGGCACATGTACGCCCACGAAAGATTGTCCGCCCGTGCAGGTTTGTCCGCCTGTCTAAGCCCGCCGCCCCCCCGCAAAGATAAAGAATCCCCCCCCAAGGGGTGCGATCGAAGACAAAAAGGACGCGTATCGAGGGTGTGGGGAACTCGTTTTGACTGACACACGGGCAAGTAAGAGCGAAGAGTCTTATAATGATTGTTGTTGTTGTTGTTGTTGTTGTTGTTGTTGTTGTTGTTGTTGTTGTTGTTGTTGTTGTTGTTGTGGTTGTGGTTGTGGTTGTTGTTGTTGTTGTTGTTGTTGTTGTTGTTGTTGTTGTTGTTGTTGTTGTTCCCAACTCTCCGTTGTTGGGTTCTGTTTTGAATGGAGCACTTTGGTCGCCTCCCCCTTTCCTCCCGTTCGCCTCCCTCCCTCCTTCCTCGTTTTTTTTTTTTTTTGTTTCTCTCTCTCTCTCTCTCTCATCCCTGGGGGGGCTGCGATCTGCGAAGCTGTCGCCACTTTCGAGGGCCGCTGGGGGGCCAGCGCAGTGACGCCATACGAGGACTCAGGTTCGACCTTGCATTATTTCGGGGTTGCGATCCGTAAAACTTTCGCCACTTTCGAGGGCTGCTGGGGGGGCAGCACAGCGACGCCATACGCGGACTCGGATTAGATCTCGCCATCCTTGGGGGGCTGTGGCATGCGAAAGTGTCGCCACTTTCGAGGGCTGCTGGAGGGGCCGGCACAGAGCCGCCATGCGCGGACTCAGATGAAACCGCGCCATCCCTGGGGGGCTGAGATTTGCGAAGCTGTTGCCACTTCCGAGGTTTCCTTGGGGGCCCAGCATAGTGGCGTCCTACGTAGATTCAGAGTAGATGTCACCATCTTTGCGCGTTTGTGATCTGCAAAGCCCTCGCCACTGTCGATGCCTGCTGGGGGGTCCAGCACAGTGTCTTCATACGCGGATTCAGATTCGACCTCACCATCCCTGTGGGGTGCGATTTGCGAAATTTTCGCCATCTTCGAAGCCTGCTGGGGGTTCAGTGTAGTGACGTCATCCGCAGATTCAGATCAGATGTCGCCTGTGGGGCTGCGATCTGCGAAGCTGTTGCCATTTTTGAAGGTCGCCTTCTGCTGGTCCGCTGGCTCTTCGGCCATCTATCTGCCGTCAGTTGTCACCCTTCTCCCAGACGAGCGTGGGGCCTGAGTGTCTCCACGAAGCCCTTGTCGATCGATCGGTGTCCTGCGAATCGCGCAGCTCGCGAGCCTCCCAAGTTACGTTCGCAGAACATCTACCCCCTTGCCACGTTATCAACCCTTATGAATTCTGCCCAGCTATTCTGGTCACGCGTTGCGCAAGGATGATGTGCATCGTCAGGAGGCTCCCTGACTCTCTGATGATGGGCTCTCGTTTTGAATTGGGCACTGTGGTCGCGTCCCTCCCTCCTCCCGCCCGCTTCCCTCCCTCTCTCCCTCTCTCTCTCTCTCTCTTCATCTCTCTCTTTCTCTCATCCATTGGGGTCTGTGATTTGCGAAACTGTCGCCACTTTCGAGGGCTTTGGCGGGGGGGGGGGGGGCAGCGCAGTGACGCCATGCGAGGACTCAGGTTGGACCTCGCCGTCCCTGGGGGCTGCGACCGTCGAAATTGTCGCCACTTTCGAGGGCTGCTGGGGGGGCCGGCACAGTGTCGCCATACCCCTATTCAGATTAGACCTCGCCATCCCTTGGGGGTTGCGATCTGCGAAATTGTCGTCACTTTCGAGGGCGGCTGGGGTGGCGCGGCACAGTGACGCCATGCGCGGACTCAGATTGAACCTCGCCATCCCAGGGGGGTTGCGATGTGCGAAGCTGTCGCCACTTTCGAGGGCTGTTTGTGGGGCCAGCACAGCGTTGCCACAGGCGGATTCAGATTAGACCTCGCTATCACTGGTGGGCTGCGACCTGCGAACATGTCGCCACTTTCGAGGGCTTCTGGGGGGGCCAGCACAGCGTCGCCATACGCGGACTCAGATTTGACCTCGCCGTCCCAGGGGGGCTGCGATCTGCGAAGCTGTCGCCGCTTTCGAGGGCTGCTGAGGGGGGGGGGCAGCACAGCGACGCCACGCGCGGACTCCGATTCGACCTCGGCGTCCCTGGGGGGCTGCTGTCGCCCAAACTGTTGCAACCTTCGAGGGCTGCTGGGGGGGGGGGACCAGCATAGTGGCGCCATACGCGGATTCAGGTTAGATCTGCGAAGTTGTCGCCACTTTTGAGGGCTGCTGGGGGGTCCAGCACGGTGACGTCCTACGCAGGCTCAGATTGGACGTCACCATCTTTGTGGGGCTGCGATCTGCGAAGCCGGCGCCACTTTTCAGGCCTGCTTGGGGGTCCCGCACAGTGACTTCATACGCAGACTCAGGTTCGACCTCACTATCCCTGTGGGGCTTCGATCTGCGAAGCGGTCGTCACGTTCGAAGGCTGCTGGGGATCCAGTATAGTGACGTCATCCGCAGATTCAGATTAGACCTCGCCATCGCTTTGGGGCTGTGATCTGCGAAACTGTCGCCACTTTCGAAGGTCGCCTTCTGCTGCCCGCTGAATTTTCAGCTCTCCATCTGCCGTCTCCCCCTAATTGTCGCCCTTTCCCCCGTCGATCTTGAGGCCTGAACGCCTCCATTAAGCCCTTGTCTATCGATCGGTGTTGCCAGGGGGTCCAGCATAGTGGCGTCCTACGTAGATTCAGAGTAGATGCCACCATCTTTGTGCGTTTGTGATCTGCGAAGCCCTCGCCACTATCGATGCCTGCTGGGGGTTCCAGCACAGTGTCTCCATACGCGGATTCAGATTCGACCTCACCATCCTTGTGGTGGTGAGATCTGCGAAATTGTCGCCATCTTCGAAGCCTGCTGGGGGGTCCAGTGTAGTGACGTCATCCGCAGATTCAGATCAGATGTCGCCTGTGGGGCTGCGATCTGCGAAACTGTCGCCATTTTCGAAGGTCGCCTTCTGCTGGTCCGCTGGCTCTTCGGCTATCTATCTGCCGTCTCCCCCTAGTTGTCACCCTTCTCCCAGACGAGCGTGGGGCCTGAGTGCCTCCATTAAGCCCTTGTCTATCGATCGGTGTCCTGCGAATCTCGCAGCTTGCGAGCCTCCCAAGTTACGTTCGCAGAACATCTACCTCCTTGCCACGCTATCAACCCCTATGAAGTCTGCCCAGCTATTCTGGCCACGCGTTGCGCAAGGGTTGTGCACGTCCTCAGGAAAATTCCCTACCCTCCGATGATGGGTTCTCATTTTGAATAGGGCACTGTGGTCGCGTCCCTCCTTCCTCCCGCCCGCCTTGCGAATATGTCACCACTTTCGAGGGCTGTTGGGGGGGGGGAGGGGCAGCGCAGTGATGCCATGCGCGGACTCCGATTCGACCTATCCGTCCCTGGGGGGCTGCGATCTGCGAACCAATCGCCACTTTCGAGGTCTGCTGGGGGGACCAGCGCAGCGACGCCATGCGCGGACTCAGATTCGACCTGCCATCCCTTGGGGGCTGCGATCTGCGACCTTGTCGCGACTTTCGAGGGCTGCTGGGGGGGCCAGCGCAGCGACGCCATACGCAGACTCAGATTTGGCTTTGTCATTCCTGGGGGGGTTGCGATCTGCGAAACTGCTCCAATTTTTGAGGGCTGCTGGGGGGGCGCGGCACAGTGACGCCATGCGCGGACTCAGATTAAGCCTCGCCATCCCTGGGGGGCTGCGATCTGCGAAGCTGTCGCCACTTTCGAGGGTTGCTGGGGGTCCAGCGCAGCTCCGCCATGTGCGGATTCAGATTAGGCCTAGCCATCCCTGGGGGGTTGCGATCTGCGAGACTGTCGCTACTTTCAAAGGTTACCGGGGGGGGAGGGGGGGGGCAGCACAGCGTCGCCATACGCGGATTCAGATTAGACCTCGCCATCCCTGGGGGGCTGCGATCTGCGAAGTGTCGCTACTTTCGAGGGCTGCTGGGGGTCCAACAGGGTGGTCCAACAAAGTGTCGCAAAACGCGAATCAGATTAGACCTCGCAATCCTTGGGGGGCTGTGATCTGTGTCACTGTCGCCCCTTTCGAGGGCTGCTGGGGGTTAGCACAGTGACGCCATACGCGGACTCAGACTCGATCTCGCCATCCCTGGAGGGCCGCGTCCGTCGAAATTGTCGCCACTTTCGAGGGCTGCTGGGGGCATGCCCAGAGTCGGTGAACATGTGACTTCAGCCACCAGGCTCAACGTCATCAGCCTGACAACGCCACGCAGAACGTCGCGGCCGTTGTGGTTGCACGCGACTCCCACCTCTTGGGCAAGGACAGGTGGCCGAACGATTTCAACCGTGCGGCTGCCAGCAGTGCGGACCCCGCCGCGCCTGTAACGGATCGACCAGACATGTTCGTGTCTACATTTGGCACAGCATCTCCTCCTGTCCTCCCGAACGCGCTGTGCAGCATGAGTGCACGTGTATTTTGTTAGCCACCGCCACATGCCGATGGACTTGAGCATGTCTGAGCCCGATTGACGTGTACAGGGCACTTGGCGACTGAGTTACGACGAGCACCACGAGGGTGACCTTGACCACGCGCTCACCGCAGACCGCATTCGACACGATCACCACCGAGAGACCGTTTCCTACCATTAATGGCCGGCCAGCCTCTCCGACTGTACGGGCCTTTTTGCCAGGCTGTAGATGGGTGCCAAATGGGCAACAGCGCGACAGACACTCGACAGGTGCCACGTGCGAGGACCTGGCTTTCGCACTTCAGCACCGCCTGCGCTACGAGGTGCCGGCACGGCAGCGCGCCACCGCAGAGGTCAGTGCTGCTTCACCAGCCACGCTTCCTTACAGACTAGCCGGCATGCATTGCTGTCGCCTGGCACGTAGTCCACGCTGTGCTGCCGACGTTCGGACAGGCACAGGTATGAACGGCTGAGGTAGGCGCCTGCGATGCTGCACTGCTGTTAGCCGCGTCCAGACAGCACGCGCCGCGTCGGTGTCGCTCGGCAGTAACCAGACCAAAAGGCGGACCAGGCAACAGCCGTTATTGGTAAGCGCTAGCAGCTAGAGACGCACTGCTGCGAACAGCTGGACGAGTTGCGTCTGCGTGCATACGAAAGGAGGCACGAGGGTATTCCCCGGCCACACAGCCGCCGCGCAAGCGACGCAACGGCCAGCCTGGCACCTACTCACAAACGAGTGCCGGAGGCTAGCGGCTGTGCTAGCACTGGGAAGGATGCAGGGCCAGGGAGCGCACCTGGCTGGCATGCAACGACCAGTGCCGCTGCGTGAGCGCTCGCTGGGCCCGATAGGTGCCAGGTCTCCACGACCGGTGCCCTGCTCCTGGCTGTTAGTCAACATCGGCCGGTCGCATTGGGTAAGGAGCCTGTCCCTAGGCTGTCCCTGCTGTGGGGTGCCGCTGCGATCCACGATCCTGGTCACGGTCAGGTCATCTCATGTACGTGTTGACCAGAGACGAGCTGACAGGGCCTTCCAGGGTTCACGATATTCTGTTCGGACTGAGGCTCTGGAGCCATGTGTGAGCTGTGCGGAGCGTTGATTGCTGATGCAGCGCGGTGAATGCTCTGGCACCTCACTGCGGGTCGTCCTTTGTGGCCGAAGTGCTGCGGAGGGACACTCTCCATTGTCCAGTAGCCCCGACTCGACCAGGAGCATGCGTGCGCGCGCGCTGCCAATTTGGCTTACAGCGTGCACGCGACATGTCACTGGTGTAGGAGGGAAAGTACCGCCGCATTGCTATCTCTCATGTTACCATTGCCGCAATGTCTTTTACTTTTCACCCCGAACACCCGCAATTCCAGTTCTTCGTCGTCGTCCTCCTCCTCCCCCTCCTCCTCCTCTTCCTCCTCCTCCTCCTCCTCCTCCTCCTCCTCTATACTCCCTGCTGCTTCGCTCCCATCATGCGCCAGGTGATCCACAAGTGCACCGCCATCAGACATGCGATATCTGCCGAGAAGTACGGCGTGGACATGATCAGGCCGAGCTTTTCAGAGGGGGCGCCCGTGTTCAGTGAAGAAGGGAGGGGAAGGGAGAAGAGGAGGAGAAGGATGAGGAGGAAGAGGAGGAGGAGGAGGAGGCGGAGGAGGAGGAGGAGGCGGTGGAGCGAAAAGCGGATGGGGAAGGAGGGAGAAGGACCAGATGGAGTCGGCGATCCGCGCTCCATTCTCGGGAAAAGCTGGTTATCTGTTTGCGCCCCATGAAAAGAGCCCATCTTCTCTTGAGCAGCAGTAATGGTGCCAAGGTACGGTTTGAAAAGAATGGGGAGGGAGAGGGATGGTAAAGTAACAAAAGGAGGGGTAATGAGGATAGCATCGAAACAGGAAAAAGGGCATCGGGGAGCTGCATGCGGGGGCTGAAAATTCCAAGGATTATGGCGAGGGGCGGTTGTCGGGAATGAGCACGGAGGAGTGAGGGAGGGCGATCGGGAGGATTAGCGATGAACATGCGGATGAGAAGGGGGCGGGAAACAATGAGTAGGGGGCGCAAGAGTATTAGGCAAGTGGGCCGGCCGGGTCGAACGAATTAGCGGGCCCTGCCAATTCCCACCCTCCTCCCAGAACGTACGAATGAATCAGTGGTGGCACGAATTGATATTTGGACTGGAGCGCGTTCCCAGCTACCAAACGGAATGTGCTCGCGCGCAGTCCCGCTTCCGAGGCCTTGGCGGGGGGGAAATCGCGGTCCCCGCACGGGCGGGCACGGGACTTTGGTAACTCCGCTCCGATCTCTGTTCTGCGGCGAGAGCAATCTACTGGATCTCTTCGGGCGGCCAACTCTCCAATGGGGCGCGGCAAGCATGAACCACGCGCCGCGCTGAAAAACACACCAGCTGCGCGGCGCTGGGCATCGAGGGCAGCGCTGCGCGTCCGCTCTCGCGCATGGCCCCGCGGCCGGTGCGGCCGTGGTGCGGCGAGCGCAACAATGCACCGCGCGCGTGGGAACGCCACCTCGAGGCGAAATGTGTGCACGGAGTTCGGGCGAGGGCGACGAGTCGCCCGCCCGCGCGCGGCCCCGCTCCGGACAACTTGGTGGTTGAAACAGATGTTACCAGCCTCGAACGTATCCCTATCCCTAAGATTGACACGCCAAAAGGCGATGACAATCTTAGGGAGTCGCCTTTAAAAAATAAGGGAATCCCTAAGATTGACATCGTGATGAGGAGGTGCCCAGCATAGGGATAGGGATATGTTCCAGGCTGGTAAAGATGATGCGCAGCGCCGAGGCAGGAACGCCACTTTCAGTCGAGATCTGCGCGGTGCCGAGGCGACAACAACGTCTTCGTCCGCTCGCTCGTCGAGGAGCTGACGGGTGGAACAGTATGCGCCGTGCCCTAACGAAGAGTGAGTGCGGCGCTGTGCCGAGAACGACGGTTCGGCCTTTCGCACGGGATGTGCGCCGGGTCCCATTCCCGCCTCGCGTATTGCAACGTCGACGCCAAAACGTCCAGGTTGAGGCGATGAGCGCTGATGTGTGATGTTTTTGTGTATGTCGGTTGGAACGTCCCCGAATCGGTCTTTGTCGGCCGACGAGGTGGCAGAGTTGGAGGATCACCTGAACTCTGGCATGCGAGGAAAAACATGCCCGGGCCCCCTGGGCCCCCGGCACGCCAGGGGCACCCGGTGTAAGCCAAGTAGCGCCTCTGGCCCTTGGAGCCTCCCTGGAGCGTCCCCGGCGTGCCACCAATGACCCTCAGAACACCAATCCAACACGGTTCCCAGACAGCCCAGGAGGGTCTCGAGAGGGCGCCAAGGCGGTCCAAGGGGTTCCCGCGATGGCCCAAGGCGCCCCAAGACGCCCAACATTGCTTCCAGATAGCCCAAGAGGCCCCCAAGATGGCCCAGGAGGGCCTCAGGAGGGCCCCGAGAGGGTCCCAGCGAGGAAAGGAGCAGTGTCTGCCATGCAACTTCGAGTGATTTTCGCCTTCGCGGTTTTTCTTGCTTCCGACCGCTCAAGGCGGCCCGAGAGGCCCGAACGGTCACCCCCCAAAACGGCCCAAGAGGCCCCCAAGGCGGCCCAAGGGGGCCCCAGGACGGGCCACGTGGCGCCTCCAGAAGGGCCCAATAGATTCCAAGGAGACCCAGAGATGGGCCCAGGAAGAGGAAAGCGAAGGGGCATTGGGAGCCTTTCCCCCCAATGAGTGGCCCCAAGATCCCCAGCATGCCCCTGACAGATCCCCACGAGGCCCTCAAAATGCTCCCAGAGGTCCCCCCCCCCAATGAGGCCACCAGGAGGCCCCGAGAGGCCTCCAAAATGCTTCGAGAGGCGTCTGTGGGGCCTCCAGACTCGAAGGGACCTCTAAGGTGCTCTACCCCGGGCGGTACGGTGGCCACCGAAGGCCCCAGCGGCAGGGTCCACATGGCGGCGCCGCCGCATTTTGGCGCACCCTTGACACGGTTCGTGGCCCCAGAGGGAGCTCCACCGAAGGCCCCAGCGGCAGGGTCCACATGGCGGCGCCGCCCCATTGTGGCGCACCCTTGACACGGTTCGTGGCCCCAGAGGGAGCTCCACCGAAGGCCCCAGCGGCAGGGTCCACATGGCGGCGCCGCCCCATTTTGGCGCACCCTGCACACGGTTCGTGGCCCCAGAGGGAGCTCCACCGAAGGCCCCAGCGGCAGGGTCCACATGGCGGCGCCGCCCCATTTTGGCGCACCCTGCACACGGTTCGTGGCCCCAGAGGGAGCTCCACCGAAGGCCCCAGCGGCAGGGTCCACATGGCGGCGCCGCCCCATTTTGGCGCACCCTGCACACGGTTCGTGGCCCCAGAGGGAGCTCCACCGAAGGCCCCAGTGGCAGGCTCCACATGGCGGCGCCGCCTCATTTTGGCGCACCCTGCACACGGTTCGTGGCCCCAGAGGGAGCTCCACCGAAGGCCCTTGGCGCATCCCTCACACGGTTCGTGGCCCCGTAGGGAGCTCCACCGAGGGCCCCAGTGGCAGGGGGCCCACTGAGGCTTTCCGCCGCCGCAAGACACAACCAAGATGGCATGCCCAATGGAACCTTGGGTGACCTACAAGGGCCCCATGACCCCGCCCAAGATCTCTCCCCTAAGACGGCGCGAAAATTGCCCGAAGGCACCACCGAGACAGGCCACGAGCCCCTCTGTACGGCTCCGCAACGGCTGCAACACACCCAGGACGGACCCTCCAGGTTGCGCCCAAGAGCTTCCACGACGGCCCAGACAAGGCTGGAGGCGGAGGGGGAAGCGGAAAACTGACCCTCCATCGTCCCTCCTCCCTTGTCTTCACTCCTCCCTCCCTCCCTCCTCCTCCTGCTCCTCCTCCTGCTCCTCCTCCTTCTCCTCCTCCTCCTCGTCCTCCTCCCTCCTTTCTTCTCCTCCCTCCTCCCTCGTCTCTCATCCTTCCTCCCTGCTCCCTCCTGGTCTCCCTCCCCCGGTACCGTGAAGGCGGGTATGAACAGCAGCAGGGAGAAAAGCATGCGATCGTATTCGGCTTTGCACACCTGGCCCTAACCCGAGCACTACCCCGAATGGCGCACTCGGCAACGAAACCGTTTGTTTCGACAGCAGCGATTCCAGTTTCTCTGGTCGCGTTCCCCTCTTGTACGGTATACGCTAAGCTCCAAGACATGTATAACCTGAGCGCCTGCGACACACGCGCGATTGATTATACTGGATACTAGGGATAGGGGTGCAACCACGAGCATGCGATGGTACGATTAGCTGTATGCTTATGGATGATGAGTATGAGTATGAGTGTGCTTATGCGCAAGCAGTAGTGTTGCAGTAATTCGGAACTACGCATGCGTATGAGCATGCGAATGAGCATGCGTGTGATGATCAGGATCCGCAGTATCGACAGCGATAATATAATATGGGGAAACTAATGTTGGAGGATGGGAATTACTAGGACTCCGATCAGGTGGGTATGGTGATACATGGTACAGGCGGGAACGAACAGTATGAGTTTAATGCGATGATGATGCTGCTGATGATGATGAGGAATACTAAATACTTACTGATATTAGGAACAACACTATTTTTCATGACCAATACTGCGACTTACAATGCTAACAGTCACAGTATCAAGAAGAGGAGGAGGGAGGAGGGGGTGAGGAGGAGGGGGTCGAGGAGGGGAGAGTAGAAAAGAGGGAGGATGAATGATGAGGGAGGAGGAGTATTCGAGGAGGACTGTTGTAGGATGGGGTAGGGGCAGAGGATGTACGGTGACGAGGAGAACGGGGGAGGGATGCGGGAGAAGGGAGGAGGGAGTAGCGTAGTCGGGTGAGGGGTAGATGAGGGGGACATGATGGGGATGCGAGGATTGAGGACGGAGATGGGGGAGGGATGCAGGTTGAGGGAAGATGGAGGTGAAGGAGCAGTGATGGGGGTAGGGAGGTCCCACGAGGGAATATTGGAAGGGTCATGCTGCCAGAATGGGTTGTCGAGTGAAGTATTGAAGCTGGGCGAGTGCTTGGAGCTGATAGGTGGGCATTAAGCGTTTGTCCAGATTACCAGGGGGCATGGAAGTGGAAGTGTAGAGTCGCACCTCGCGTAGATCGACCACGTTTCTGGCGTTGAAGCGGCTATCAAAAACCGTTCCTATTCATAGAGGAAAAAGGCTGAGTTTATCCAGTTGCCTTTGGCCCATCGCGCCGGTGTGTCTGGGTTGTCGACCAGCGGCCAGGAGGCCTCATGGGGGCCTCTTGGAGTCTTGTTTGGGGCGTCTCGGGGGCCTCTTGGTGGCCTCTTGGGTCTTTTGGGGGCTTCTGGGAGTCTTTGGGGGTCTCTTGGGGGCCTGGTTGCGGTCTAGGTGGGCATCTTAGGGTGGAGGGCTCGAAATGCCAGTTCGTGTTTTCTCCCTCGGGCCCCCTTTGGGGCCTGGTGGTCCGTCTTCGGTCGATCTTGTGGGCCTCTTGGGCCTTCTTGGGCGCCCTCAGAAAATGTTACAACGACTTAGGGCCTTTCAATATTTTGGTCTCTTGGGTTGGCCCTCAGGGCTTCCAAGGCGGCCCACGAGGCTCTCAAGAGCTCGGGGACGGTCCCTTGGGGCCGTCGTGGAGCATGTTGATGGTTGAGGCCCGCGGCCACGCTCCCAGGGCCTCGGGAGAAGTCACGCAGGCGCTCCCGAGAGCGCCCGGAAGCGCCCGGGAGCGCACAGGAGTCCTTGGAGCACGGGCGTCCTGCTCCCTTTGTGACGGCATAGGATGTGTAAAGACACCTGAGGGCACTCGACTCACT
>CAUYUJ010000820.1:76871-81871 GCA_963575745.1 Prorocentrum cordatum
AGGCCCGCAGCGAGGAGATGCAAGGACGGTTGGACGTTCTGGGAACGCTGTGCCTTCCCCGTGCCGTTCCCCCCGTCCAGTTCCTGGCAGGCTTGCCTTCCCCGTGCCGCCGACGCGCGCGGGTATTGTGTTTGCCTGCCAGGATGGGGGGAAACATCGCAAACAACAAGGATGAGCAGGAGAGAGGACGAGGACGAACACGCGACGGGCAGCTGTGAGTAGGCGAAGGAATGGTCGTGCAGTCCAGCGGTAGAATGGGTAGTAGTTTTGGTGGTGACAAATGTACGTAGGAGGGGGACGCGGCGGACGACTGACAGCAGCCAAACTCGCGCGATACTAGTACTGCCCCATTTTGGAGTGTGAGGAAAGCGAAGACAAGCTGGGTAATGTGGCATGGAGCGGCTGGGTTGTGCCATCCTTGGTGTCTGATTGGTGCTGTTGAGCCAGCGCCCCTGGGCCCAGCTCTGCGTTTGGGGTGAGCGATGGAGGGCCTCGCTCCCTCTTTCCCTGCCTCCTCCCTCCTCCCTCATCCCGCTCCCTCGCTCCCTCCCTCGATCGCTCCCCCCTCCGCTCCCCTTGGGGCTGGGCTGGGAAATCTGCGCCGTTGAAGCCCCATGTTGGTGCTGGGTTGGTGTCGTGTTGTGTGTGCGTGTCTAGTCACTGGCACAGCCGCGGAAGCCCGCGGCCGCCGCCCCTCCGCGGCCGCTACGCCACCCGTGGCGCAGGCCCCCCGGGGACTCGAGTCTCGTTTTTTTTTTTTTTTTTTTTTTTTTTTTTGTTTGTTTTTTTTTGTTTTTTGTTTGTCCCGCCTCCTTTTCAAAAACCGTGGCTTGGTGGGGTCGAGCTGGCGCCTGGGGCTGGTCTTGACGGCGGGGGGCCCGACCGTGGGCCGGGCCGCGAAGCTGCGCTCTGGGGCCGGGCTCGCTGGCCAGTGGCCCTTTCGGTCCCTCGCCCGGGAGGAGGCGGGATATCAGGAGGAGGAGGAGGAGGAGGAGGAGGAGGAGGAGGAGGAGGAGGAGGAGGAGGAGGAAGAGGACAAGGAGGAGGAGGAGGGGGATGCTGATGATGATGAGGAGGAGGAGGAGGAGGGGGAGGAGGAGGAGGAGGACGAGGAGGAGGAAGGGAAAATGAGGAACAGGGGGGTCGAGGAGGAGGGTGATCAGCGTAAAGCCAAGTCACATCAACGATGCTACAAGAAACCCTTCCACCAATCTGTGTGTGTGTGTGTGTGTGAGTCTACATCTCTCTCCCTATGTCTCTCTCTCTCTCTCTCTCTCTCTTCGCAGGCCTCTACAAGGGCTCATTGTCATTGGAGAAAATCCCCCGTTGGAGGACAACCTTCTGACAATCTTGAACTGTGCCAGAACGTCGTTCCTGGGATGTCCAGCGCCGCGAGTCACCGTCAATGTTGTGTTTCGGCGATCCGGAATTGCGCCAGAACGCCATCCCTGGGATTTCAACGCCGCGAGTCAATGTGACTGTTGCGCCCTGATTGGACATATCGTTCCAAAACACCGTTTCTGGGACGTTCACCGTGAGCGTCTTTGGAAACAGTGGTGAACTTTGAAAACGAATGTGCGCGGTGCTGCGGCAGCAACCACATTTTGAAAATCACCCGCAGTCAATCCGTGAAACCGTTGCAGTTTTGAACACGAGCGTGCGCGGCGCTAGGCCGATAGGAACATTTCGAAGACGATCAGTCGTCAGTCAGTTGAAATTTGGTCTGTTTCACTATTCGTGCGCGGCGCTAATGCGATAATCACATTTCGAAAGCTACTTTTGTTCAGTCTGTAAAAGGCTTTCCCGGTTTGTAACGCGGATGTGCTTGGCGCTAAGGCGGGGGGTACATTTTGAAAGCGGCCCGCCCTCCATCCGTGAAGTTGTTGCACATTTTAAGCGGAATGATCATCAATGGTGGGGACGTTTCAGGCGAAACGCCCGGCCCGCCCTAGCGACTGTCTCCGGGGTGTGACAGGGAGGAAGTATACATAAGGGACAATGAATGGAAGAGGGGGAGGTGGACAAGCTAATGGCGCTCGCGTCGTATCTGAAGTCCCACCCCTCCTTCCCATCCTTTACCATGGCGTATATATCCTCTCCATTCGCACATTCGGATGTCGAGCAGGGCAATGATCGCGACATGGCACGCCAAGCATGGTAGAGCACGGCATGGCATGGCGTAGAAAAGCACGGCAGAGCGTAGCATGCCATAGCATTCGGCACGAACGAAATGGGTACGGCAAAAATGGGTACAATGCCCAACAGCAGCTCCAGTTCAACTTGGACAGGACTCGCTGTCCACGCCGCCGCGGCTTGTGTCAATTCGAGACAGGTGGCCGCCTTCCCAACAGCGGCCGCTGTGAGTTTTGGACAACATTTGTTGTTCGGCATTGTACCCGATTTTTTCCGTGCCCATTTCGGGCGTCCAAAAGCTTGGCGTGGCATTGCGCAGTGAAGCATTGCAACACAAAACATTGCAACGCAAAGCGTGGCATCGCACAGCGGCGCAGAACACAGGACCGCACAGCATGTCGTGGCATGGCGCCGGGTTTCTTGGAGGGTAAGTGGATCGTCATCGGGAGGTTTGGGCCAGTCTGGAGCCGCGGTTCCACGTTTAGCTCTTTGGGCTCCCCGACAAACTCCACACACGGCGGGGCTGATGGAGAGCACCCGCTGGCTCTGGTTTCAACATCGCCTTCTCAAAGCGCAAACGGGGTTCCCGCTCGATATTTCCTGAAAGCGACGACGTTCCAAGTTTTTTTTGGGCTTCTGTGGCCCGAGCAAGTGACAACTCGACACCGAATGTGGAATCACTTCCGATGTTTTTTTCGGGGGGGCATTTTCCAGATTCTGGGGCCTATTCGGACGGACCGAAAACGTCCGCGCCGCAGCGGGAACACGATTTGGAACAACCGAAGGCGCAGAAATGGGGCCAGCACTTCGGAAGGAACAACATTTTGAAAAACAGCAACATGTCGTTTCGAAACGAAAACCCATTTCCCCGTAATCTTGTGTGGAAGATCAGTGCGCGGATGGGTGCCGAACGTCTTCGGACGTCATCAGGGGAGAGAGGAGAGTAGTATTTATATTGTGTAGTAGTGGATGAGGAAGAGGAGGATGAGGAGGAGGAGGAGGAGGACGAGGAGAAGGATGAGGAGGAACGGATGAGGATGGTGATGATGATGATGATGATGATGATGATGATGATGATGATGATGATGATGATGCTGATGCTGCTGATGATGATGATGATGATGATGATGATGATAATGATGATGATGTGATGATGTGATGCTGATGATGATGCTGCTGATGATGATGATGATGATGATGATGATGATGGTGATGCTTATGAGGAGGAGGACGAGGCGAGGAGGAGGAGGAGGATAATAAAGATGACAAGGAGAAACATAAGGAAAAGGAGGAGGAGGAGGAGGAAGACGAGGGAGGAGGAGGAGGAGGAGGAGGAGAGGAGGAGGAGGGAGGAGGAGGAGGTAGGAGGAGGAGGAGGATGAAGGAGGTGGAGGAGAGGGAGGAGGAGGAGGAGGAGAGGAGGAGGAGGAGGAGGAGGAGGAGGCGGAGGGAGCAAAGGCAGGGCTATTGGAGGAGGGGAGAGGGCAGAGCACGCACACCTGGCGCATCATCGGGAAATCCGGTGTTTCGCCATTATTTGGCGACTTGGCATTGGGGCCGTGAGGAAACGTCTCGTTGTGAAGGGCCAGCCGCGGTGAACGTGTTGAGACGTTAGGCGCCGACGCGCCGAACAAACATCAAAGCGCGTCTGGGAACGATGCAGTAGGGAGGGAGGGAGGGGGGGAGGGAGGGAGAGATGGAGGGAGGGAGGGAATGAGGGAGGGAGGAGGAGGAAGGAGGTGGAGGGACGAAAGTAATCGAACACGTCATACCATCGCCAAGATCTAGAGATTCGCTGTATTGTGTTTGTATCCATGCGCACCCCCCCTCCCCAGAAGCCCCATCCCGTTCCCCAGGGCCAGCTTTTCGCCCTGAGCCCTCGTTTGACGATCGTGGGACTTGGCCAGGGACCCCAGGAGGCCGAAAATGGCGAACAGCCGATCTATCGGCGACGTACAGCCGAGTCCAGCTGGATGTTTCCCCCCCGGAGTCGTTACCCCTGGGAGGTGCGAGGTGCTTCGGCAGAAGCAGGATGAGGAGCAGGGTGGTGTGGCGTCTGAGCGTTCGCGTTCCCGGGGCGTTCTTCTCCGGGGGGGGGGCCTGCAGTCGATGTGCGCAAGCCTCTCTCGCAGGCCTAGAGGTTGACACCAACACCAAGATCGGCGGTGTGCCTCCACCAAGGGAAGAAGATCCCGATCTCGGTGATGGTGGTAATATTCTGGCTTCCAAGGTGGCCGAAATATTACCACCAACACCGAAATCTAGGATCACCTCCCTCCTGTGGAGGCAGCCCTCTGTTATGGTGTTGGTGCCCATTTCCAGGCCTCCCACTCTCCAAAGAGGGGGACGACTGAAGCCAATGAAGCAGGGGCATATGGGCATATGGAGCCTGTTCTCGTCCTCCTATCCTCCTCCCTGTCCTCCTCCTCGTCCACTGCCGGTTTCTTCTCCTCCTGCTGAAAGGATACCTATACCGCTCTTCCCCAGACATCTCCTGAGGTGCGCTCCGACCAGAATGCCGAGACGAATCAAGCCGTGGCGACGAGAAGGCGACAACGAGGCAAAGGTAGCGGCACCTTTTCTTCCTCCTCTTCCTCCTCGTCCTCCTCCTCCTCGTCCTCGTCCACCTCCGCCTCGTCGTCCTCCTCGGCCTCTTCCACCTCGTCCTCGTCCTCGTCCTCGTCCTCGTCCTCGTCCTCCTCCTCGTCCTCGTCCTCCTTCTTCTCCTCCTCCTCTTCCTCCTCCTCCTCCTCCTCCTCCTCCTCCTCTCCTCCTCCTCGTGTGGAGAGGGAGTGTGGGGGCGGCCCATCCGCTGAGGGCTCTGGCTCGGGAGGGGCCTTCGCGGTCTGGGTGCTCCTGCCGAAGGC
>CAUYUJ010000820.1:94371-101871 GCA_963575745.1 Prorocentrum cordatum
TGATGATGATGCTGATGATGATGATGATGATGATGCTGCTGATGCTGCTGCTTCATGATGATGATGATGATGATGATGATGATGATGATGATGTTGTCCATGGTGGTGGTGGTAGTGGTGGTAGTGCCGGTAACGGTGGTGATAGTGGAGATGATGATGATGATGATGATGATGATGATGATGATGATGATGATGATGATGATGATGATGATGATGATGACGATGATGATGATGATGATGATGATGATGATGATGATGATGATGATGATGATGATGAGATGATGATGATGATGATGATGATGATGATGATGATGATGATGATGATGATGATGGTGCTACTGATGGTAGTGGTGGGGTGAGGAGGAAGGAGAGGAGGAGGTGGTGAGGAGGAGGAGGAGGGGAGGAGGGGAGGAGGAGGAGGAGGAGGAGGAGGAGGGAGGGAGGAGGAGGAGGAGGGAGGAGGAGGAGGAGGAGGAGGAGGAGGAGAGAGGAGGAGGAGGAGGAGAGGAGGAGGAGAGAGGAGTAGGAAGCGGAGCAGAAGAGGAGAGGAGAGGAGGAGGAGGAGGAGGAGGAGGAGGAGGAGGAGGAGGAGGAGGAGGTCCAGACTTACGCTGTCACAGGGGGCGACCACATTACATGCACGGAAAGGGGGGAGCGACCCCAATTCTTTGAATCTTGAAATCAAAGAGGGGGACGTGGGCAGGGGCTCTAACAGCCTCTGGCCTTGGCAGACCCTGTTGCCGCTTCGCGTCTCTCGCAGCCTGCCCCAGCAAGGCCGCCTCCCACGAAAGCCCGAAAAACTTGGACGTCCCTGGGAGCCTGGGCCGAGGACGGGGCAGGGGCAACCGACGGGCTGTCCAGAGCCCTGGACCAATCCTGGCGGAATGCTGAGCGAGGGGGGGGGGGGGCGCGTTCCTGATGACTCGGCCGTCCCCATATCTCGGAAATTTACCCTGCCAAGACAAATCCACATGCTTGCAGTGGCCCTTGCTGGGCCTCCCGTCCCAAGGGCCGTGAATTCCACCTCGGGACAGTTTCTTCTGCGAGCCCCTATCATCGGCTCCGCACAAGGTACACATTAGCAGAGTGTCGGTGAGCTTATGCTCCCGACCGTCACGAACTTCAGCCCACCACAGCCTGTGCCCCCTGAAAACCCAGGCTTCCGCGGGCTCCCCAGGGGCCTCTCCAGGGGCACCAGGCGGCCCCTCAGGAGGAGGAGTAGGAGGAGGGGGGGAGGAGGAGGAGGAGGAGGAGGAGCCCCTTCCAGCACGGGACTCGGGATGGGGAGCTCTGGGATAGTCTCGAGGGGCACTGGTGAGCCACTCTAGCCCGTCATGGTCGGCCACTTGGCCAGTACTTATCATCATCACCTGCTGGGAGGACGCAAACCCAGCAGCCTCACGGGCGAGAGAGGCCCATCCTTCGATCACCAGCAGCTGGGCGTGCGGGGCTCTCAAGGGCTCAGCACTTAACTCAGCCAGTCGATCTGCACGAGCATCTCCTTGACGCTGTTGGTGGGAGATGAGGCCCTCCTGGACCGCCTTCCGGAACTGGTGGGCATCGACCTTGACGAATCGAACTCCTTCTAGGGCCTTTGAAACCTCAGACCACCAATGGCACCTCGTCTGGTTTTCGTTGGCAGAGAAGGGGGGCCGATTTCCAACCGAAACCGTAGCCTTTCAATCCACATGCACTTCAACTCCAGCCTCCAGCATCGCGTGCAGTCCCAGCTGCCTGACAGCGAAGTCCTCGCCGTCCCTGGAGCTCTAGTCTGGGGCCTCGGCCAGTGAGACGACCCCATAGATGTCGTGGAGCAGGTTGCCGTCTTCATTGACAGCACAGGCCGACCAGCCTGCCACTCGCAGCCCTGGGTAGGTCATCTCGTAGCATGACCCGTCCGTGAAAACCGTCCAGCAGCTCTTGACTACCAAGGTCCCGTCACTGGGCCAGTTGATCGACTGCAGGTAGGTCCCGTTGGGGTCTCGATGAGGCCGGCCGAACCAGGCACTCTCGTCTGAGAAGGTGCCACGCGCGAAGAGCTCACAAGCCTCCTCCGACATCCCTCTCATGTTTTTAACAGCTTGGCGTAGATGGCGACCCAGATGATTCAATGATCGCGCCTCCACGCGTCATAACCTGGGCAACGAAGTCTCCTGTGGTACGACGTCCCTCGAGCTCCATGCCACAGTCTGCATGTCGTGCCAATATTTCTCGCGTGCAGTGCCATCCTGGTCTGCGTCCAATAGATGTTAAAGACCACTCCTTTCAACGTCGGCTTGTGGTGTCCATGCCAAGTATTTGATGGGGTCTGGTTTAGAAGCTTTTTGATCGGCCACCAACAGATATCTCCCCTTCCACGCCTGAAAATCGCTCTGCCTGTCCTGCTCATCTCTGGTCGTGAACCTCCTGACTCCTTCGCGGATCTGTCCTGCAAAGAATTGCGGCGAGCATCTCGGGATAGACCATGAGCGACCCAGATCATCAACCAGCGCCTTGCCATGGAAATCGAAACTCTAGCCTATCCTGTCGAGGCTGACCGTCAACGCTGCGATGGGGTGCTTCACCTTGAGCCAGCGATTGCGAGAGCGGAGAACCTCGAGGCCGTCCTGGGAGCTGGCCTGGATCACATCCCAAGACACCTGGCGGTTACAAATTATATTTACGAAATCCTTGGCCACTTGGACCGTGGTGACTTCGAGGGGGTCCTTCCTGGCCAAGAAGCGGTCGAGCAGGAAACGGAAACCGAGAGCACATCCTGGATGAACGGGCCCAGCTGCTGTGGCCGCCTGAACTCGTAGCTTCCTGATGGCCGTGTCCGCGAGGCCGTTGATTGACGATCCCCAGATGGCCTTTGCCAGAGGCCCCGTTCTGCAAACCCTTGAAATCGCCGCCCCCGTTCCCAGACGAGATAACTTGCTGGTCATCTTCTTGGCCTCGGAAGCCCTCTGGAGCACTGTGGGGGGCCTGCGCTGTTTCCCGTTACTGGAGTCCCCTCCGAGATCCTTGTGAGCATCCACGTGCTGGTCCAAGGTCAAGTCCCAGTCGGGGTCCTCAAGGAACACCTGCAGGGCCTTGGGGTTGGAGGTCATGAACCTGGTCTTGCCCCAGTTGATGGGGAGGTGAACCTGGGCCATGTACCGGGCAACCTTCCTGTGAGCCTGGATGGAGTGCCTGACCGAGGTGGGGTGCCCGCCTACCACGTGCGAGGTGAGGTCATCTATGAGGTTGATGCTGCGGCAGGGAGGGATGGAGGTGGCCATGTCCCTGAGCAGCGCCAGCATCATCAACTTGGAGATCCCCGTCGCACAGCTGCGTCCCGCCACGATGGTGCCGCTGGCCTCCGTGGGGCCACTGAGGGAGGCCCCCCACCGAGCATGCCCAGGGCACTCGTGGAGCACCCGTTAACGCACGGAGAAGGCCCATGTCGAACGAGTAGGGTGCAGCTGTTATGCGTAGTTGCTCGTGTGCAACTACCTCGTAGAACTTGGTGATGCCGTAGAACGTACTTTACCGAAGTTGAGCCTCTTGCCCTGGCACAGCACAGAGGCAGGCTGTGCACGCAGCTGGCTCGGCGTGCTGCTGTCGCCGTGCCCTGCCCCCAGGACCGTGAAGCATCGACACCCTGCTCCCACTGTCGGGCCGTGCGCTGGCGGATCCTGCTCCACAGGGCGTGCCAGCGTGCACCTCAGGCCGATCGGGCGCGTGCCGCCCGTCGGTCTCGGCAGGGAAGCATGGGTGATCGTCGGCAGGGGCGAAGCCTCTGCCTGCTGCTCCCGGCTGCTGAGGATGTCGGCCGCTCGCTGAAGGATCTCCCTGGGCATCTTCCCGAAGGGCCGAGGATGTAGGGAGTCCCGGCCCAGCGCCGTCTTGCTGGGGAAGGACGGCAGCACTCCCAGGAAGTCCTCCGCCAAAACGGGGTTCAGCTTCCACTCGGCCTTCCAGGTCGCTGGGTGTGGGTCGTTCTGCCTGGACTCTGCCACTCGCAGCAGGTTCCAATCGTCCAGGATCTGCTCCGCTGCTGGAAGTGCTGGCGTGTCTTCTCGTAGCCGAGGCTCGATGACTGCGTGGGCGATCTTGCAGTTGCCGGCGAGCGCCTTCGTGCAGAAGGACTTCCAGTCCTGGTACTTGGCCGCCGCATCCTTCCTCGATCTTGCCGCTATCTCGCCCTCGATCAGCTCGAGCAGCTGGTGGTAGTGCGCGGGGCTGCTTCTGCCCATCTCCAGCTACTTGGTCGCGTCCTTGGTCTCCAGCACCTCCGTGGACGTGATGGGATCGGGTAGCTCCTGCAGCTTCGCTTCCAGCCCTCGGCGATGCTGCTCCCTGAACTGCTTCTTGGGCCGCCAAGCCACCGCCGCCAGGCCGGTGGGATCGGCGGTCTGCTGGCCTGGTGCCCAGCCGCAGAGCCCCCCCCCCAACATCCTGGCAAACGATCTCCAGGCCATCGTGTCGCACGTGTCGGTGTAGGTCGTGAGCTCCTGGACCTTGTCGAGCATGGCTGCTCTGCGCCTCTTGAGGCCCTTCGCCCTGCCGCAGGAGTCCCCTTCCTTGTCGCTCGGGATGTCGAAGATCGTGCAGGCTTGCCTCTCCGCCGCCTGGTGCCGCTGCTTGATCTTGTCGTCGAAGCTGGCCTCCTCGCTCTCATCTTCTGTCTTCCAGGGACAGCGCGCCGCCGAGAAGTCGCGATGGGGGTGCGTCATCATCTGCCTTGGGGATCTTTTGGGGGAAAGCCTCCGGCCTCAACTGCTCCCGCACGTAGGGCCTGTGCCACGGGCCTTCAAACTCCACCGTCACAGGTGTGTGCGGGTCGAGCGGGGCATCGTCCAGGGCCTTCATTTCATGCTTGAAGGTAGCGAGCACCTTGGAGCACGTGAAGAAGTCGTACTGACATGACGGGGCCCCAAGTCGCGATGGCCACCGCCTCCGTGTCCTCCAAGAAGCTGCTCTCCAGCTCTTCTGGCGAGACGTTCCAGCCCCCCCCTGGGATGAACGGGTAGGGAGCGTCTTCCACGTGGTGACCATGTATCTGAGGAGCGCCTCGTTGTCGTCCACGATGCCCATGCTGTGCGTCATGTAGACCGAGCCTATTACCACCACCGAGCCTGGGCCTAGATTCAGCTGCCTGAGGATGAGCCGATGCTGCCACTGGGCTTGGATGTTCACTGCCTGCTTAGCTCCGATCGCCTGGGGGGCCATGATCGCAACTCCTCCCGGTGCAGCTTGGATGTGACTGGACCGCCTGAGCGGCAGCCCTACGGCCAGCGAGTAGGCCCCACTCCGACACCACTGATGAGCTGACTGGACGAGGTGGTCATGCATGAACCTCGTCTCCTGCACCAGCACCACGTGGGGAAGGGTTGTCTTGCCTTCCCACTATCGGGGCACATCCTGCGTAGAGCTCCAAGTATCGCCATTGATCGTGCCAATGCTGAAGGGAGCGTTTGGGTCCAAGGGCACTGCAGGCAGGAGCTCGTCGAGGCAGATAGCTTTCGAAGCGTCCAACGTGGCGGGGCCAAGAGCCTGCGTCCTTCGTAGTAGCGGGTGCACGGCCACCGCTCGAGGAGCACGGTGCCTGCGTTCCTGACCTGGCCCATGTCCATCATCATCTTCAGCTGCCGTCTCGATCGTCTCCTGCACAAGAGCTGTCTCGGTCCGGTCACAGGCCTCCTGCTCCTGCTTCACCTCCTGGTTGCCGCCGTTGGCCGCGGCTGCCGCTGGATCGCTGCCGGCTTGGATTGGCCGCGGCACGCTCCTCTGCTGGCTGAAATTGTCGCTCACGGTGTGCGTTTCCTGGTACTTCGCGTCGAACCGCGCGTCGTCGAACGTGAGGTCCGGCCTTAGCTTTGGGATGGCGAACCCCACCTCCCCGAGCCCCCAGTCCTCATCCGTCTGGTTGCACTTCCAGAATTGCTTGCACGGGTCCACCCAGTCCGCTGCCTGGGTGTAGCTGCGCAGCCTGAGCTCCGCGTACTGGGGGAAGACGCAGCCGCCGTAGGTCACCTACCGTGTAGAAGGTCTGCGTCTCGTACTCGATGAAGATCTGGTCCCAGCTCTCGATCTTGCGCGCCTTCCGAGGGAATGCACATCCTAGGCCGCGCTCGCTGTCGTGGAAGCAGCCGCCGCTCTCTGCGATCCACTCCTGGTACCTGGCAATGTAGAGGCCGAAACCGAAGCCCTGAATGCCGTGGAAGCAGAGCTGGCCCCAGAGCCTGCTCTAGTGCGCTCTCCAAGGGAATGCGCGTCCCTGGCCGCGAGCGCTGCGCAACTCATGTCGCCCGAGCTTGCCGTAGTCGACCATCGCGTCGTGGCCGATGAAGTCCGTGGGCCCGTACCCTCTTCGAGTCCCTTGGCCTAGGGGGGGCCGTCCTCTGGCTCTGGGGGTCCGCCAGGGACACATCCTCCATCCAGGTCGTCCCAGGCTTGATCGTCGTCGTTTGGGCCTGGGAGACGCCTGTCAGGAAGGGGCTCGGCGGCCAAGAAGCCTCCTGAGCCTGCGCCGAAGGGCTCGCAGCTCGCTCCAGTGGAAGTCGACGAGGTCGCGATAAGCTCGATGCGAACGAGCTTTCTTGATCAGGTTAAAGAAGAGCGCACGATGTGGCTGTCCTCGATCCCACGACTGCGAGCACCAAAGTTCCGCAATCTGGCGCAGAGTGCGACCGGGGTGGCGGCCTAGGATATGGCGCCGAAACTGCTCCGCCTGCGGCCTGTTGAGCGACGCCTCGAAGTGGGGCACGCACTACTCGTACCAATGCTCCCTGCTGATGTAGCCTTCGCTTCTGATGTCGTGGATCCACCTCGCCGCCGCTGAGGTCATCTCGTGCATCAGGTCCTGCCTCATGCCTCTGAAGTCGGGCAAAACTCCCATCTTCCCATCAATGTTGATCCATTGACCCAGCACAGCCCGTCCTTCCAGGTGGCGTACTTCAGAGCGTCCTCGTATATCACCTTGGCGTAGTTGTCAATGCTGTAGTCCCAGCCGAAGACCCCGCTGCAGCCATCTCCTCCGTCGCAGTCTCCTGGGACGGGTTGAGAGCCTCTGAAGATGTCTGCCTCGTGGGACCCATGGTCTGCGATCTCCTCGACTTCGCACTGCCCCCAGGCAGTGCCGCTGTCATCGAACATCGCCGCCGATGCCGAAGATGCCGCCGCAGTCGCACTCAACGGAGTAGCTCTCGAAAAGTGGCGGGGTACCTGGCCTCGACCTGCTGGGCTAAAGGCCTGGCGCGCCCGTGCCCGGCCCCTTTCCTGCTCCTTTGACGGCAGCCTCGAGGCGGGCACGGGCTGCCGCCATGACGTCGCCGTCGGCTGCTGTTTCCTCGTCCTTGGTGAGGTCCTCCACCTTGCTCTCGCCGCCTGCTGCTGGGGCTGCTGCAGCTGGCTGCGGTGCCGCTGGCGCTGCCGCCTGCGAGCCTGCTGCCGCTGCTGCCTGGCCTCCTCCTTCAGCAGGGGGAGCTCCGCCGTCCGACGTCTTCCGCTTCTTGCCGAGGCGTTCCTTGAGGGCCT
>CAUYUJ010000820.1:106871-108970 GCA_963575745.1 Prorocentrum cordatum
TGGCATGACTACGAGGACCAGCGTAGCCTCGAGCTCCACAAGCTGAGCTACGAGGCCCGCCGGCTGAGTTGCGAGGGCCACCAGCGGAACTGCGGAGCCCACGGGCTGGGCTACGCGGAGCACGAGCAGAGCAACGAGGGTCTCCAGCAGAGCTACCAGCGCCACCAGCTGAACTACAAGTTCCACGAACAGAGCCGCGAGAGCCCCGACAGCTACGATAGCCACCAGCTGGACTACGGGGGGGCACCGTGCCGAGCTACGATGGCCGCGATCAGGACCCCGGGGGCCACCAGCTGAGCTCAGTAAGGGGACCACGCGCTGAGCTGTGATGGCCGCGCGCAGAGCGACGACAGTCACCAGTTGAGCTACCAGGGCCACCTGCCGAGCTACTCGAGCTAACGCCTCAGCTACGAGGACCGCCTGCTGAGCTACGTGGGCCACCGACAGAGCTACGGGAGCCACCGGCGGAGTCGCCAGCGTCATCAGCTGAGCTTCCAGATCGACCAGCAGGGCTGCGCGGGCCACAAGCTGAGCTTCGAGGTCTGCAGGCCGACCTACACTACGGGGGCCACCAGCAAGGCTGCGAACGCCGCAAGCTGAGTTGCGCGGGGCACGAGCTGAGCAGCAAGGGTCTTCAGCAGAGCTTCCAGCGCCACCAGCTGAACTACAAGTTCCACGAGCTGAGCCTCGAAGGCCGCCGAGGCAGCTGCGAGGGCCACCAGCCGAATTATGGGGGCAACGAGCCGCTCGGCGAGAGCCGCGAGCAGGACTCCGAGAGCTACCAGCTGAGCTACGAGGGCCGTGAGGGGAGGGCGAGGAGAGCGACGAGCAGGACTTCTTCAGGACCATGATCACCGAAGGGGAGGCAGGGCCATATTTAAACTCACGAACCTTGCGCAACAAAAAACAGGCCCCACGACGCGACGGTGCCCATGGACATGAGCGCTGGTCGCCGGTGCAAGGACGGGGACGCAATGGTCCGCGCGCTGGGCCCATCTGGAGTCATCAATGCGCTTTTGTCCGCCCGCGACCACAGCGAAGCGCGCAAGAACGGGATGCCTATGGTCCAGCGACCCATGCCTACTTCCGCCGCAGAGCTGCCGACGACAGGAGGAAGACGAGTGCGACGACGAGAACAACCAGAGCGACGTGGAGCACGAGGAGAAAACCGAGGAGGACAACACTTACTCAATCGAAGACAGGTGGAAAGCTGAGTACTACGATCTGGCCAGCGATGACCGGGGAGTCGCGCCGCGGCGGCCTGCGACACGGACTACAACCAGGTGGTGCAGCCAAGAACAGGGCGAGACCGGCCTGCCTGAGGCCAGGGAACATTACGAATTACCATAGCGCTACGGACAAGGGTGTGCAAGGATATCTTACAGACAGCACTCTACGTCTACTGGTTTAGTGTGGTTGGTATCATCATTGACATCGTGTGCACGTCCGACAAGGTACTCTGTGCATTGCGCTACTGGCAAGGTGCTACGTCTACCGCGTGTACCGCCCCTACGGTTGAGTGGCCGCGCCGCTCTACCCACCTCCTTCTCTTTCCGTCCGAGGCCTCAGGTGGTGTGCGAGAGTATGGGCGGTTTTCCCGTCCTCCTGGCGCGCCAAAGGTTGCGAGAGAGGGGAGGTGGGGGCGGAGGAAGGGGAGGCGGAGGAGGGGGATGCGGAGACTAGTGTGGAAGAGAAGGTGGAAGTTGACAGTGGCGGAGGGGGAAGAGTTGTGGAGAAAACAGTGGGAGGGGCAAACGACGGGATGGGGTTGAGGAGGGGGAAAAATAGGATGATGATGATGATGATGATGATGATGATGATGAGGAGGATGATGAGGATGAGGATGAGGATGATGATGATGCTGATGATGCTTATCATGGTGATGAGGACGATGGTGAATCATGATGATGATTATCATGATGATGCTGATGATGATGGTGATGCTGATGATGCTGTTGACAAGGATGGTGCTGATGATGATGGTGATGATGATGGTGATGCTGATGGTGATGATGCTGCTGCTGCTGATGATGATGATGATGATGATGATGATGATGATGATGAGGAGGAGGAGGAAGAGGAGGAGGAGGAGGAGGAGG
>CAUYUJ010000821.1:0-108955 GCA_963575745.1 Prorocentrum cordatum
TTTCCGCCGTTACAGGACGGCCCAAGAGGCGCCCAAGACCGCCCCAATACGGCCCAAGAAGCTTCCAAGAGGGCCCCAGGACAGCCCAATAGGGCCCCAAGACGGCCCAAGAGGCGCCGAAGATGGCCCAAGAGGGCCCCAAGACGGGCCCAAGAGGGGGCCCAGAGGGGGACCACGAACCGCAAGCTCGAGCCTTCCGCCCCGAGAGGCCGCCAGGAGGCCCCCAGGAGGCTCCTCAAGAGGCCCCAGGAGACCCCAGACGTCCAAGGACGCCCCCAAGAGGCCCCAAGAAGCCTCCAACATGCGTCCCAAGAGACCCCAGACGTCCAAGGACGCCCCCACGACGCTTCGCGTCACCAATTTCTTCTCACAACGATTCCTGGGTCTGTGACTCGACAGAACCTAAGCGCGCGCGAAGCGCGCGCGTGGTTCTAGTTCGAATATCAAGAGGGAGTAAGCTCGGCGGGATCCCGCCCGACCCAGGAAGGAAGCCTACCATGCTAGGCTTCTACAGGGGCAAGGGGTTCGGAATGCGCACCGGTACGCTACCGCAGGCTCCCCCTGCCCTCGCAGTAGCTCTGCCGCCTGCCGCGCGGCGAGCGCCATCCATAACATCCGAGGGGCTCTCCTCGGGCCGAGGCACGGGGGCCCCGTGAGCTTCCGACGGGAGGCCTGCAGGGCCCGAGGACCGCTCCGCGACGCCCCGCTGGAGCTTCGCCGCCGTCCCACCCTGCGCGCCGGCCGCAGGTGCCGACCCCGCGGAGAACGGCACCAACGCCTCCGCCGCGAACGCCACCGCGTCCTACGACTGCAAGAGGGACTACTTCGGCTGGCTCAAGGCAGGGCGACGGTCGCCGCAGACCGCTCTCCGACGTGCTGTGTTTTGTTCCAGCCATCCTGTGTTTGGGCTCTCAGTTTGAGACGACAGCGCCCCGCGTCCACTCAATCAGAACTCACTCTTTCTCCCCTCCTCCCTCCTACCAGATCTGCCTCTGCCCTTCGCAAGCGCACCATTTTGGCAAATCCCTCCCACGTTGCGTGGACCCATAGGGAGCTCCACCGAAGGCCCCAGCGGCAGGGTTCGTGTGCGTCCCCCCGCCCAAATCGGCACACCCCTCACGAGGATCGTGGCCCCATAGGGAGATCCAGGGAAGGCCACAGCGACAGGGTCTACATTCGTCGATCGTTGCCACATTGGGAGCTCCGAAGGCCAGCAGTGGCAGGGTCCGCATGCGTCCCCTTGCCCATATCAGCACACCCCTCACGAGAATCGTGGCCCAGTAGGGAGCTCCATCGAAGGCCCCAGTGGCAGGGTCCGCATGCGTCCCCCCGCCCTCTTCGGGCATTCCTCTCACGAGGGTCGTGGCTCCAGAGGGGACTCCACCGAAGGCCCCAGTGGCAGGGTCCGCATGCGTCCCTCCTGCCCATGTCGGCACACACCTCACGAGGGTCGTGGCCCCATATAGGGAGCTCCCCCGAAAGTTCTAGTGGCAGGGTCCACACGCGTCCCCCCTGCCCATTTCGGCACACTCCTCACGAGAGTCGTGGCCCCATGGGAAGCTTCACCGAAGGCCCCAGTGGCAGAGTCCGCATTCGCCTCCCTTCCCATTTCGGCATTCTCTTCACGAGGATCGTGGCCCCATAGTGAGCTCCACCGAAGGCCCCAGTGGCAGTGTCCGCATGCGTCCCTCTGCCCATGTCGGCACACTCCTCACGAGGATCGTGGCCCAATAGCGAGCTCCACCGAAGGCCCCAGTGGCAGGGTCCGCATCCGTCCACATGCCCACTACGTCACACCCCTCACGAGCGTCGTGGCACCATAGGCAGCCCCACCGAAAGCGGCACCCACAATGCGGTATTCACAATTGCATGTGGTTGGGCCTTTTGCCAGGATCTTGTTCTCCACCGGGATTGTGTTTCTCTTTGCCTTCGCCCTCCGGGGCACGTTCTCGGGCCCCCGGGCCGTCACTCCTGAGCCCAGCACGAGCAACGATCTCACACCCAGGGAAAGGGGTCGGGACCTCTGGGGCCGCGGCTGGCCCAGGAGCAGGCCGGCGGATGTCCGGGCACCTGCACGCCGTCCCCAGCCTGCGTCACCATCCAGGGGCAGCGTGAGGGGGATTCGCTCACGCGGCGACGCATCGACCCCCCATCGCCCAGTCGTCGCCGATGGGGGCCCATGGCCCGCCCCGCCGGGGGAACGTGCGGATGCGCTATCGGGGGCCCATCGCCGACGCATCGGCGATGTACCGCTGACTCCAGGTCGTTGCCCCCCCCCGCCTTGAGCCGGCCCCCGCGAATGTTGGCCCTCAGCTCTGGCACAGGGCCTAGACCTCGTGGCGGTAATCACGACCCACTGCTTTTGACCTTTGTCGGGTTGCGCCCTCCCCGCTTCACGGTCAAGTGACGACAAAGGATGATTATCGGATGAGGAAAAGGTACACGCACCGCTACCCTTCGGCCGTTTTCCCTTGTGTCGACCTCCTGGGAAGCCGTTGTCGCCACCGCTGGATTCGCCTCGAAGTCCTGGTCAGAACGCACCCCAGGAGAGGTCTGGGGAGTGGCAGTATCGGTACCTTTCGGTTTCCCATAACGACTCCAGATGAAAAGCTGGTCTTGGGGAAGTCTTCTGGACCTGCACGGGGTCCACGTTGATTGGCGGTGACCCTCACGTGCAATACTTACGATGTTCCAATCTATTTTAGCCTTGATCACCAGAAAAAACTTCGAGCACCAAGAAAGTCCCGAGACTTGAGAGTTTTCACGTGTTCGGCCTTGGGAGATACTCGTTCGACATTGTTTCGACACTTTTTAGACACTTTTCCGGGTGCTCGAAATTATTGCTGGGATGTGGTCGTTAAGTACGGTTGGAGGAACATAATCCAATACGTGTGTGCGTGTGTACCCAGTTTAGGGCCAAGCTGGCAGCACCCAGCTCGTGCCGGCCCACAATGTTCGAGCGGTGGCGAAGCGTCCCAGCTCGCCTATAGGCCCACCAAAGAATGTTATAAGAACTTTTTCTAGGATTGCACGAAATGTTCTTAGAACATTTCTGGCTGAGTCTGTCTTGTTTTCAGACATCGAGTGCATGTTCTGAGAACTTTGTTTGTGTTCTCAGAACATTTTGGGGTTCTAAGAAAATGTCGTGGTAGGCGTATAGGAATGCAGGGACGGTCGGTCCCTGCTCAAAATGGACAGCGTCGACGTCGTATCGAGGGGCTTCGGTGGACAGGCCCGCGTTGGCGCTGACGCAGCTTCTGAGGAGCATTGAGATTGGCCCAGCCAGGGTCGTTAGGTCCGCACCAAGGCATCGGACGATGTGATTTTTCCCATGCGCCGGCCCAGAGGTCCCGACTTCTTCCTTGTGGGTAGCTCCTTGCCGCGGGCCCATTTATGATGGTCCCGCGGCTCAATGACGGCCCTCAGGTGCCGAAACCTAGGAACAAGTCCCCGATCGAATAGAAATATATTGTCGGAGATCTGGGCTTCGAGGCCTTACAGTCAGCGCGCACACTAATGATGGGCAACCTTCCCGAGGGTACCCTTGCATCCTTGCCTGATCGGTCCATCCTTGGCCACCCTCGTTGGCCGCGCCCTGCTCGAAAAGCTTGAAAATGGGCGTCCCGGGCCCTTGCTCGGAAACTGGAACACATACATTGCCAGTGACGTGCTGTTTTTCAATCCCTGGACGTTGTGAGGCTCAGGGGCGACGTCGGGGTGGTGTGGTGTACAGATGTTTCCCCGTTCTCCGGGGGAAACGACGAACAAGTATGCACCAGCATCCTGTATACACCAGGATCCGTTTTCCTGAGCGAGTTTCCGTGCAGGGCCGGAAAGAGCGCCGGTGTACATAGAGAGTTCGGTTCCCGACTCTGCATCCTTATCGCTCCTCCTTCTGATGCGGGCCGGCTGTATCTCAGGTCTCCGGCGGCCGCTTGGGACGGCTCGGGCACTCTCTGGACGCCCCCGGCAGGCGTGCCGCTGCGGGGAAGCCAACCCCCGAGGCGGGCAGACCTCGAGGAAGCAGCGAGAGGCCTGGAAAACACCGACCCAGCGCGAAGTCGTCGGTCGTCCTCGGGGCTCAAGCGACGGGGGCCAGTGCAAGCGGCAAGGAAGCAGCGAGAAGCCTCGGCATCGAAGAGAGAGCCGAACCAGCGCGAAGTCGTCGGTTGCCCCCGGGGTTTGAGCGACGGGGTCACTGCGCCGGGTCCACTGGATCTTGCAGGACCCTGCAGAGCCAGAGTGGCACCGACCCGGGCCTGCGTGCAGGTGCCTGCAGGATCCTGCAGGAGTTTTGCTGCCGGATCCTGGAGAGCCTGACTGACCCAGGTGTGGATTGACCCGGGTCAGGAGATCCCCGTCCGCGCTTTTGTTCTGCCTGCGGCGCGCGCCGCTCGTGGGCGAAGCACGCATCCCCGCGGCCGCGGCCTCGTGTGCCGGGCCTCCAGTTCTCAGGAGGGAGAAAAGCACACAGACACAATGAATCGTCGCTTCCCCAGCAAATGTGGGGAAAGATGGGCAGTGAGGGGGAAGGCGACAACCCAGAAAACATTTGAAGATATGGGGAATCTTCTCATTTGTGTGGATTTATTTGTGTGTCCCAGGGCCCCTGCAAGTTCGCGACTCCGCGGGCACGGGGCGCTGGTTCGCGGATGTGTTCGCGCGGCGGAGCGCCGCCGTGCGGCGGCAGATATCGGCGGGGTCGCGCCCTGGAATCAGGGGGGAAATAAACACGCAGACACAATTCAACCTCGAATCCCCAGACAATTATGGGAAGGGGGGGGGGGGGAAGACAGAAGCCCAGAAGACATGGGGAAATGTGGGGCAGATGTTTATGTGTGTGTATTTCTTTGTGTGTCCTTGGGCCCCTTGATGGAAAGTCCAGGCCGCGCGGGCGCGGGCACGGACGAGCGCGCCGCGCGCGCACGGCTCGGAGGAGGACGGCGATGCAGATCCGCCCCGTTCTCCCTTTGTTGCCCTCACCCGGAGAGGAGGAGCACATTCCGCGGGGGGGGGGAGGGTCGGCAGCAAATCGCCAGAGCTTTCTCTTACTTTAGTAGTGGAAGCAATTGGTTTTCAACATGTCGCGTGCCCTCTGCGTGCCTGCGGGGGCGCCGCCATGTAGAAGTACTGGAGACGGAGCATTTGGGGCGTCGCTACGCACGCCCTCTGCGTGGCTGCGACCATTTGTTAAAACCCTAAAACCAATGAAATTCACTAATAAAGTACCCTTGTAACCCCGTCTTTCGAGTTCGTTAGCGTCGAGCAGCGATCTGCGTCTGGTGGCCGATGAGACAGCACCGATTTAGCGTCGATCGATGTCGACTCGTGCCGGTGAGCGTCGATTTAGCTTCGACTAGGGTCGATCAGCGCCGATGGTACGGGATCAGGCAATGGCGAAGCGTCCTAGCCCGCCGATGGGCCTGCTACAGAATGTTCTAAGAACCTCTTGTGGATTGCACGAAATGTTCTTAGCACATTTCTGGCTGATATTGCCTTGTCTTCACAGGTCGGGCTCATGTTCTGAGAGCAGTGCGTTTGTTCTCAGAACATGCTTGGGTTCTGAGCAGATTCCGTGGCAGGCCTGCTAGGAATGCCGGGACTGCCGCTCCCTGCTCCATGGGAGGCGCCTGTGAGCTGTCGCCGGCTGCTCGCCGCTCGGGCGCCGCTCTCGGCTCGGACTTGGGTGGCACCTGGTGGGGGGGGAGGAGGAGGAGGAAGAGAAGGAGGAGGAGGAGGAGGAGAAGGAGGATGAGGAAGGGAGCAGGAGGAGGAGGAGGCGGAGGCGGAGAGGAGAGGAGGCGGGGGCGGAGGAGGAGGAGTGAGGAGGAGGGAGGAGGAGGAGGAGGAGGAGGAGAGGAGGGGCGAGGGGGAGCAGGAGGACGAGAGGAGGAGAGGAGGAGGAGGGCGAGGAGGTCGCCCGAGCGGCACCCCCCTCCCTGCGAGGCGTGGCCGCCTGCCAAGCAGGCCTGGTGCCGCGCCCAGCGCGCCCCGCGGCGCGCCCGCTCTTTGGCTCAAGTCGGGCCTGTCCCCATACAGGGGGACCAAGGTATAAGATCGAGGTCGGTTCGGAGAGGGTGCCCTAATGTTCTTCGTGCTTGTTGGATGTTCTTGAGCATCCTCGGGGAGGGTGTTCTCGAATGTTCTTGCTTTTGGCCAGCTGAGGGTCTCATGTTCTTGAAGGATGTTCTTCTGTCCTAGGTCCGGCCGTACAGGGGGATTTTCGACGAAAAATAAAAACGACCCCAAACATTGTCCAAACATGGTCCGAACATTGTCCTGGGATTCTTTTTTTCGTATTTTTTGACCTTTTTTGGTGGGTGCACTCTCTGTCGTTGAAAAGCCCCCCTGTAGGGGGACACGCCCGACAAAACCTTTGGCCCCCCGCCCGCCCGCGCCGTGCTCCCGGGCGGCCCGGGTGCGCGCGCCGTCTTCCGGCTCGGCGCGCGCCGGCCCCGCGTGTCAATGGCGGGAGTCGAGCAGCGGCGAAGCGTCCTGGCGTGCCTACAGCCCCACCAAACAATTCTGGACGCCCGACAGCAGCTCCTGTTCATTTTGAACAGGATTCGCTGTCCACGCCGCCGCGGCCTGTGTCCATTCGCGACAGAGGGCCGCCCGCCCAGCAGCGGCCGCTGCTGGTTCGGGACAACATTTGCTGTTGGGCATTGTGCCCATTCTTTCCGTACCCATTTCAGGCGTCCAAAACAATGTTCTAGGAACCTGTTGTGGTTCCCACGAAATGTTCTCAGAGCATTTCTGGCTGGGAGTCTGTCTTGTCATATCTCATCCGGTTTAGGTTCGAAGAGCATTGGTTCTGTTCTGAGAACATTTTTGGGTTCTAAGAACATTTCGTGGTAGGACTATAGGACTGCCGGGACGGTCGGTCCCTGCTCAAAGGGCGGGAGCGGCGCGCCGGACCTGCGTGTTCCAGCTGCGTGTGGAGCTCCGTCTCGATACGCCGAGGTCGGGCCTGTCCCGCCACAGGAGGGACACGTCAGGGGACAATTCTGTTTTTGTGGTACTTTTCGACTGTGTTGGTGTGTATGTTTTGTATTTGTGATGTTTCCGTCCAGAATCTGCCTGTAGGAGGCCATGCCCGACCTAACAATACGCTGCGTGTTGCGAATTTCAAGGGAGGAAGAACCACGCGGGCCCGACAGTTGGCGCTTACCCCACTGTCCCGGGCGTTCACGAAACAGCCCTGCCCTGTCCGATTCCTTCTTTTGGGCGCGCTTGCTAAACGACTTCGCGTGTCGGGGTGGTTACTATGGGGCTGGATTTTTTGACCTCTAGAATACGGGAACGACGAATGACATTTCTTCGATTGGCGCTGGCCTCCCCCTCCCTGGCGCGCGGAGCGCGCCAGGGTCGGCGCCGGAGGCGCCGCCAGGGTGGTCCAGCGCGGATTCGAGAAATCCGCGATGCCCTCCAAGTTTTTATGTTTATGGTACTCTTCGTATTACCTACCCGAGCATTTTCTTTGGGTGGAGGGCAAAGGGTGAAATCTGAAATGCCGCTTCGATGGGTGCTCGAGGCTTGAATATGCAAAAGGTGAATCACGAGACGGCTTGATCTTCGAGGTGCAGAAGCCCACAGGGGTTTCACCCTGAGCCCTCCACCCTAAGAAGATTCTCAGTCTACTGCTGGGGCAGCCGAGGTGCTGCGAGCACCACGGCCGCGGCTGCCCCCGGGACGCCGCCAACGCCACCGGCCCGGGCGCCGCCGGGCCCGGGAGGCCCCCGCCTCGGCGCGCGCGGGCGCGTGCGGCACGGGCGTCGAAGGGGGGTCGAGCAGGGGACCGTCCACGGAGCCGCTGCGACGGCGACGACGACGACGACGCCGACGCCGACGCCCACGACGACGACGACGACGACGACGACGACCACGACCACGACGACGACGACGACGGCTACGACGACGACGACGACGACGACGACGACGACGACGACGAAGCCCACGACGACGACGCCGACGACACCCACGACGACGACTACGCCCACGACGACGACGACGACGCCCACGACGACGACGCCCACGACGACGACGACGATCGGAACCTTGGGCGGGGGCGAAGCCAGCCTCGCACGGGCCGTGAGCGAGGCGCGCTCTCTGGGCGGCCGGCCCGAGGCTCGAGGTGTTCGGGCGTCGCCGCCGGTTCGCGGCAGCGCCCCATCTCCCAAAATCAGTACCGTTGAACCGACCCCCATCCCCATCTTCTCTTCCTCCTCCTCCCCCGCCTCCTCCTCCTCCTTCTCCTCCTCCTCCTACTCCTGCTCCTGCTCCTCCTACTCCTCCTCCTCCTCCTTTTCTCCTCCTCCTCCTCCTCCTCTTCCGTCTCCTCTCCCTCCTCCTCCTCCTGCTCCTCCTCCTCCTCCTGCTTCTCCTCCTCCTCCCCCCCACCAAATTACTACCTGAGTTGGGGATACCCCTTCGAGACCCGAAGGGGACGACCTACTATATCCCCATCCCGGGGGAGATCGGCCAGTGGGGCCCAGGCCACGCCGCTGGGGATGGGGATGGGTTAAACGATTCTCACAAAACCCTGAGATCCAGCGTATTGAAAAAACGAAGAAGAACAAAACATTATAATCATACACTTTTGGCGCTCCGCGCGGATTTCTTAGATCCGCGCTGGGGCTCCCTGGCGGCGCCTCGGGTTGCCGCCCTTGGCGCGCTCCGCGCTCCAGGAAGGGGGTCCAGCGCAGATCCAAGAAACCCGCGCGGAGCGCCACAAGTTTATATTAATGGCATTTTTTCTCTTTGTATGGACTAAAACAAGATGGAGGTTCTTCGTATTTTTCGGCCTCTAGGGGCCCTCGCCGGGCCCCGGGGCAGTCAACAAAAACGACTCAGGACGAAAAAAAGGAGTCCTGGGGAATGGGTCCAGATTTCGGGGGACCCCGTATTGAAAAAGTCACGTCATCGGATCTTTGGGAATCAGTTTTTCGGCGATGTACAAACATACGTATCACGTGCGTAGATCTACGAGCGCCACCCGCATTTTTCATGGATTCGACAGCAAGTCGATGTTGGGGTGAATCAATTCGGTGGTCGACCCCCTGATCGAAGAGTTAGAAAGAACAGGTGCCGATACCGCCGCCCTTGCCTCGTTTTCCCGGTCTTGGGCCGCTTGGGAGGCCTTCGTCGCCACCGTTGGATCCGCCTCGAAATTCTGACCCGGGCGCACCCCAGGAGAGGTCGGGGGGGGTAGCGGGATCGGTGCCAGTTGGTTTCCCCAAGGGGGGGGTGAGTCTTCTCGTATGCTCCTGTCCCAGACATGCTCGCGTCGTGGCATGATCATCGCGGGAGCTGTGTCGCTACGCTTGGCTTCCAGGGTCTCTTACTGGGAAGGGGTTGTTGAGGGGATAAGGGTGCTATCAGAGTGTGCCAAGGTAGGTGATATCTGGCCTGGACCTAGTTTATAAGTGGTGTTACATACCTCCGCTGAGTGGGCGGAATCCACCTAGCGCAGATCGGTAACCTCCCTGCGTCACTTGGGGCACGGGTAACCCTCTCGGGGTCCGCGTTGGAACACGAGCGTGACCTCGGATGCTCATGACGTTCCCTGCGCCCCCCAGCGGCCCAGCCGTGTGTGCGAGCAGCCCAGACCTCTGGGGCGTCTCGCCCAGAGGTCGGCCTGGGCCCGCTGTCGGGCCCAGAGCTCCGGCCTGAGCTGCCTGGGAGCTTGCGCCAAGGGGCAGCGAGGATGCCGCCCGTCGGCGGCACAGCATCACACCCGCGGCCTCGCCTGCCGGGCTCCCGGGCCGCGCCCCCCGCGGCTGCGGGGCGCCGCTGTGCGCAGCTGCCCCGCGCGGCACGTGCCCGTGCGATCGCGCATCCGCGGCACCGCGCCCTGGAAGCCAGACCGCGGGGGCGCGGCTACGGTGGTGCCCCCCTCCTCCTCTCCTCCTCCTCCTCCTCCTCCTCCTCCTCCTCCTGCTCCTGCTCCTCCTCCTTGATGCTTTGCCCAGGGCCGAGTTTTTCCCCGACAGACTCATCTTTTTGAAGTTTTTGCCTCCCACTTTGGAGCGGAAGACGGTGGGTCCTTTGATCGCTCCGCCCAGTTGGTCTTTGGGCCGTATCTGGAGGACCCACCATGGGGGCATTGGCTCGCAGGTGGAGTCAGGCCCACACCAGGGACCGAGCCCGCTATCGTCCTGGCGTTCGTTACACCAGGGGTAGTGTGGCTGTGTCGTCCTGGCGTCGCCTAGTAGGTCGGACGTGCACGTGCGTGAGCGCGCTGCGCGGGTGTCAGGCGCCCCAGTTGTGGGGGAAGGCGCAATGCACGCACGTTGCGTGAGGGACGTGGGCCTGGCACGGGGGTTCGGCACCCTGACCGTTGCCCAGGTCAGTCTCATGTTGTTCATCGTCTGGGCGTTCGTTACACTAGTTAGGCGGCTGCCAGGCTTTCTTTACACCAGGGGTAGTCTTTTAAGTCGTCCTGGCGTAGCTTGGTTTTGTCGCGTGTATGCTTGCACGCGCGCTGTCTGCACGAATATCAGGCACCCCAGTGGTGGGGGAAGGTGTGCTGCACGAGTGTTCGTCTCCCCGTGGGCTCGGCACGGGGGTTTGCAGCCCCGACCGATGCTATGCCCAGGGCCGTGTTTTTTCTCCCGACAGACCCATCTGTTTGAAGCTTTTCCCCCCCGCGTTGGAGCGGGAGACGGTGGGGCCTTTGATCGCTCCGCCCAGTGGCTTGCAGGTGGAGTCAGGCCCACACCAGGGACCGAGCCCGCTATCGTCCTGGCGTTCGTTACACCAGGGGTAGTGCGGCCGAGTTGTCCGGGCGTCGCCTAGTGTGTCGGACGCGCATGTGCGTGAACGCGTCCGCGCGTGCGTCAGGCACCCCAGTTGTGGGGGAAGGCGCGCCGCACGCACGTTGCGAGAGAGACGGGGGCTTGGCGCCCTGACCGCCGCCCAGGTCAGTCTCTTTTTTGTCATCGTCTGGGCGTTCGTTCTCCAGGTGGTGGCTTTCTCGTGGGTTTGCTGCGCACGGGTTCTTGCACGGGCATCAGGCACCCCAATTGTGGGGGAAGGTGCGCTGCACGTGAGATGGCCCATGTGTTTTCTCGAGGGTGGAGGGTGTCGCCCAAGCCCTTTCCCCTCTTTCTCCCGTTTGGTGGTACGGCTCGCCTGGAGCGCGGCCAGGGGCCCACGGGGGCCACTGGCGACAGCTGCGCAGGTGAAGCTAGTGGGAGTTCCCCCACTCCCCCTTCCGCTCAGTGCGGAGGAGAAGCCTCTCTGGGCGCAACGCCGCTCAGGGAGTCGTTTTCACGCCGAACGGGCGTCCTCTGAGGGTCTCGCCAGCCCTCAGTTGTATCGTGGTTGCGTGGCGGGTGTGAAAAAATCCCCCTCCTCCTCCTCCTCCTCCTCCTCCTCCTCCTCCTCCTCCTCCTCCTCCTCCTCCTCCTCCCTCCTCCCCCTCCTCCTCCTCCTCCCTCCTCCTCCTCCTCCTCCTCCTCCTCCTCCTCCCTCCTCCCCCTCCCTTCTCCTCCTCCTCCTCCTCCTCCTCCTCCTCCTCCTCCTCCTCCGCCTCCTCCTCCTCCTCCTCCCTCCCGGCCCTCGCGGCGCCCTCTCCTCATCTCGCGGCGCGTCGCCCGGCCGCCCCCCGTCCGCGCACGGTCAGGGGCAATGGTTCGGCGTGGGCCGGCTCGGGACGGGCCATTTGAGGTTGGGGGTGTCCCTCTACAGGAGGCATATTCAAAGATAGTGGGAAGGTATAGTCTTGGGACGGGGCATGCTGAAGTCGGGCATGTCTTAGCTATTCTTTTCTTCAGAGATATAGAGGGATTCTGTTTCTCGAGGATTTGGAGGAATGCTGGCAGTAATTTCGCAGTCATTTCCAGAGCGATCTGGCACACTAGTGTCCACCTAGAGGGGTTTGACGGTCATCTCAACGGCGTAGAACCTTATAGCCTTTCACATAGTGTTTGCGTGTTTTTTACTGTCATTTCAACAGCATAGAACCTTATAGCCGCTTCACATACGGTTTCAATGTTTTTTGACTGAGAAACGCCTGGTATATGCATAATGTTTCAGAGCTTGCGCATCATTTCTCGAGGAATTCCGAAGAAATTTTGCAGGAATTCCAGAAGCAAATCGCAGTCATTCTGTACGCGTTTCTGAATGCTTCTGGGTGTGATTTCTAGCATAAGGGGGGTATTGGATATTGGTCATCCTTTTCATCCTGTGCGTTGCCATTCTTACCATCCTCTTTATTCGGGCTCGATTCCGTCGCGCCCGCGGTCCGGTGGCGCGGCGCGCCAATGGACGCCTTGGCGGACCTTGCCCTGATCGGGGATGGCGAGGCGGATGCGCCCTCTGTGGTGGAGCCTCGAGGGGTTGCAGCACCTGCGCCCCAGCCTTCAGCCAGACAGAGGCAAAAGGCTCAGGCGCGCGTCCATGCGGCTGTCTCGAGGAGGGCGGGCATTGCGACATTCGAATTCCCCAGGTGTGAGGACGAGGACGAGAACGAGGGGAGGCCGGGGAGGAGGGGGGATTCCTCCTCAACCTCCTCCTCCTCCTCCTCCTCCTCCTCCTCCTCCTCCTCCTCCTCCTCCTCCCTATCCTCATTTCCCCCCTCCTCTATGCTCTATGCTTCTATGCTCTATGCTCTATGCTCTATGCCTCCTCCTCCTTCTCCTCCTCTTTCGCCTCCTCCTCCTCCTCCTCCTCCTCCTCCTCCTCCACAGTGCGGCTGATTCCTTCTCCTCCTCTTTCGCCTCCTCCTCCTCCTCTTTCTCTTTCGCGTCCTCCTCCTCCTTCGCCTCCTCATCCTCCTCCTCCTTCGCCTCCTCCTCCTCCTCCTCCTCCTCCTCCGCCTCGCCTCCTACTCCTCCTCCTCCTCCTCTTTCGCTTCCTCCTCCACAGTCCTTCTCCTCCTCTTTCGCCTCCTCCTCCTCCTCCTCGTCTGATTCCTGATTCCTCGTCAACCCCATTCGCCCCCCCTTCTCGCCCAGTTCCCCTTGTCCTCGGCCGCGCCCTCGTACCAGGGGAAGCGAATGTCGCTGCCCTGACCCCTGAAGGAAGCGCCAGCGCGAAGCACTCGATGAGGAACTGTCTTTGAGAGCCATCGCCCTGAAAGAGGCCCAGATAGTTGGCGACGCTTTTGGGATAACTCTTCCAGTTTGCGAACGCCATGAGCTTACGCAAAATCTTGTGGGGACGTGAAATGTGGGGGGGGTATTCAGGTATTGCGTCTCCCCCCATCATCCTCCAACTTCTTATCTTCTCATATGTTTGGTTGCACGTTACACAGCATAACAGCATAACATCATAACAGCATAACAGCATAACCAAACAGGAGGATGAGAAGATAAGAAATCATGTTTATGCTTTATGCCTTATGCCTTATGCCGTATGCTCTTATGCTCCTATCCTGCTTCCTCCTTGCCCCTATCTCACATCCTTCGCCCTCTCCATCCACCTCCTCATCTACTTCTCCCCCCCCCTTTTCCACTTCACGGGGTGCCCCTGGGGAGGTGCAACAACTGGTATGGGATTCCGCATTTTTGTCTGGAGCCAAAAAGATGCAGTTGGCAAATGGGCTTCGCTGGGATTATGTGAAAACGATGATTCGGACGACAATTTGGAGATATACGATACAACGTTCTGCTAGATTGACCAATGCTCTTCAATCTCCGGCTCTAGTTGCATCCATGCGTATAAAATGGGACGAAACTCAACAGGAAGTTCAATTGACAGATCTCGGGCACAACCTCCTGAGGCTTCCAGCCCCTCCCGCCGCCCAATCGGAGGAGCACCGTCAGGGAGTGGGTGGATGGGATGGGTCACCGAGGAAACGAGGAGGGGTAGGAGGTAGGAGGTCGGAGAAGGAGCAAGAAAAGAGAGGGGGAGGTAGGGCGACGAGGAAAAGGAGGAGGAGGAGGAGGAGGAGGAGGCCGACGAGGAACAGAAAAATGGGAATGGCTCCTCCCTCCTGCTGTTCCTAATGCCAATGCTGACCTTCCTCCTCCCTCTCCAGCCTCACCCCAAACAAGCCTCTTGCAGTCCCATGGCCTGGTGGCCCACCGAGGGGTCAGCGGATCCAATCCTGTGCATCTGTGATGGTTGTTCAAACCTGGTTTAAAACGAATGTTTTATCTGCACCGCAACCATATGTTTGTCCGCTTGCTGTGCTGACACGCCTCACTGGCGAGGCGATTTTCGCGGCACTGCAACATATGAGGGTGTTCTTCGAAAAGGAGCTGCCCGAGTTGCCTGGCGGCATCCGATGGATAGTCTTTGCACTGATTGCCGACGACACTGGGAGCAACCAGCGCGTGGTATAGGGTATAGAAGAGGGCCAAAACAGAAGCAACAGCTTCCGGAAGTCCGCGGCGGATTGTTGGGGTCGACGCTGGACCCCCCAGACGGTGCCTCGGGCGCGCTTTGCGCGCTGGGGAGGGTCAAGCCCCGACCCAAGAAATCCGCTGCAGACCTCCGGAAACGTTGATTTGTATGTCTTCCTCCGCCTGGCCCAGGTTTCGGTCCCCCCAGGTCGGCTCACAATGGGTCCTGGACCCCTCCTGGGGTCAAACGCACCAGTTTTTCGAGCTGCGTCCAGTCGCGAACCTCGAACCTCGACGTGAACCTCCTCCCTTTTAATTCGACGAAAGCCGCTCAAAACGGTCCCTGGACCCTTCTTGGGCCCCCCCGATGCAGTTTTTCACCCCAATGTAGTATGTAGTATGTAAGTATGTAGTAGAATGTATCATGTATAATGTATAATGCATAATCGATTGTATAATGTATAATGTGTTATGGGTTATGGTGTTATGGTCCTCCAGGTCAGTTGGATCAGGAATCGAGTGCAATCCACTGGGCGCCGGGCAGTGGTGTTTCACGCGCGGTGCTTGGCCCACCTCTTGCATCGTTGTGCAACGCCTGTAATCAATTTCCTTGGGTTGAGTACCCCTATGTTTCGAGCAGCTAATATAATGTCTCTGGCAACGTATTGGTTGGCAATTGTACGCAATCTCAAGAACCACGTGTCATCCCGATTGCAGCCGTTGCACAATCAGGCGCCTGATCCGAATGATCGGCGCATTGCAGAAGCAGTTCTTCGATTGACGTTGTGCCAGAACTTGCCAGATGAGCATCTGAGCAGCAAAGTTTTGGCGCTGCGCGAGGAGGCCTTGAACACGTTGCAGGGGGATTGGAGGAGAGGTCAAATTACATGGTTTTGTCCAGGGATGTGCGCGAGTGAAACCGAGTGCAGAGCGGCAGGCGTCGATGCAGTGACGTCGGTGATCATGAAATTGATTTTTAAGAGCAAGATCACGATCCCTGTGCTATCCAGATGGTGGAAATGTTCGCCCTGTGCACAGAAGCTTCTCTTGGGGCTATCATGCCACCGTATTCTTTCCGACTTGGCGCCGAGCCAGCCACTGGGCGAACAAGCACCAGCAGACGCGCCTCCTGGGGATTGGCACGCCCAGCAGTCATTTCGAATACGATCGACTTTTCTGTGGTTTAACAATGGAGGCACAATCGCAAACTTGATTTTATATCTGAAAACATTGGGGCCTGAACGACACATGATGGCGTGGGTGATGAAACTCGACAATCGGCAGGTTCCCAGTTCAGGGTCGCAGAGGGCTAGTTTTCCAGATTTCTTCGGGCAGCCTGCTCGGTCTCCTGGAGCTGTTGCCCTTGACCAGACAGCTCGGCGCGATGTGATTTTACAATTTATGCTGCCCTCCACCTCGCCAGCGTGGAGGTGCCTTGAAGAGGGGAGAGGCCTACTGGACCCGGATCTGGAGATCATGAATCGGGAGGTGCTCTGGCATTTTTCTCCTGGGGGGAAATCTGTTGAGTTATTGCAGAGAATATGGGCGTCGTTTCTCAGCTTGCTTGCGAAATTCTGGTGGAAGGTCTGCGGGGAAAGCGAAACTTGCCAAGTAATGGTTTTGGAGACGAGGTTGGGGAACCGGAGGAGGAGGAGGAGGAGGAGGAGGTGGAGGAGGAGGGGGAGGAGGAAGGTCAGAGGATCATGCGACCCTCGATCCTTGAATGGTTTCGTGGTGTGTGTGTGTGTGTGTGTGTGCGAATGCGTGCGTGTGTGCATGTGTGTGTGCTTGTGTGTGCTTGTGTGCGCGTGTATGTTTGCGAGAGGGTGCGTTCGTGGGCGGCATGCGGCATGTGGGGCCCAGACCCACTTGGCAAGTCCAAACGTTTCCACATGTATTCGTGTATGTGCATTTGGTTTCATCGACCTCCTGAGTTCCCGCGGCGCAGGGCCAGGCCTTGCAGGGGTCGCGATCACCCCGGCCTCGAAAAGTGTCAAGTTGATTTAGGTATTCGGTAGTCGAGTGACAGGACAGGGGTTAGGGGATAGGGGACAGGGGAGAAGGGATACGTGCAAGCACTGTCTGGGGAAGTGAATATGAAAATAGGCAGGCAGGGTTCGGCATTGTAAAGTTGCTCTTCTTAGGTCGGGATGAAGATCGACGGTTGGCCTTACCGATTGTTTCATGTGCTGGCAGATGGCCGCCCAGAGCAGGCGCCCGCAATCCAGCAGTGGGAGAATGTTTGCGCGGGCTGTTGAGGCCAGACGCTGGCAGATCTTCATGGGCACATGCCCACAGCTGATCACTGCCGCATGCCAGAGTTCAGAGCAGTGGTGGAGGAGATGGTGTCCCAGATCGACTTGAGCATTTTCGACGTAGAAATAAACCACAGCAGAAACAGGCAAATGAATTCAGCAGGAGCACACCGAGCATACCTCGCGCGTACACTTTCTGTGAACCATATGGCGCGCTCTATCAGCTCTTACCACAGCGCATGTTGTAACCTCGCAGCAGACCGAACAGATGTACGACGTGGGCGTCCCCGCACAAAAGGAGAACATGGGGGTAAGTACACCAGTGGATGCAATTTGTTTTGCAAAGATTTCGGAAACTCTCGAAACAGCACTTCTCTCGAGATTACCAGCGGGGCACATGGGCGCAGTCTTTCGGAAGCATGGGCCGCGTTGCCACAGCAAAATAAGAATGACTACAACCTGGCCGCAGCTGGCATTCGGGAGTCAGCGAAACAGACAGAATTGATCGAGAGAGCCGCCAAAGCCTCCGAAGAGGACGCTGGTGAGCAACAACAGGAATCTTACTGGGGTCTCGGGGACAAAGATTCGCCTTTCTCTTCGCAGCACATGTTCGCCAAGAATGTCACCAGCCCTTCGGGCCCACACGAAGCCCCGAGGCCCCAGCGCCCCCGAGACCCTGAGCTCCCAAAGCCCCATACAGCTCAAGCTGAAGAGTGGGCCGAGAGAATCCACAAGCCTATCATGCACGTCGAAGGTACCATTCAGGATATTGAGCATGAGAAGACGTGCAGTGATTTCGGCATTTGCCGAAAAGAGTATCGCGATGTTTGGCAAATCATTATGGTTCTTGTTCAGAATATGCATGCTGCTGCCAAAGTCGTCGATAATGCTATCGTCGATGAGTGCAGATGCTTGTGGCTTGTGCACGGGCGCCGAGCTGCACATGATGATTGCGCCGTTCTTGTTTTAATTGCCCTCCGGCAGAAGGCGCCGTACAGGCTCGTATTTCAACACTTGCGTTCTGTTGATGCTAATTGTCTACTTCACGAGTGGGCGCGTGATCTTCAAATCCCGAGGCAGTTCAAGTTTCAAGCAGTGCAGCACAGAGGAAGTGGCAGAACGATCCTGGACATGCAGTTGGAATCCATGCTCTGCGCGAGGCTTGCTTTCGAACATAGTCAGGCTCCTGGGGGCAGGGGTGCAGGGGGTGAGAGCACGTGAGTCACTTCTCGGCCAAATAGGGCAGTGGGATTTAGAGATCTGAATGCGGAATGCCTCCCTATATCCTATATCCCTATATCTTATATCCTATATCCTGTATCATACATCATGTGATATGTCATATGTCATATGATATGTCATATGTCATATGTCATATGTCCTGTATTTTGTTGCCCCTATGCCATGCATCCCATATCATCTATCCTCCTCCTCCTCCCCCGAACCCTTCTCAGTGATAATCAAAGAATCTCTGTCCCTGGAGCTTTCGCGCCCGATTATCTGAAATGCGACCCCTTGGGGGAGACAGAGAGGCCCTGGGGGCATGGGGCATGAGGGCATGAACCATGGGGCATGGCTGTCGAGAACCAATCAAAGAAGAGGAGGGTAGGATGACAGGATGAGGCAGAGGACGGTGATCAGGAGTACATGCGGAGGAGGACGAGGAGCCTGCGAGTGGAAGGACGAGGAGAAGGGCGAGACGAGGGGGGAGATGATGGGGGTAACAGGCACCGTTCACAGCAATTACGTTGCGCCAGCTGTGATTCGAACCCATCAGCATCGACAGGCTGGAGGCACTGGCGCCCAAAACGCCAGACGCCTTTTCCCTGGGAGGAGGCGAAGTATCGCTTACTTACGCTGCCTGTCCCCGCATCCTGCATCCCTTTACCAGTCACCCCATCCTTGCTCACCCCGTCCTTGCTCAGGCCCGCTCCTCAATCAGCAGGTACGCGGTATGTAGTATGTAAGTTAACTTCGCTGCCTCCCACAGCCCACAGGCCCTATGTTTGGTTTGCTGCCCCCTAGGTCACTGGTATTTCTGCTTCGCAAGGTTTATGGGGAGCTGTCCTCGATGACCTTCGCGATATTAGAACTGGAACTCCAGGGGCGTCGACAGGGACAAAAGCTGGTCACGATTTATTTTCCGATCTTACGGCGATCAAGCCCCCGAAAGATACACATGAGAAGCCTAAACCATCGGGTTCTTCGAAGACCCACCCTCACCGCGAAGAGTGTCCAGCGCCAGAACCCAAAGCTAAACTGCCGCCGCGACTGGACGACCCAGGCCGAGTGGAATCTGAGGAGGAGGAAATGGATGAGGAGACAAAGGGCAACATCGAGGATACCTGGGACCATTTGCGCGATGTAGATGGCACCGAAAATAACGCCGAGCCGCTGAAGGGGCAAGAAAACGACAGCGACAACGACTCGGTCACAGGTGGGGCTTCTGGCTCAGGTGGGGCTTTGGGCTCACACGGGGCTCCAAGATCTTCTGGAGCGGCTGCACCACCACCTCCGCCTCCGCCTCCGCCATCCGACCCAGTTGACGAAGGACGCGATGTTCCGCGGCCGGGAGATCCCAGATTGGACACATATATAAACCCACCAGGCAAACGGGGCCACAGACAAGTTCGGAGTACATATAATGTAGTGAGAGGCTCTCTTCAACCACTTACATCCTGGGGCCTATACAGCTGTGCGATGATGTGCAATATCCCTGGCCACAAAAAGTGTTCTCGGACCAGGACCTGGAAAGACAAAACTGGCGAAGAAATTGCCCTAGTTGACAGAGCTCTTGTCAGATGGTTGCAGCTCGGGGAGGCAGTTACAGCGAAGCCAGGGGAAACTTTGACCATGGCTCACATGAAACTCCCTCGCGATTGATCCCTGGACTTACTTATGACCTTATGAGCTTATGAGTTATGGGTTATGGGGTATGGGATGGGGTATGGCGGTGTGGCCCATACCCCATACTGCATGGGCTGTGGGCTGGTTATGGGCTCTGGGCTATGGGGCAGGCTGCCTCAGACTAAAGACTATGACGCTATGAGGTATGACTTCACACTGGCATGCGGTATGCAGTATGCTAGTATGCTGGTGCCGTCGCTCCAATTTGTCTCGCTCAACCTATGGCATTCCGCTGTCCGCTTGCCGCTGCTGCGTCGGGTACTCCTTGTCAATATTCAATATTCCAATATTCCTTCTTCGCTGCTGCGTCGGGTATTACTTACCGCTGCTGCGTCGGGTATTCCGTATTCCTTGCCTAGGTACTACTACGAACGACAGAGTACGAGTGACACCGCGGAAGGGCTTGCTTCATGGGGTCACGCTATGGGTCAGGTCTCACACGCCTATGTGGAAGGTCAGAATGTCGAACAAAATACAACATGACACCATACACCATGCATCATACACCATATGCCATATGCCGCTCTTTCGGGGTGGAAGGGGACATCTGACACGCCAAAGTGGAATGCCATACGTCATGCGCTTACATGCCGATGTGCTATGCGCTATGCGGCATTTCGGACTAAACCAAATACAATATACAAGATCCTCCATGGGGTCACTCTATGGGGGAAGTCTCACACGCCAACGCCAAGGTTCCCCCCCTGGGCGAGGTCCCTAGATCGAGGACGCCGTCACGCGGCGCCACAAGTTGGCACTGAGCTTTCACGCGCCGTCGGCTCCCTCGCAAGCAACTGTGGCCCCCACAGGGTCGGTCGCTCACGCGCCGTCGGCGCTGTCGGCGCCCTCGCACGCATCTGCGGCCCCCCCCGAGGGGCGGCTGGCGGTTAGCTTGTTGGTCGTTTGGTTGGCAGTCTTGGGTTTTCGGTCCATCTCGAGGCAGCCTTGGGTCTTGGGGCCATCTTCGATAGGCTTGGGTCCTGGGGCCACCTTAGGCAATCTCTTCGGTTGTCTTGGGTTATGCCTTATGCATTATGCCATTATGCCATTATGCCATTATGCCCCACGCTCACCCATGCCATCGGGGGGTCCGGCCGCTGACGGGGGGCTCCCACGGGCGGATGATCGCGACCCCTCTCCCCTTGGCAGACGGGCCGCAGCTATCTGGCATCTGGCCCATTTGGGGCGGCAACCTGTCAGGGAAGGAGGGGTCGCGACTGTCCGTCAACAACCCCCTCTTCAGCGGACCCCCCAATTGAAGCCTTCGAATGTTCAGCGTTCAGCCCAACCGAGGGGACTCCGCGCGTTGGCTGGTTGGTTAGTTGGTTGGTTGGTTGGTTGGCAGTCTTGGGGCGTCTTGGGTTGTCTTGGGTTAGACGCCACCTGCGCAACTGACGCCACTTTAGTGAATTCCTGAGAGGCAGTCTTGGGGCCAATCTTGGGTCTTGGGGCCGCCTTAGGCAATGATATCGGGTGTCTTGGATTAAGCATGAAAGCATTCAGCATTAAGCATCAAGCCCCACGCCCTCACTGTGGCCCCCCCGAGGGTCGGTCGCTCACGCGCCGTCGGCGCTGTCGGCGCCCTCACACGCATCTGCGGCCCCCCCGAGGGGCGGCTGGCGGTTAGCTGGTTGGTCGGTTGGTTGGCAGTCTTGGGTCTTCGGTCCATCTCGAGGCAGTCTTGGGTCTTGGGGCCATCTTCGATAGGCTTGGGTCTTGGGGCCACCTTAGGCAATCTCTTCGGTTGTCTTGGGTTATGCCTTATGCATTATGCCATTATGCCATTATGCCATTATGCCCCACGCTCACCCATGCCATCGGGGGGTCCGGCCGCTGACGGGGGGCTCCCACGGGCGGATGATCGCGACCCCTCTCCCCTTGGCAGACGGTCCGCAGCTATCTGGCATCTGGCCCATTTGGGGCGGCAACCTGTCAGGGAAGGAGGGGTCGCGATTGTCCGTCAACAACCCCCTCTTCAGCGGACCCCCCAATTGAAGCCTTCGAATGTTCAGCGTTCAGCCCAACCGAGGGGACTCCGCGCGTTGGTTGGTTGGTTAGTTGGTTGGTTGGTTGGTTGGCAGGGGGCGTCTTGGGTTGTCTTGGGTTAGACGCCACCTGCGCAACTGACGCCACTTTAGTGAATTCCTGAGAGGCGGTCTTGGGGCCAATCTTGGGTCTTGGGGCCGCCTTAGGCAATGATATCGGGTGTCTTGGATTAAGCATGAAAGCATTCAGCATTAAGCATCAAGCCCCACGCCCTCACTGTGGCCCCCCCGAGGGTCGGTCGCTCACGCGCCGTCGGCGCTGTCGGCGCCCTCACACGCATCTGCGGCCCCCCCGAGGGGCGGCTGGCGGTTAGCTGGTTGGTCGGTTGGTTGGCAGTCTTGGGTCTTCGGTCCATCTCGAGGCAGTCTTGGGTCTTGGGGCCATCTTCGATAGGCTTGGGTCTTGGGGCCACCTTAGGCAATCTCTTCGGTTGTCTTGGGTTATGCCTTATGCATTATGCCATTATGCCATTATGCCATTATGCCATTATGCCCCACGCTCACCCATGCCATCGGGGGGTCCGGCCGCTGACGGGGGGCTCCCACGGGCGGATGATCGCGACCCCTCTCCCCTTGGCAGACGGGCCGCAGCTATCTGGCATCTGGCCCATTTGGGGCGGCAACCTGTCAGGGAAGGAGGGGTCGCGATTGTCCGTCAACAACCCCCTCTTCAGCGGACCCCCCAATTGAAGCCTTCGAATGTTCAGCGTTCAGCCCAACCGAGGGGACTCCGCGCGTTGGCTGGTTGGTTAGTTGGTTGGTTGGTTGGTTGGTTGGTTGGTTGGTTAGTTGGCAGTCTTGGGGCGTCTTGGGTTGTCTTGGGTTAGACGCCACCTGCGCAACTGACGCCTGCTTACCGCTGCTGCTTCGGGTATTCCGTAGTCCTCGCTGCCGCTGTTGCGTCGGGTATTAGGTATTAGGTATTAGCTTACCGCTGCTGCGTCGGTATCCCCCACTGGGGCAACGGTTCGGGGGAGGAGGAGGGGAGTGAGAGAATCCTCCTCGCCGTCGCCCTCCGAGCCCTCTCGGGGGAAAGTCGCGGGCGGGTCACGGGGTGGGTCGCCGGGGAGGCGACGACAACAACAACAACAACAACAACAGCAACACCGACCAACACCAACAACAAACAAGAATAATCCGCGCCGCGGATAGCACCCAAGGGACAGCACATCATATAGGGTAGCGGGCCGCATGGAGCCTAGAGGATGCATAGTGCATAACATCATAACAGCATAGCAGCATAGCGTCTAGGATCGAGGATAGCGGACAGCACAGCATTGAGCATATAGCATAGCAGCATAGCATATCAGCATAGCAGCATAACATAGCAGCATAAACCATAGCACCATAGCGCATAGCGGATAGCTCACGGTGGGACGTCGATTCATGAAGCTCTGGCACGAGATGAAATCTCGCGTTCTGCCGAGCACGTTCAGACTAGGGGGGGCGCGGTGTCAGCGATGTGGACCCTGATATCGACATGGGCGAAGCATATTGCAGTCCATCGGCTCGTCGAGATCGCTGGGAGCGGAAGCTGGAACGCCGAAATTCTGAGACCCTGGGGAATGGAGGGAGGAGAGGAAGGAGAGAGGATGAGGGCGGGAGGAGGGAGCGGGAGGAAGGAGGGAGGGGACCAGAGGAGGGAATACGAAGGACAGAGGAGAGGGGGAGACCCGGCTAGGGGGGCCACGCTTCTGAGCCCCAGGAGTGGTGGATCCCCAAGGCTTTCGAACAACTGAATGAGAAGCCTGCGTGACCTAGTTCGAGTAGCGGAGGGCCCAGCATTAGAAGCAGGAGGAGGAAAGTTCCCAGCCCCATTAAAGGCCCCAGTCGTATTATACTGAGGGGGTCTAGGGTCTAGATTAGAATCCCCAAAAGCGCACATGGCCCATTGCCTGTGCGAGGACTGCCGTCTGCGGAAGAAGGCTGCGCGCAATTGCTAGCCCGATAGTATCCTAGTATCCTAAAATCCTCCTTCTCCTCCTCCTCCTCAGCCTGTCACCGTGTTGCGCATGTGCGCATGTGGCATTTACTATTGACTCGATTGCACTATTGGTTTGATTTCTTGAATACCCTGAGGCTCCCGCCATTTCCGACGACGTCCAAAGCTCGACGCGATCGGAATGAACTGGCGGCGCTGGCGCCCTCGAACGCGGCGCCCCCCCAAAATGACAACGGCGTGGAAGCCGTGAAGTGTGAGTGGGTCTCGAGCGGGAGCATCGCTTTCAGCTCAGGGTAGGAGGAGGAGGAGGAGGAGGAGGAGGAGGAGGAGGAGAAGAGAGAGGATTCTTTCCAGTCCCATGGGAGGAGGCTGACGAGCGTGATTCCTTAGGATTGTGATGATGAGTGTCATGATGAAAGTGATGATGACGATGGTCACGACGACGGCGGTGATGATGATGGAAATGATGATGATTTTCATGATGATGATGATGATGATGATGATGCTGGTAGCGACGACGATGATGGTGGTGATGATAATGATGATGATGATGATGATGATGATGAGATTGACGATGATGATCATTATGATGATGACGAAGACGACTACGCACCATGGACTATGGACTATGGACTATGGGCTATGGGCTATGGGCTATGGGTGACGGTGGTGATAATGTTGATGGCGACGATCGATGATTATGGATTATGGTATGATGGTTTATGGTAGCGACATAACGATTAAGACATCGTTGATCCATGTTAGCGCCCCAAGCTACACACGAACACACGATTCATGATACATGATTCAGGGTTGTATGTTATCTGCTCATATGAACGAAGATGGGTTACACATTATCACAGCATGTAGTATGGATGGTGTATGATATTTGCTATGTTACATATATGGTGTACGCTACGTCACATGTAACTGCAATACATTTTATAACACCATGACCATGACCATACATCATTATGTGATTATGTGTAGCATGTTGTATATATGTTATATATATATCATGCTATATACATACGTGTACTTGTTGAACACCATGTTATCTCTATGTGGGACCACAAAGGGAACACTATGGGGACACTACGAGTACACTGTGCATACACGTTATGATAGGCTGTTAAGGTACACCCTCACCTCCTTTCACCTCTATTGAAGGGTGAGGCGGACATCCGGACACTAAGTTAAGGTACGCATCGCACTGTTTTGAATGGCATTCGACGTGTCGGCGGACATCCGGTCATTAGGGAACACTATCTTAATGTCCACAAGCGTTGTTTTTGAGGGTGATTTTCAAAACAATGGTGTACATCCGGTCATTGGGGACCACTATCTCAATGTCCACACTCATGTCGTTCGACCCTCAAAACATCCCAAGGCGGACATCCGGACATTGTGCATACCGTACACCCTGTGTGCTTTTGACTTCATCAACACCTCAGGAGGACATCCGGACATTAGGGAACACTATCTTAATGTCCACACGAGCTTGTTTCAGGGGTCGTTTTGGGCACCTCCGGACATTAGGAGTACACTATCCGGTCATTAGCCCGAGTGGCTGTGAGTACACAAGGGGAACACTATGTGGACATTACATTCTAGATGTAGGCAGTAGATAAGATGTCTTGTAACATAGGAGGCTCAAGGCTCACGACAATTCCGCCATTCCGACCTCCAACACTCCAATGCACCGACACACCGACCTCGGACACGCCGACACGCAGATCACGATGATGACCGACTTGGCAGAGATCGCTGTGCCAGGCCCATCCTCCCATCCTCTATTCTCCCAACCCCCCGCCCTCCCTCAAACCCCACTCCCCCGCCCTTTTCTGCTTACATACCACATACCACATACCCATCCTTCCTCCCTCCTCCTTTCTCCCCCCTCCCTCCCTCTTCCCCTTGCCCCCTCCCTCCTTCCTCCTTCGCCCTCCTTCCTCCTCCCTCCTCCCTCTTCCCTCCTGCCTCCTGCCTCATGGCTTCTCCCTCCTCCTGCACTACTGCCCTCCCTCCTGCCTCCTCCCTCCCCCTCCTGCCTGGGGGGCGCCGCCGGCCCGCCGTCCCGCCAGGCACGCCGCCTCCGGACGACTTGTCAGGCGACGAGTCCTACATGTCGGACGATTCCACCAGCCACTGCTACGAGGACCCTGTAAGGTCCACCGTCGGGGAAAATGCTTCTGAACAGCATCGCGTTGGACACTAAAGCCCCCTTTAGTGTTCAACGCGATGCTTTTTAGAGGGACTTCATCAGGCATTTGGAAGACTATTCGGATCCCTTGGTGAGCGCCTCGTGAGCCCTTTCCCGAAAAGGTCAACTAGCTCCCCGGGACTCTCCGGACCGCAACGTTCCTGGAGCATGGAGCTCCCTTGGAGTCTGAGGGCTTCTGAGACCCTGGAGCCCCTCGAGCCTGAGAGCCTCTCTTCGAGACCCTGGAAAGCCAGGAGCCCCTTTGAGCCTGAGAGACCCTGATGCCCTGGAGCTCCTTGGAGGCCATGGAGCCCCTTTGGAGACCCTGGAGAGCCTGGAGCCCCTTGGAGCTTCTTGGAAACCCTGGAACCCCTGTGGGAGACCCTGGAGAGCCTGGAGCCCCTTTGCAGCCTGAGAGCCTCTGAGAACCTGGAGCCTCTTAGCTCTTAGACCCTGGAGGGCCTGGATGCACTTGGAGCTTCCAAGATACCCTGGAGAGCCAAGAGCCCCTTGGAGCCTGAGAGTTTCTGAGACCCTGGAGCCCCTGGGAGACCGCCCGCTCTGGCGCGCCCCTTCGCGCAGATCACGGGGTCTGGCGGTTTGGCCGAAGGCCTTCACATGGGGGGTCTGCTGAAGAGAGGGGTCAGGACTTAGGACGGACAATCGCGACCCCTCTCCTTGCATAGCGGCCCAGCGTGGTGCAATAATCGTGTATGTGTGTATGTGTGCATGTGGTATGTGTGTATGTGTGTATGTATGTCGTCGTCGTCGAAGCACCCGCCACCCCCTGCTGCTGCTACTACTGGATGGAGCTGGGATCGGAGGAAGTGGAGGAGAGAATGAGGAGGAGGAGGAGGAGGAGAAGGAGCAAGGAGGTTTTCTGAATCGCAGGTTGGATTTGGACGGCCCCTGCTTGAACTTCGGTAAGTGGTGGGAGTGGCCTCAGTATATTCGCGGTGAATTCGAGGTCTCTTGGTGGCCCAAAGCAACGACTCACTACAACAAGAAGCCCTTGGTTATAGAGACTGGGTGTTCTGGGGCGGATGCGCCTGTAAAGGCCCTCGCCATGCTGCTCGGGGAGGCTGGTGTTTTTCATCTCAGGAGCGCTGACAACGACGAGATGTGCGAGAATGTCATCATGGATAATTTCACTCCCAAGTGCTTCTACCGCGACGTGGCGGCCTTCACGAGTCCAGATGCCCACACTTGTGCCATGCATGTCGGCGAGTACTGTGGGATCTGCGATCCAGAGGTTGACATTGGAGTATATGGCTTCCCCTGCCGACCATACAGCAGGCAGAATCATGCGAACTACATGAGGATCCCACAGGATCAGATCGAAGATGAGGAGGCAACGCCCTTCATAGACCTGGTCGCGTATTTCCGTCGGAAGAGGGTGAAGGCGATCATTCTGGAGAACGTCGACTCCATCGCCCATGAGAAGTCTGGCAGCAATCAGTCTGACGCGCAGGATGAGCCACTAAAGAAGAAACAAAAGAAAAAAAACGCCTTACCCAAAGTATGCATCTGTCTTGGACGTTCTCATGCGGGGCGTTGTGGTCAAGGGCGGGATTGAGGTCCCCATCGGCCTCGAATCGATCGAAGGATATTCTTGGCTCCCCGTCGTGCAGCGGGCCGACTACTGGCAGCTCCCTCACATCAGGAAGAGGATCTACATCATCGGGCTGAGGAACGACATCGGCGGCGTGGAGCAACTGAAGAGCATCGAGGAGGCCTTGACACGCGTGAGCATTCAGAGGTCTGGGCACGTGAAAGACTTCATATCGGACCCAATGCCCAATTCGCCTATGATGCAAGAGATTGACGCCATACGCGACATCAGCAAGAGGATGCGCCCTGGCATGGGCAAAGCTGCCGAGCGTGCTTTCGACAGGAAGCGGATTCAGGAGGGCATCGTGGCGAGGAGTGCTAGGGGAGGGCAGCCATACACCATGATGCTGAACTTTGCGCAGCGCGAGATCCTCGGCACCAGGTCGTGCGAGATGCTTGACATCCTGTTCTTGATGCAGAAGAAGAACTTCGGCCAGTGGGAGGAGGACACAGTGATCGATCTCTCCCAAGCTCTCGAGCGCAAGTGCTTCAGCTACATCGGGTCTACTCCTGCTCCGACCACCAGCGCGACGCTCTATCACATGGGCCTCAAGCGCTTCTTGTACCCCCACGAGATGTTCCAGATCCAGGGGTGGAAGGCTGACGAGGTGAAGATCTCCCCGATAAAGGACTGGCAGGCCAGGACCCTCACAGGTAACACGATGAGCCTCCCATGTGTTGGTGTTGTGCTCGCTGCCGTGATCTCTGAGGTGCCTCTAGGGACTCGGTCGGGCCCTAAGGATTACACGAGCTTTCGATCCTCCCTCGGGTGAGTGAGTTATCGCTGAGCTGAAGCGCTGCGTGGCGCGTGCTAGCCTCCTGGCGATGAGCAGCGACAGATTTAGATCACCCCCTCACACAGCGAGAAGATGCGACAGCAGGAGGAGGAAACAGGAGGAGCTCGCTGGGCCCTGAGGGGGAGGACCTCGTACCTCGTACCTCTACTTTAGGTGTTTATTGTTTATTGTTTGCTCAGCTTTCTGAAAGTATGTGATGTAGATTGTAGATCTGATGATTGTATGCTGCATGCTGCACCTCGACTGGTCTGTGCGATCGGCAAGTAGAGAGTATACATATGCCCAGTGGCCCGGCCAGTATGTGTCGTGATTTCGCGCTGGCCTGGCTTAAGCTGGTCTGGCCTGGAGCGTCATCTTGCTGGGAACGAGCCGCTGGCATTGAAGGTTTTGTAACGATTAGGCGCTGGGGATGCATCTGGACCTCCCTTGGTTCCTTGATTAGCGTGGCTCCCAGTAGTGCAAGAAATGAGCGCGCGGGCGGGGGGTTAAAGGTGTAAAGGTGTGAATAATGCAGAATGCAGAATGCTAGACTGCTAGACTGCTAGAATGCTGGTGCAGAATAACTACACACAGAGGGAGGGGCGGTGGAGAAGAAAGGGATGGCGGGATGGCGGGATCATGCTGGGAGGAGTGAAAAGGTAAGAACCCAGCCCGAATGAACTGTACTACTGTACTGCTGTACTGCGCACTGGCGCTCCCTCCTTGCGGCTGCCACCCACTCTGGCCCAATGCTGCTGCTGCTGCCTCCCTCTATATTCTATATCTCATCCCCTCTCCTCCACCACCGTGGCCCCCTCCCTTCCTGGTTTAGGATTTTCTCATTTCGGGCGTATCCCGAATTTGTTTCTCGCAGGGTAATCTACCTCAACTGAACTGACTGAACTGACTAGACGACTGAACTGACTGACTGATCGCACCTATTAGAAGGACGTTTTATTTTCGGCGGCCGAGGAAGCAACCCATGGCGCAAACAATATAAGAGGGCGCAAGGCCGAGGGCGCAACGAAATGACGCAACTACCGAGAGGACATTGTATTCTGCATTCTCTTCAGCCGAGGGCGCAACCTATGGCGCAACCAATCCAAGGGCAGAATGGCAGAATGGCGTCTTATTCTAGGCGGCCATGCGCAACCTATGGCGCAACCAATCGCCAGTAGGCCAATAGAAGGACGTAGGACGTAGGACGTAGGACGTAGGATTCTCGGCGATCTCGGCGGCCAAGGGCAGAACGGCAGAACCTATGGCGCAACCAACAAGAGGACATTGGACATTGTTTAATTCTCGGCGGCCGAGGGCGCAACTTATGGCGGATGCAATGGGAGGCCAGGAGGACGTTTCATTCTCGGCGGCCAATGGCCAATGGCGCAACCTATGCTCGCGGTGTGGCTGCGCCCGATTTATACTTGCCCTTTGGGCTGGCTATTGGGCCCGAGAGGCGAGCTGTCTTGTGGTTATCTTCCTCCCTTTCTATCCAAAGCCATTATACTGGCTTCGAGGTGCAGCACTGCTGTGCTGAGGTTTCTTAGGCGTTGCAGAGGCACGCCGACATTTTCTGTTGCACCAGCGATCTGCAGACAACCTGCATGGATCATTTGGATCTGGGCAGCCTGCCCGCCAGCGACAGCGAGAATGAGGTCGAGGCCGCGAAGCCAGTCTCGGACGATAGCTGCGACAGCGAGGCTGAGAAGTCTGATGGCGAGCACGGTCCGACATGCCATTGCTTAGGGTGCAAGGCGGCAAGCACCAGTGAGTGCCCTGTGGCCAAGAGCAAGGGCACAACGACCAGGATCATCTGGGCCAGGTACAAGACCAGGCCGATCAAGGGGAAGAAGGGCAAGGTCATCAAGAGAGTCAAGATCCCGTCCGGGGCGTGGTGCCGGAACTGCTACAACTTCTGGAGGACGCAGTTCAAGGGCGAGCTCAAGAACCTCGAGGATTGGGAGGAGGCAGTGGTCAAGGTTCCTGCGAGGAAGAAGAAATGGAACAAGATGAGGTCCAACTACATGGCTTTGAAATGCGGCGGAACAGTTCGCGTCCGGAGCGCTGCCAAGAAGAAGAAAGTCGTCCAGCAGCAGAGGTCCGTCGACCAGCTGGTTGACTCGGGTCTGAAGTTCTACTTGCCAAAGGCCTACAAGAAGAAGTACGGGTGCCCGAAGGAGAACAAGGCGAAGTTGGAGACCAGGTACCTCAAGAACGGCCAGAAGATTGAGGGCTACGTGGTCAGGGAGGGGGACGAGGGCGTCTTCGATCTCAACCAGATCTCGGAGTCGAGCATCGCGATGGACACCGCGATCCTGGGCGAGGGCGAGGCCTTGCACGACGAACACTGCGAGGATGCTTTCGCTGCTGCGCAGGCGACGTGGCTGCGAAATGCAAGAGGAAGAGGAGGAGGAGGAGGAGGAGGAGGGAGGACGAGGAGGTGAGGGAATTTGGAATTCCTGCCCTTCATCCTTCATTCAAGGTGGAGGACGACGATGAAGGGAGCGGTGGGAAGATGAGGAGGACGAGGAGGCTTGAAGCCACCCCCCAGGCTGAGCATGCGAACAACACCGCTGTCCAGGCCATGACGGCGGAACAGACGCAGGAGGCCGCTCGTCTGGCAAGGGTGAGGGCAGCGGAGCGCCAGGCAAAGGCACAGGCTGTGGCTACTGAGCACGTGCCGTTGGAGGACGAGGACTGCGGCGATGGCGAGTCGGCAAAAGATGGCGAGAGCGACGACGAAGAAGAAGATGCGTCTTTCTCAGAATCGGGCTTAGACGCGGACTCGAGCGAAGATGAGGCCGCCATCCAAGACAAGAAGAAGCGGCTCAGGAGCAAACAGCAGGGTTATCAGTACGAGACGCCACAGGTGAAGAAGGCGAAGACAGGGCCATCAAGCGTTTTCAGCAAGGCATCGTCGTGTAAGTCTGGTTCAAAGGGATCGCCCGGTTCAAAAGTCAAACGTGATGCGGAGGTCAGTGAGATGGACGCCGACTCAACGAAGGCTGCCGAGAAGGTGATGCAGCCCGTGCTTGCCGACCTCCAGTCCTTTGTGGATTCCAAGTGGGCGCCCTTGGCACCGCGCGCTTTGTCCGCGCAGATCAAGACATTCCAAGAGGCAACCAACGCATGCGGGCGGTTCCTCAAGGCTGCGGGGAAGCTGGCGCTGCCCCAGAAGGTTGCCAACCTGCCGAAGGTGACCGAAGCTGCCATGACCGTGATCTCTTTCAACCGCTCATGGTCGAAGTTCTCTGGGATGGACAACGTCGCCGCTGCAGCGACGGTGAAGGCTCTCGGCGACAAGCTCCAGACCTTGGACATGCACGTGCCTGCTTACGTCCTGAAGGCGCTCTTGAACAAGCAAGCCGCGGACCTCGACTTCAATGGCCAACTGGAGATGATGAATGCCGACAGTGAGGATTCCATCTTGGCCAAGTTGCCAGAGGGAGAGAGGGCATCGACATGCCAGACCATCTTGCTGAAGACGATCGGCAATTACATCGACAAGGACGTCAAGCTGCAGAAGGAGCCAGAGGACGCCAAGACCAGCTTCAGGACAATGGTCTACACCATTATCCACCACGAGCAGCACCTGCCGAAGCAACTCGTAGATGACATGAAGGCGCTCGAGGTGCACTTCCAGCAGAACCAGGTCGACGCAGCTATTATCAAGCAAGCAGTGGCTCGCGTGACCCAGAAGAAGGACCAGTCGCACTACCTCGCCATGATCAAGAAGAAGAACCTCCAGGTTTTCGCAGACATCACGAAAGGTCTCTCTGATCAGCTCCGGGGTCTGCAAGAGATGGAGGTCAAGCAGCAGGCGGTCACTGATTTGACCAAGAGCCTGAAGGAGATCCAAGAACCGACGGGGGACCCGATGCAGCTCAAGCTAATGGTGGCCGAGCTGAAGGTTATCGCCAACAAGTGCAAGAGTATCGATTGGACTCAGGCGTCTGAGCAGAGCTTCGACGGCTTGCGCGAGGCCCTGGGACTGGCCATAGACAGGGCCGTCGCTTCGATCCTCTTCAAAATACCGTCAGATGTGCTGGCCCGCACGACTAGGGACAAGGAGAACGGCAACAAGACCGAGTACGAGGTGATGTTCGAGCTGGTCCAACGCGATTTACAAATCTTGGGCAAGTGCATTGCCGTTTTCAACACAGAGACTGCTAAAGCTACCCAGGTCGAGAATCGTTATGAGTTCGGCTGCGTGGTAAGCGACATGGACACCCTACTATCGCTCACCAACAACTTCGATATCAAAGGAGCCCTGGAGAACATGGCGATCGATAATATCTCGTCCATCATCAGCAAGCAGGGAGCCCACGAGCTCGTCCACCTGTCCCAGTGCATAGTGAAATTACGTGAGACCCCGACGGTGCGAAAGGAATACACTGACCGCCTAGTCGACATGATCAAGGCGAAGGGGCTCGGCACAGACGACTTCCTCTTCGGCACGTTCTTCGCTAGCTTGGACGATTTGGTCGCAATTGTTGGTGCGCCCCTGTGCCATTGCTTGCAGGTCCTCTGCGAGGGGAGCGTCGAAACAAAGGAGACGCTGGCAATTGATATTGGAGATCAGGAGCTGCAACAATTGCAGGTGAGCATGTCAGGAAATCTGGTGGACGTCTCTGGCATAAAGCAGCGCGTGATCCAGGTCGAGTTCCAGAGCGTTGCGAAGACCTTGGACAGTAAGCTAATGCTTGCGGAGGCATACAAGTCCATGTGCAACTACCTCAACATGCCAGCGGTGTCTGGCGCCACCTTGGACTTGCTGAAGAGCGACGTGCCCTTCAAGCTGAAGCTGATCCCGGCGCTTCGCGGCATCTTCACCTTGGACGAGCTGGCGAAGGCTGATACAGGGGAGGAGGAGGAGGAGGAGGAGGAGGAGGAGGAGGAGGAGGAAGAGGTGGAGGAGGAGGAGGAGGAGGAGGAGGAGGAGGAGGGGGCAGTGAGAAGAGCACGACGAGGAGCTGGAGGTAAGAAGACGCCTTGCGCGTTGCTTCATACCTTCTGCAGACCGACGGCCCGATGATCAATGTGTTCAAGAAATTCGCCGAGGTGGCACCAGAATTGGAGGACCTGGAAAAGTTCCTGAAGGCCAATCGTGACGGCTCGGTTCAGAAGACTACTGCTGACCACCTCGTGACGATCTTGGGCCAGTACCGCTCTTGCTCGAAGGCGCAGATGCTCAAGCGCATGCAAAGCATTTCAGAGACGCTCCGCAAGCACGCTCAGACGATCCCAGACAATCTCGTCGACTTCAAGCCTGCGTTGAAGAACATGGACGACGCCAGCGTGAAAGCCGTGATCCAGATGGAAGGGCGCCAGCCTCTCATCACGGCCATCAAAGCAATGACGCAGAACCATGGAATGTGGAAACATTTGGCGAGTACAATTTCTGGCCTCATCGACTTGCGCGACCTCGAGGAGCAGGTCCAGAAGGACTTGCAGCTTCGCGAGAGCGCTCGCACCATGATCGCAGTTCGCAGCGGCTTGAGCATCATCGCTGAGGGTGACGGGACACTGGTCAAGCCTTACTTTGCAGAGATGAAGTCGGCGAAGGCGAGCATCCCAGCCAGGCTCCGCAAGGAGCTCGACAAGCTCGCGTCGTCTGCTGGCGAGGACGCCGGCGAGGGTGAGGACGCAGGCGACGACGCAGAGCAGGCTGCGTGCGCCGACGTGGACATTGAGCAGGACGACTAGGGGATCGCACACCAAGCACGCAGCAGTGGGAGGAAGTGCCAGCGCTCTCAGGCCTGGGCGGCTCCCGTGGTTTAAGAGCCGAGCCTGAGAGACTGGCCGCTGCAGCAGTACAAATAGATGTACTGTGCACTGTGCAACTAGAGTTACTCCCCAGCTGTGCTGGGGCAGAGTCTGCAGATGCTGGCCTCCTCCTCCTCCTCCTCCTCCTCCTTGCCCCTCCTCCTCCTCCTCACGCTTCCTCCTCCTCCTTCCTCCTGCTAACTCTTTCTTCCCTCTCCCACTCCTCCTCCTCCTCCTCCTCCTCCTCCTCCTCCTCCTCCTCCTCCTCCTCCTCCTCCTCCCTCCCCCTCGCCCTCCTCATCTCCCTCCTGCTTTTCCTGCTCCCGGGGGATTCTCTGGGGCTCAATCCCCTTACTCACGTTCGGGCTTCGCCCATTCCGCTGCTCCATGACGCTCAAAGCTCATGGGGCTAAGGGGGCAATCGGTGGAGCCCCCTCTTCATGTTAAGGTCCCCCCTCCGCTCTCTGGTGCTCACGGGGTCCCCTAAGGTTTCCTGTTCTATGGCGCTCCGGGGCCCTCTAAAGCTTTGCCGACGTCCGCCTGGCCCATACACCATACGCGATACCCCCATGCCCCATGCCCCATGCCCCATACCCCATACCCCATACCCCATACCCCCATGCCCCGAGACCCCAGACCCCATACCCCATACCCCATACCCCATACCCCATACTCCATGCCCCATGCCCCATGCCCCATGCCCATGCCCCATGCCCAATAACCCTATACCATACACCATACCACCATACCACCATACACCATACCACCATACCACCATACCCCATACCATACACCATACACCATACCACCATACCACCATACCACCATACCATACCCCATACCCAATACTCTTGTTAGGGCTTCGTCCCCATGGCGCTCACTAGGGCTCTCTCAAGCTTTGCCAACGTCCGTCTGCACCTTATTCATGTTAGGGCTTCGTGCTGCGCCCCCTCCGATCCATGGCGTTCAAGGGGCGTTGTAAGGCTTTTACTCATGTCTCATGTCTCCTGTCAGGGCTTCGCCCCCTCCGCTCCATGGCGCTCGAAGGGGCCCCCTAAGGCTTTGCCGACGTCCGCCTACCCCTTACTCATGTCAGGGCTTCGCCCCCTCCGCTCCATGGCGCTCAAGGGGCCCTCTAAGGCTTTGCCGACGTCCGCCTACACCTTACTCCTGTCAGGGCTTCGCCCCCTCCGCTCCATGGCGCTCCAGGGGCCCTCTAAGGCTTTGCCGACGTCCGCGTACCCCTTACTCATGTCAGGGCTTCGCCCCCTCCGCTCCATGGCGCTCGAAGGGGCCCCCTAAGGCTTTGCCGACGTCCGCCTACCCCTTACTCATGTCAGGGCTTCGCCCCCTCCGCTCCATGGCGCTCAAGGGGCCCTCTAAGGCTTTGCCGACGTCCGCCTACACCTTACTCCTGTCAGGGCTTCGCCCCCTCCGCTCCATGGCGCTCCAGGGGCCCTCTAAGGCTTTGCCGACGTCCGCCAACCCCTTACTCATGTCAGGGCTTCGCCCCCTCCGCTCCACGGCGCTCAAAGGGGCCCTCTAAGTTGTTGCTGCTGTGCCTGCCCCATACCCCCAGGCCCATACCCCATGCCCTATACCCCATACCCCATACTCCCATTCCCCTGTACCCTGTAACCCATACCCCATATCCCCTTGCCCATGCCCCATACCCCACGCCCCATGCCCCATGCTCCATGCCCCATAATCCCATACCCCATACACCTATACCCATTTGCCCCATACCCCACACCCCATACCCCATACCCCATACCCTATACCCTATACCCTATACTCGTGTCAGGGCTTCGCCCCCTCCGCTCCATGGCGCTCAAAGGGGCCCTCTAAGGCTTTGCCGACGTCCGCCTACCCCTTACTCATGTCAGGGCTTCGCCCCCTCCGCTCCATGGCGCTCAAGGGGCCCTCTAAGGCTTTGCCGACGTCCGCGCGCACGCTACTCATGTTTTCATGTCAGGGCTTCGCCCCCTCCGCTCCATGGCGCTCAAAGGGGCCCTCTAAGATAAATCTACATTTAATTTCAAAAGCGAAATTGAAAAATCCTGGAGCCCTTTAAGGAGGCTGAAGGAACGCGTGCTTTTTTTGTATTGTCACAATGTAGAATATAAACTGAAGCTCAGAGTTGCGCGAGCGCGGGTCACCATGGTGACCCGGCGCGCGCGCGCGCCTCTGAGCTTCAGGTCTATATTATTCATTATTCACAAGAAATAATTTTACATTCAATTCCAAGAACGAAATTGAAAAATCCTGGGGCCCTTTAAGGAGGCTGAAGGAACGCGTCGGCTTTTTGTATTGTGACAATATAGAACTGAAGCTCAGAGTTGCGCGCGCGCGCGCGCGCGGGTCACCATGGTGACCCGGCGCGCGCGCGCGCCTCTGAGTTTCAGTTCTATATTATTCATTATTCACAAGAAATAAATTCTACATTCAATTCCAAGAGCGAAATTGAAAAATCCTGGGGCCCTTTAAGGAGGCTGAAGGAACGCGTCGGCTTTTTGTATTGTGACAATACCGAACTGAAGCTCAGAGTTGCGCGCGCGCGCGCGGGTCACCATGGTGACCCGGCGCGCGCGCGCGCCTCTGAGCTTCAGTTCTATATTGTTCACAAGAGATACTCCGACATTCAATTCCAAGAACGAAATTGAAACATCCTGGAGCCCTTTAAGGAGGCTGAAGGAAAGCGTCGGCTTTTTATATTGTGACAATATAGAACTGAAGCTCAGAGCTGCGCGCGCGCGCCTCTGAGTTTCATTTTTATACTGTTCACAAAAAAATAATGTACATGTAAGTCAAAGAAAGAAATTGAAAAGTCGTAGCATTCTAGCATTCTTTAAGACAGCTGAAAGAACGCGTCGGCTTTTTTATATTTCGACAATACAGAACTCATGTCAGGGCTTCGCCCCCTCCGCTCCATGGCGCTCCAGGGGCCCTCTAAGGCTTTGCCGACGTCCGCCTGCCCCTTACTCATGTCAGGGCTTCGCCCCCTCCGCTCCATGGCGCTCGAGGGGCCCTCTAAGGCTTTGCCGACGTCCGCGTGCACGCTACTCATGTTTTCATGTCAGGGCTTCGCCCCCTCCGCTCCATGGCGCTCAACGGGCCCTCTAAAGCTTTGCCGCTTTGTCGACGTCCGCCTGCCCCATACCCCTGTACCCTGTACTCCATACCCCATAGCTCCATAGCTCATACCCCCATACGCAAAACCCAATATCGCCAATACCCCATGCCCCATAACTCCATACCCCATACTACGTACCCCACACCCCATACCCCATACCCCATACCCCATACCCCATATACCATACCCCATACCCCCATAACCCATACCCCATACCCCATACCCTATACCTACACGCCTACACCCCCTACCCCATACCCCATACCCCATACCCCATATTCGTGTTACGGCTTCGCCCCCTCCGTTCCATGGCGCTCAAAGAGGTCCTCACAAGCTATGCCGACGTCCGCCTACTCCGTCCGTTCCGGCCCTGCAGAGATCCCCAGGGCGCTTGACAAATTTAGCCCATGGGGAGGTCTCCCAGGAGGCAGGAGCGGTGCTAATGATGCAAGGGTTGTCCGCCCTCTTGGGGCTTTCTCGGGGCCCTCTCGGGGTTCCAAGGGGGCCCCGTGCACACGTGCAAATACGATATACGATATGCGATATACGATACACGGAGATATGACATTCATCATTCATCATTCATCATTCATCTATTGATCCATTCAGCGGTTTGCCGTTTTGGCTCAAGCCCTGTTGCACTACTGTTGTGCATTATGCATTACGTTGCGCTGAAGCCTTCGATGGATTCGGCAGGATCTGGGCCGCGCCCGCCGCGCCCATGGCTGCTGGAGTCGCCAGACCCGCGCTGGGAGCGGGCGGAGCGGCAGCGGCAGGAGCGTGATCTGCAGCAGTGGGATCGCAGGGCGTCCAGAATGCTGTCGACGGGCTCCTCTGAAGAGGAGGCTGAGCCCCCGCGCCAGCGACAGCGGCAGGTCGCACTGGCCGCCCCAGACGCTTCAGGCCACTGCGGCCGCGCAATTGCTCCATCATCGGTTCACATTGCTGCAACAGGCAACTACTTTGCCATCGCTCCATCCGCCAAATTGGATGTCCCAGGTGCTGCAAGCCATGGCTGCGCTGTCGCTCTGTCAGCCGCCGATGCCGGGGGGCAGGTCCCACTGGCCGTCCCAAGCGCCACAGATCATGGTTGTGCCGAGGTGTCGCTGGTCGTTGCTCCACTGCGCTCTTCACGATCATCAGTAGCGACAGCACAGCCGCGGCCTGCCGACGCCATCATCAAGAATGCGGCCTACCCTGCAGCATCATCAATGGCCATGGCCAGTGCGACCTGCCCTTCAGCCTCAGCCTCCTCCTCCTCTGGCGCAGTGGCGGCGGGGCAGTCTTGGTCGAAGGGGATTCCCTGGGCGCCATCGACGCGCGAGGAGCGCGCAACTGCGAGGTGGGCTAGAGGGCAAGACGATGCCATGCAACTGATCGCGGAGGCGACGCGATCGATCCATGAGGTCACCGTGTTCCGAGAGCGGTCGCTGGCGCAGTCGGAGGAGCCCAAGTTCCTGGACTTGGAAGATGAGGAGCTGATCCGGCGGTTGGGAACCGCCTTGCTCAGCCCCGATAGCCAGAGTGGCGAGGACTATAGGCCTGCAGTATTCTACATAGGGTCCACCTCCAGTCCGTCGTGGCGATGGCAGGGGGGCTGGTATCTCGCATCGGAACACAGCGGGCGCCATGCCCGCCGCCAGGATGGCCGAGAGTGGATGCCAGGCCACTGTATCAAAGGGCCCTGGCCTGGCCGCGGGTGGGGGCGCATGGTGGTGCTCGGAGCCTGGCCCGACAGGGAGACCGCTCGCCTTGAGCCTCTCTGCATCGCTGAGGGGCGCCGCCTCATTGGCGGTCGCCTCGCAAATAAGGCAGACGACGCGCGTGGCCTGGAAATCCGGCCCTGTTCTTATTCTTTCATTTATGTATGCTTTAGCTGACACAGGAAATGCATGAATGCATTAGCTACTCGCTGTGTCATTGCGCGCGTGCGTATGTGAAAATAATGTTAGCATCAGCTGCGTGATGACCAATACCCAATACCCAATACCCAATACCCTTTACGCTAGAAGTCACACCCAGGAGTGGGAGGAGGAGGGATGCGAGACAAGAGCGTCCCAAGACCTTCCGCCAGGCGAAGTGTAAGCAGTGTTTGCGGAGCAGTTGAAGCCCCCTGGGCTATCTTGGGCCTCCCTGGGGCCCTCGTTGGGACTCCTGGGGCCCCTCGTGGACCTCCCTGGCACCCTTCTTGGGCCTCCTGTTCCTACTCGTTCACACTGGCTGAATGAACAAAACACTGAACTGATGAATTGATGAGAAAACAAACAGCAGAATGGGACATCGCATACGTCAACAAACCGCTCAAACATGAATTGCTGAATGGGCGAACCTTTCTGACTGGCAAACTCCCTCAGAATTCCTCCAGAATTCCCTAAGAATTCCTTCAAAATTCCTTCAACAATCCCTCAGAATTCCTTCGATTGACTTGTACAAATACTGTTTGAGTGCGTTTTCACAGTCATTCCAATGACGTAGAACATGATATTTGTGAGCATAGTGTTTGAATAGTTTTTCACTGTCATTTCAACGGCGTAGAACCTTAAACCTTGTGCAAATACTGTTCGCACGTATGTTGACTGTCATTTCAGCGGCGTAGAACACTATAGCCTGTACAAATAGTGTTTCGGTGTGCGGGTGACCCAAAAATCACTGGTACCCTATCTGGACGATACCTCTATTTGGGAGGGAACAGATATCTCTGGGGAAAAGATTAGCTAAGGCATGTCCCTCTACAGGAGGCATATTCAAAGATAGTGAAAAAAAGTAGTCTTGGGACGATGTTTCGACTAGCTCTGACCACTCTGGAGAATTGGTTGGCCAGTTTTCGCGTCTCTCCCAAAATCAACCTGTAGGAGAACATGCCCGTCCCAAGAGCAAGTTCATATGTTGCCGTGGCTCTCTGCGCTCCCAGGCGGCCCCCGCGCGTGTGCGAGCGGACACGCGGGCTCACATGCCCCGCTTGAGCCACGGGATTGTCAGGATATCGTGCCCCGGGCCGTGGGATCTCCTGCCCCTCCTCCTCCTCCGCCTCCTCCTCCTGCCCCTCCTCCTCCTCCTCCTCCTCCTCCTCCGCCTCCTCCTCCTCCTCCTCCTCCTCCTCCTCCTCCTCCTCCTCCCTCCTCCCTCCTCCTCCTCCTCCTCCTGTTCCTCTTCCTCCTCTTCCTCCTCCTCCTCCTCCTCCCCCCTCCTCCCTCCTCCCTCCTCCCTCCTCCCTCCTCCCTCCTCCCTCCTCCCTCTTCCTCGCGGCCCTGGGCCCTGGCACTGGCAGGGGTAGGGCTCGCTCGCGGCTACGGACCCTCCCCGTGGTTTCGGTCGGCGCTCCCTCGTCTTTGCCGGCAGTGGAGAGGTTCTTCCAGCCACGCGAGCGTCTGGCCCATGAGGCTGCAGCACTCCAGGTGGCACTCAGGTCCCGCTTGCTTCCACATTCCCTCCTCCCGTCCTCCTCCCCGCTTCCTCCCTTGGTTCCTCCTCCTTTCCTCCACCTCCACCTCCTCCTCCTCATTCTCCTCATCCTCCTCTTCCTTCTCCTCCCCCTTTCCTAGCCAGCAGCCCAGGCATCGAGGACCGAATGCAGACAGCTGCCAAGGCATCCCACTCCGACTCAGACTCCCCCTTTCCTCCTCCTGCGCCTTCTTCGTCAACGCTTCGCCCTTGGTTGGATTATCTTCTTCTCCACTACTCCGTTCCCCCCCTCCCTTTGCGTGCTACTGGCTTGGTTCTAAAGATCCTTCTTGCTGCGCTGCTCGTCATCCTCATGTTCCCGATCCCTCCATGTCTCAGAAAGATGCCCCTTACGGGCAGAAGCGGGCCGGAGCAGCGTGCTGACTGCTCCGTTGAGTTTTGACCCCCCCTGGCCTACCCTCCCCCATCATCCCCCCCGCTTCCTCCGGCGAGCGGCGGCGGCGGGCGGCTGCGCGGCGAAGTGCAGCAGACAAGTGCCCGTGGGCGTCCAGACCGACGCCGAGGCAAAGGCTCACCCTTGTGGACGACCCCTCGGCCCGGGGCTGAGTCGCTGGGAGAGCCGCGAAACCCATAGCACATATGTTGGTTCGGAGCGTTTGCCAGCTTGCCCGCGCACGCCCACAGGCACGGAGGAGAGTACGTATGAGTGGGGGAGGAGGAGGAGGAGGAGGAGGAGGAGGAGGAGGAGGAGGAGGAGGAGGGAGGAGGGGGATGAGAAGGAGCAGGAGGAGGAGGGGGAGGAGGAGGAGGCCCATGGCTGCTCCCACCACGCTGGAGGCCCAGGGCTGCCCCCCCCCCTCCCCCCCGCCCCCCTCTTCCGCCCAACCGTCCGACCCGTGCGCCGCATCACGGCGCGCGCCCGCGCGCGCGTGAGGCCCGAGGCCGACGGGTTGTTGGGCGGCGCGGCCGCGGGCAGAGAGGACACCATGGCCGCCCCCCTCCAGGGCGACTGCCTCCTCCCTCCACGCTCCTCCCTCCTCCTCCTCCTCCTCCTCCTCCTCCTCTCCTCCTCCTCCTCCTCTTCCTCCTCCTCCTCCCTCCTCATCCGCCCTCCCTCCTCCCTCCTCCCTCCTCCCTCCTCCCTCCTCCCTCCTCTCCTCCTCCTCTCCCTCCCCCTCCCCCCTCCCCTCCTCATCCCTCCCCCTCCATCCTCGCTCCTCGCTCCTCCCTCCTCCCTCCTCCCTCGCCCCCCCTGCTCCGTCCTCCCTCCTCCCTCCTCTCTCCTCCCTCCTCCGTCCTCATTCATCCCTCCCCCCTCGTGGTTTTTTGATCTGCGTCCGTAGGCACGCCGACGGCGATGCAGGCAACAGCGATGCGATGCAGCTGTCGGCACCGTGGGAACGCGTGGTTCTTCGCGCTGTCCTGCAATGCGTTGTGTCGCTCTCGTGCGATACGTTCGCATATCGGGACCCAGGAAAGCGTGGTTCGTGATCTCCCACAAGTCGGTTCCCACCATCACCGTTCAGCAATTCGCCGTGAAGCGTGGCCTTGGTGCGTCGCTGGGGCCCGACAGGCACCGCGTTTCCCTCGTCGGGCCTGCTCGGGGCGTGGCGGAGAACTCTGTCGGGGTCTCCGCCCGCCCGCCGGCGCGCGCGCGGCAGGCCGCACTCCCCCGCAAGCCACACCCGTCGGAGTCGCCGACCCGCTCTGCCGAGCGGGATGTTCATGGCTTCGAGGCCGGTGATGCACGAATCCATTACCCTCAGGACGTATGTTAGCCGAGTGTGTGTGTGTGTGGATGTGTGTGTGGGGGTGTGCGTGTGGGTGAGGGTGTGCGTGTGGATGTGTGTGTGTGTGTGCGTGTGCGTGTGCGTGCGTGTGCGTGTGCGTGTGCGCGTGCGTGCGTGCGTGCGTGCGTGCGTGCGTGCGTGCGTGCGTGTGTGTGCGTGCGTGTGTGTGTGTGTGTGGAGAGGGGGGGGGGAGGGGGGGGGGTGCGTGTTGGTGAGGGTGTGCGTGTGGATGTGTGTGTGTGTGCCTGTGTGTGTCTGTGCGTGTGCGTGTGCGTGTGCGTGTATCTTTGCCCCGTTCATCTCCGCCAGCAGCAGGCAACCTGAGTCGGCCTTTCACTGCGCCGCCGGAGTCCTACCGAGGGGCTTCGGTGCGCAAGCACACGTGGGGGCTAAGGCACGCACCGAGGATCACCGACAAGAAGCCTGCTGACTATCGGCGGCAAGTAACTGGCAGAAAAAATATTGCACTGAAAAGTCGGCACGGGCGCCAAGGCAGGGGATTCCAGGGACTAGGGAGGAGGGGGATGAGGAGGAGGAGGAGGAGGAGGAGGAGGAGGAGGAGGAGTAGGAGAGTAGCGGCATAAACATAATTTCTCTGAGTTCCTTCGCATTTCTGTTGGGTCAGCGAAGGTCCCTCTCCAGGCGGCGCCTCCAGCGCCGCCCCTGGCGCGCTCGGGGCCCAGCGCCGATGCAGGACGTCCGCGCGGAACACTTCGGACATGCTGTTTACGCCCCGTGGCCATGTTGCGCTGGCTGTTCTGTTCCTCTGACCATGACCGCCCCCTCGTCCCCGTCGTCGTCGTCGTCGTCGTCGTCGTCGTCGTCCTCGTCCTCGTCCTCGTCGTCGTCGTCGTCGTCGTCTTCGTCGTTGTCGTCGTCGTGTCCGAGGGCTTCGCAGGGTGTACAGACGCTTCCAGAGGCCTCTGGAGATTGCTAGAGGCCTCTGTAGACCTGGTAAAACGCCCGGAGGAGGAGGAGGAGGAGGAGGAGGAGGAGGAGGAGGAGGAGAAGGAGGGCGAGGAGGAGGAGGAGGAGGAGGAGGCGGAGGAGGGGGGGAGGAGGAGGGGGAGGAGGGAGGAGGGGAGGAGGAGAGGAGGAGGAGGAGGAGGAGGAGGAGGGGGGGGAGGAGCAGGGGCGGGGGAGGAGGAGGAGGGAGGGGGGAGGGGGACAAGCTAGGTGCGCTCGCGTCATATTTGACATCCCACCCCCTCCCTCCCATCCCTTACCATGTAGATCCCCTCTCTACTCGCACAGTCGGATGTCGGCAGGGCAATGATCCCGAAAGGGTACGCGATGCATTGTAGAGCACGGCATGGCATGGCGTAGAAGAGCACCGCGAAGCGTAGTATCAACCTAGCATTGCATTGCATGCCGTGGCATGGCACGGGAAATGACGCCAGCGCTGCAGCGGGAGCACGAGTCGGAACGAGCGGAAGCGCGGAAATGAGGCCTGCGCTGCAGCGGGAGCACGATTCGGAACGAGCGGGAGCACGGAAATGAGGCCAGTGCTGCAGCGGGAACACGATTCGGAACGAGCGGGGCCCGAAAAAGAGGCCCGCGCCTCAGCGAGAGCAGCATTTTGGGAAAACATGCAGGCGAAAACCCAACTCCGGGGAATCCTGTGTGTAAAAATCAGTACGCGGTGGGGGGCTAATACTTTCAAGCCGTCATCAGGGGAAGAGGGAGAGTAGTATTCATATTGAGTAATTGTGGAGGAGGAGGAGAAGGAGGACGCGCCCAACCACGTACACGAACACAGCCCCCCAGTCCCCGAGACCAGCCTCCCTCGCAGTGCGAGCGATCGCGCGGTGCGCAGGGGCGAGGGGTTCGGCGGGTGGGACGGGGGGCGATGGGCGTGGAGGAAGGACGTACAGTCGGGGCGCTGAGGAAGGAACCCTTTTCGTTGGAGAGGGGCTCGGTGTTCCTTGGTTGTTTTGCAGTTCGCCTTCGGTTTTGCTTAGGGTTTCGATGGGAAATCGAAGTTTAACTTCTGGGAAAAAGGCGTCTCGTTCCTTATTTAGGGTTCCTTAGGTCAACGCCCCGACTGTGAGCCGCGGGTCCACGTGGAGGTACCCGCCCAGGGCTGCGCGCCTGTGGTGCGGATCGCCTCTGGAGGGGCAGCGCGGGCTGGTCCCGAGTGGCCATGGTCGCTTAGGACAGCTCCAGGCCCATACCCTGTCGCAGTGCGACGTCCAAGGGTGTTCGCCGCGCTGCCCTTAGTGTGAGTGGACCGCTTCCCAGGGCCAACTGAACTGAACTGAGCTTCCCCTCCCCCTCCCCCTCCTCCTCCTCCTCCTCCTCCTCCTCCTCCTCCTCCTCCTCCTCCTCCTCCTTCCCTCCTTGATCCTCCTGCCCCCTCCTCGATCGTGATTGGAGGGCCGCTTTCTCGCGTCCATTGTGGGATCCCCACTTCTTGGGCCCCCTCTCTCTGCCGAGCGGTCGGAGCTCGGTAGCAAGTCATGGGAGCCTTGTATCTCCTCCTTAATTTAAGTCGGGCGCGTCCCTCTACAGGAGGAATATTGAAAGATCGTGAACAAATAGTCTGGGGACGATTGTTTGAGTATGTTTTGGCTATTTGGAGGTATTTGCGGGTACTCGTTATAGATTTTTCGTCCAACATCCGTTGTAGGGGGACATGCCCAACCTAATCGTAAGTTCCGTCTTGAGCGCCGATCAGCGTCGATCAGCGTCTGGGAGTCGATGAGATAGCGCCGACCTATCGTCGGCTAGCGCCGACGAGCGTCGATTCAGCGTCGATTTAGCGTCGATTCAGAGTCGATTCAGCGTCGATTCGCAGGAGCCGACAAGATGGTGTGGGATGCTCCCAGGAGCTGCAGCAGGACTCCTGGGCCCCCTCTCTCTCTGCCGAGCGAGGGGGGGGGGAGAGAGCAGAAGGAGGAGCGGGGGCCACCGTCGCCTCGACTCGCGCCCCCCCTCTGAGAGGGTGCGCCGGTGTGGGCAGTGGGCGGGTGGCGTCTGCGAGCAGCGTGGCACACTCTACGAGCAGGGGGGTCGACTACAGAGTCGCTGTACGCCAGAACTTTAGGCAGTGGCGAGGCGTCCCGGTCTGCTCATAGTCCACCCGGAGAATGCTCTTGAGGTCTGCACGGAATTGTCTTAGAACATTTCTGTTTGGGACTGTCTTGTTTGAACGCATCGGGTTCACGTTCTAAGAATAGTGCTTTTGTTATTTGAACATTTGTGGGTTCTAAGAACGCACCGTGGTAGGCCTATGGGAATGACGGGAAGGTCGGCCCCTGCCCGAGAACTGATTCTCTCGATATCTCGTCGAGCTTCTGGAAAGAAAAAGCTCTGAATGTTCGTACAGTCGGGGCGCTGAAGAAGGAACCCTTTTCGTTGGGGAGGGGCTCGGTGTTCCTTGATTGTTGTGCAGTCTGCCTTAGGTTTCCCGAGGTTTTGCATTGGAAATCGAAGTTCAACGTTTGGGAAAAAAGGGGCCTCGTTCCTTATTGCGGGCGCCTTAGGTCAGCGCCCCGACTGTATGTCTTCGGCTGCTCTGCGTGTTCTCCGTAGGCTCGACGGGGACATCGATCCCGGGGCACACCAATTCTGCAGGCGGCCCCCCTGCTCGAACTCTGGCGCGTGATCGGGGGCGCGCCGTGTGAGCAGCGCGGAGCGCCGCTTTAGAGGCCAAGAGCGCCCGCAGCAGCAGGGTGCGAGGGCAGGCGCGGAGCGAGACAGACAGCAGGCTGCACGCGCGTGCACGTCAGCATCTGCGACCCTTTGGGCGTGGTGGCGTGGTCGTTCGGCGACGGCTCCCTCGATGGCGCTGCCCCCGAGGGCATCCGTGGAGTCCTCGCTGGCCAGGGTGCACACAGAGCCCATCATACTGCAGCGCGCCCACTCCGGGACGCACTCGCTCCTGCAAGGGTGCCTCTGCAGCCCCGATCCCTGGGCCCATTCGCACGCAGGCACGTCATGGACGCCCGTGGGCCTCTCGTGGGCGTCCCAGGGCATGCATGCGGTCCGTAAAAAAGTTTGCTCGGCGCGTCGTGCCGCCGGTTCTGACCCACCGCGCTTCGGCGCGACACGCCAGCCACGTCCCAGTCTCCATGGATCGACGTTCCGAGCTTCTTTCAGCCCCCCGTCTGGCGAAGCAGAGCCACTCGCCAGCAGCCTGCGGGCCACAGCGCGCCGCTGTTTGATCGCTGCCGGCACACCCCAAAATGAAGTCGGGCTTGTCCCTCCAAAAGGGGAATATTCAAACATAGTAACAACATAGGCTGGGGACGATTGTTTGACCATGTTTGAGAATTCTCTGGCATTTGTTATTCATATGTTTTATTTTTCGTCCAAAATCCCCCTGTAGGGGGACAGGCCCGACTTGACTTGACCCTAAAAGCAGAAGTGCCCGACCACAGGACGCCCTCGTTTTCCGCCCTCACGCGGGATGCTGAGCACAACTCTCGAGAGTGGCACGCTCAGTATTTGGAGCTCGTGTGTGCTGGAGGGGGGTGGCGGCGCCGCGCGTGCGGACAGGACGACTCCACCGCGGCCGTGGTGGACGACTCCGTGTCGTACGACTGCGCCGAGGGCTACAGCAATTGGAAAGCGGGTTGGTCGACAGGCAAGAAGGAGGGACGGGAGGGTCTTCCCCTCCCGTGTGAGCGTTTTCTATTCTCCAGCCTCCTCTATCACTTCCTCTCCGTCTTTCCTCCTTCTACCTCCTCGTCGGCCCCTGCCTCCTCCTCCCACCCCCTCTTCCCCAGTGTGTCCCTGCTCTGGTGCATGCGACATCTGAGACAGGCATTTTTCCAATGATGTCGGTTCGTTTCTCCGCTTTTCCCTGCTTCCCCCCCCCGCCGCTGCCTCCTCTTCTCTCCCTCTTCGTCCTTCGCCTTATCATCTTCCTCATATCCTCCCACATCCCTCTCTGTTCTACCAGTTCCCCCCCTTTCAATCCGCTCCACGAGAAGGAGGAGAAGAGAGGAAGAGGTGCACGAGCAGGAGGAGGAGGAGGACGAAGAGGGGGAGGAGGAGGAGGAGGGGGGGCGAGATAAGGCGGCGGAGGATGAGGAGGAGGAGGAGAAGGCGGATGAGCAGGAGGACAAGGCTCAGGAGGAAGACACAGAGGAGGAGGAGGAGGAGGAGGAGGAGGAGGAGGAGGAGGAGGAGGAGGAGGAGGAGGAGGAGCCGCCAGCGCAGCGTCAAGGAGAGCCGCGCAGCGTCAAGGAGGGGGCATCGCAGCGGCGCACAGACGGCACGCCGCGGGACGACGTCGGTGGGCGGGCGGCCCGAGAGCCCCCTCCGCTCTCCGAGCCCAGCTGGAACACTCAGACCCCTTAAACCCTAAACCGCAGCCCCCGCGGCATCTCTGAGGGCCACCAAATGCGAGCGGGCACGCACGAACCTGCATTTTGAGCCCTCGGCCGACGCGTCGCGCGCGTGCCCGCTCGCGTTTGGTGGCCGCGCATCCCCAAGGGTGTGAGGATGCCGTGTTTTACGGTACGCCGCGCGCCCGCGGCCGAGGGTTCCAAATGCAGTTCCGTGCGTGCCCGCTCGCGTTTGGTGGCCCTCAGGGATGCCGCGGGGGCTGCGCCGTAGGGCCTAAACCCTAAACCCGAAACCCGACCCTCAACCCCAAACCCGACCCTAAACATGACCCTAAACACCACCAGGCAAAGCATTTCAATATAACAAGTAAAGAAATGATATGCGGGCACAGCACCACCAGGTGAAGCACTTAACCTTCGCAGTTTCTCAGAAGTACCACCCCACGTTGCGAAACAAATAATGAGGTGGAACATCACGACCGGAGCCCCAGACCTCACCTTCCTGCGCCATGTTCCGATCGACCTAGAAGGGGGTCCAGCTACAAGGGGGTGGTGCGATGCATTCGGTGCAGTAGATCTGTCGGTTGCAATAGGTTTGGTGCTTGCAGTACATTCCTGGCCTCACATGTATTGCTGGATTGTCGCTTGCAGTGCGTTAGTTGCAATACAATGCAATACACTTCTCTGGCCCATTAGATTTAGTCGGGCATGTTACAGGAGACAGATTCAAGAATAACCAACAAATAAGATGGAGACCATTTTCCTTTTATGTTTTGCCATGTTTGAATATATTTGATTGTTTTTCTTTTTCCACCCAAAATCCGCCTATAGGGGGACACGCCCGACCTAATATTCGATTCGACTTGATTCCGATGGATTCCGATCCCGATTCGTTTCGGTTTGAGATCCCGATTCCGTTTCCGCTTTCTCCGTGTAGTCCCAGTGGCTTGCCGGGTCCGCCCGTTCGACAGGACCCATCTTGGCTGCCGATTTCCGCCGATGCGACTTACAGTGGAAGCCCATGTCAAGAGTCAAGAGACACCTTGTTTGCCTCCAGGGTGCCCTGGGTTTCTCGGGCTTCGATGGCTCTGAGCCAGGGAGAGCGCGCCGCTCCCACGCAAAGGGTCCATGGACGCCCTGCGGTCTCAGGGTTGGGTTCCTTGTTGATGGGCCTGTTTTCCACCACCACAGCCATCAGTTGGAGGGGGGAGGAGGGAGAGGACGAGGAGGAGGAGGAGGAGGTGGAGTAGGTAGAGGAGGAGGAGGAGGAAGAGGAGGAGAAGGAGGAGGAGGCGGAGGAGGACCCCCCCTTCCGCCCTCCAACTTCTGGTGGTGGAACACTTGTGGTCGAGCTCCTGCTGCATCGATTCGATCCCGGGCTCTCCTGCCGCCCGCCGGGTGGCGAGGAGTGGTGCTGCCGCGAGGAGGGCAGGGGCTGCCGCTTCGCCCGCGCCTCGGCCACCCGGCGCTCCGGCGGCCGGCCGGCCGACGACGACGACGACGGCGGCGTCGACGTCGTCGTCGCGACCACGAGGACGACGTCGACTCCGTCGTCGACGACGGCGACGACCGCGGCGGCGGCGGACGACGACGCTGGCGGCGATGCCGCCAGCGACGACGACGACGACGACGACGACGGCGGCGGCGGCGGCGGCTTCGACGACAACGACGACGACGACGGCGGCGATGCCGACGATGCCGTTTTCGACGACGACGACCGCGGCGATGGCGGACGACAACGACGCCAGCGGCGATTCCGACGGCGCCGACTTCGGCGCCGGCGGGCGCTTGCCCGCATTTGTGATTGATTGCAGCGCGTCGTTCGCTTGCGCGGCGGTCGTCGCGCAAAGCCCCTCTTGGGCTTGAGGTCCGCGGGCCCTCCCTGGGGGCCTAGGTCCCTCCGCCGCCGAGCCGTGTCCTTGGGGTGGGCTTTTCCCTCGGTTCCCTGACTTTGCACTGTTCCACCACAGCCACCAACACCGAGCCGACTTTGGCCTTGATCACCATAAACGAATTTCGAGCACCAAGACGGGTACCCCTCCACCTTTCCCGGGGTAAAAAACCGGAACGTGAGGGTTTTTCAGGTGTTGGTCCCCTGGGAGGAAGAGGAAAATATAACTGCCCCGAAAACTCGTGTTCGAAACATCTGTTTCCGATATTTTTTTCTGGGAGTCCGAAGTTTTTTCATGGATGTGGGTGGTCCTTAAAGTACGATAGAACATAACACAAACCCTGGTGGCTTTTCCCCCCCCCCGGGGGCGGGGCGGGGCGTGGGGGGGGCCGGGCCAACACTCGAGGAAAAAACGTGGCGCGTCGAAATCCACCCCAAAAGTCGGAAGACGGCCCCCCAGGAGGGTCGAAACGGGAAACGCGAAACGCAAAAAAACTGGCCGGGCGGGCCAGTACAAATTGAAAAAAGCCAGAGAGCTAGCCCAAAGAGCCAGCAGCAGCTGTATCCTTCCCCGGGCGCCTCACCCTCTTACGTCCTCCGAGGGGCCATTTCTGCGCCGTGGAGAGGCTCTCCCCGCTAAGCGGCCATGAGCAAGATGCGAGGAGTAAAGAAGCAGAGGAGTCAGGAGAAGCAAGAGGAGGACGAGGAGGTGGAGGAGGGAGGAACAGGAGGAGGATCAAGAAGGAGGAGGAGTAGGACAGAGGCAGGAGCGCGCAAGGAGGAGATGAGGAATGAGGTGGATGAGGAGCCGAGGAGGAGGAGGAGGAGAGGAGGATGATGAGTGAGGAGAGGGAGGAGGAGGAGGAGGAGGAGGAGGAGGAGGGGGGGCACGGGGAGGAAGAGGAGGAGCAGGAGCAGGAGGGGGTGGAGGAGCAGGAGCAGGAGGGTGAGCATGAGGGGGAGGAGAGGGAGGAGGAGCAGGAGGAGCAGGAGGAGGGCCAGAGGCACGAGCAGGGGCCGCGGGGTCGGGGAGGGCGGCGGGGAGGGCGGCCGCTGCCGGCCACGCTGAGGACTGCGACGCCGGGCTCTCGAACGCGCGTGCAGGCGCCGGCTGGGCCTCCCGGCCGATGCATCGGGGTGCAAGAGATTTGCAAGAACGACGCGGTTTTTCAAGCAGTGGCGAAGCGTCCTGGCTCGCCTAAAGCCCTACCAAGCAATGTTCTAAGAACCTCCTGTGGTTTTGACGAAATGTTCTTAGAACATTCCTGGCGAAGATCGTCTCGGTTTAACACATGGGATGTATGTTCTGAGAACAGTGTTTTTGGTATTATAACATTTTTGGGTTCTAAGAACATTTCATGGTATGACTATAGGAATGCCGGGACGGTCGGTCCCTGCTCAAGGTACGGAAAGAATGGGTACAATGTCCAACAGCAGTTCTTGTTCATTTTGAACAGGACTCGCTGTCTGTGTCGCCGCGGCCCGTGCACATTTGAGACAGAAGGCCGCCTTCCCAACAGCGGCCGCTGTTGGTTTGGGACAACATTTGTTGCTGGGCATTGTGCCCATTTTTCCGTGCCTATTTCGGGCGTCCAATAGAGACGGGGGGCAATGCAAACGTGGGTAAGCCAGTGCGGCCAATCTTGCAGTCACCGAGCGCGCTCCACCACTCGCAAAGTGCCTTACTCGCAAACGTCCGAAAAACACACGTCGGCTTTGATGCAATTTCCCGCAGATCCCTCGCGGGGGATCCAGGCCATTTGCGAGTAGCTACTTTGCGAGCAGTGGAGCGCGCTCGTCTGTGCAGGATCCTGCAGGGTCAGCGCCGCACTGATCGGGGCTTGGGCGCATGATCTTGCAGGATCTTGCGCGATCCTTCGCATGGGCGCGGGTTTGGTTGCGAGATCTTGCAGGATCCTGCGGGATTTTGCCAGGCCTGACTGGCCCGGATCTGGATTGACCCGGGCCAGAAGATCCCCCACGAGGCAGGGGGCCCAGGCCTCCCGTAGGGGGTCCGCGTGGACGGGGTCGAAGGTTCGCTCCGCGTCGACGGTGCATCGGCGGCCGTGCGGCTAGATGCGGAGCCCGACTTGCTCCACGCCGACGTTGCCGATGCGCCGCGGCCTGGCCAAGAGCGTCGTGTACGGGGGCCCCGTCAAGCCCAGTGCGCCCTCTCGGCCAGCGCCGTGGGCCGCAGGTGGCAAAGCAGCAGGGTCGCTCTCGGTCCAGCTGCTCGAGATGCAGAAGCAGGTCCAATCGCTCACGTCGCAGCTCAAGCAGGCGAAAGCTAAACCACCCGAGTCGGCGATGCCCACGGCGGGTGCAGAGCAAGGAGAAGGCGATGCTGGTGCTGAGTCGGCAGTCAAGAAGAGATTGGACGAGTTGGACGGCTTCATTAAGCAGCTCGCTGGGGTTCACACGCCAGAGGCTGAGAAGCTGGTGGAGCAGTACAAGTCAGAGCAGGTCAAGCTGCGTGCGCAGCTGTTCCAGGAGAAGCCGCCTTCGCAGCGGCTCAAGTCTCTTGGTTTCAAGATCACCAATGTCGAGCAGCAGATCACCAAGCAGCAGACGGCCCGTGAGCTCAAGCAGGCGCAGTTGGCGGCCTTGCAGGCGGAGATCGCCACGCAGGATGCCGCTTTGGCCGAGTCCCGCAAGCAGCTGCTGGAGCTCGAGGGCCAGCGGGCCCAACTGGTTGGTGCGCTGCAGCAGCCTCCTGCAGCGGCTCCTGGCACAGGCGCTGGCGACGACGAGAGCAGCTGGACGCTGCCCAAGTTGGAGCAAGTCCTACTTGCTGCTGAGGCTCCTCCTGATCTGCTACAGGACGTGGCCAAGGTGGTGGACAGGATGCGCCAGCATCGGCAGGCTCAGGAGCAGGAGCGCAAAGCTCAAGCCGAGCGCGAGGCCACCCAGGCCCAGCAGGAGCAAGCCGATGAGGCAGCAGCCAGAGCCGACGCCGCCATGGAGGCAGACGAAGGCGATGCCCAGGAGGAGGAGTCCGTCAACCAGGCTACTGCCGAGGAGCTACGCGAGTTCTTGCGCGAGTCTGGTGCTGACATTCCTAACGCTGCAGATGCATCAGAGGAGGAACTTCGTGCTGCAGTCAAGCGAATCCGCCTGGCCAAGCCCGAGTGGAAGGTGGTCAAGAAGCCACGCACAGCCTGAGTACTCATCATTGCCAGTCATGACGCGCAGCAAGTTACAGATTCCCACCGTCAACGCCAACTCGTTTGGCACCCTGTCCAAGTACCTCGCCGAATGCAGCAGCGACGTGGTCTTGGCGCAGGAGCACCATGCAGGTGCCGAGAAGCTCCCTGAGGTACAGGGAGACGCCCAGGACTCGGGCTGGAAAGGAGTGTGGTGCCCCGCGCTGGCCACAGCGGCTGGCGGCACGGAAGGCGGCGTCGCTGTCCTGGCCAAGACGGACATCGCCGTCACCAAGGCGCCGCTGCTGGATGACGGGGCCATTGTGCCTGGCAGGGCCGTGGCAGCCCACGTGCATGCTGCACTTCCTGGCGGCTTCGTCGCCGCGGCGCTGTATCTACGCACAGGAGAGGGCAGGTCGCCTCGCAACTTGGCCATCGCCTGGCAGGTCGCGCAGTACGTGAAGCGCGTCGTCACAGGGCCAGGCCTGGCATGGATCGTTGGCGGCGACTTCAACATGGCCCCGCAGGAGTTGCTGGAGCATGACTGGCTCCACCTCGCCGATGCCATGTGCGTGGTCCCGCGGGAGCCCACCTGCCTGCAGGCCGTGCCAGCTACTACCCTGGACTACTTCCTCGCCCACCGCCCGATGCTCCAGGGGGCCAGGTACACCGTCGACGTTTCGGTCACCGACATAACTTGGCCACGCAGGCCTGTGCATCTCACGCTGGCCAAGCGCACCGAGGCGCCGATGGCGCGCGAGCTAGATGAGCCGCGCCCGTTCCCTCGGGAGCTGCCCGCGGGGTGCGCGAGGCATCCCTGGCATGGGTGGGAGGACGTGTATCTCTCTATCGATCGGGCGCAGTCTCTTCCTCAGCTTGCGGTGGCATGGGACCTGGTCCTCAGAGGCGTGGAGGAGGAGCTGGCTGGCAGACGCGACATCGTCGGCACGCGCAAGCAATGTTACGTGGGGCGTGAAGGCCCTGTGCAGCAGCGCACCCGCCAGCTGGAGTGGCGACCTCCTCGGCGACGAGCTCGACACGGGCCAGAAGTGAGCGCGTGGAATGTTGCGGCCAGGTGGGCCCAGCACATCCTCGGCGTGCACGACTACGTGACGAAGACGGTTGTGCAGCTCACCCTGCACCAGGACGGCTCCGCCACGTGTTTGGGCCAGGTGGGCCCTGCACAAGGGCGTGAGCGCGCGGAGCCTGGTCGCCCTGACCTCGATCGCCACCCAGGCGTGGAGGCGCTGCCCGAGGCTAGCTCGACCCTGACCGAGCAGCCTGCTGCCTGCGAGGCCCACCGCGGTGGGGTGGCCGATGCCCTCACACACGAAGGAACTGAAGGCGGCCTGGTGAGGCGCTGCGACGCTTGCCCCGTCGCCCCCCCTGTAAGTCCGAGCGAGGCCCACCGCGGTGGGGTGGCCGATGCCCTCGCACATGCACTCCCCCCTTGCGGCCAGGTGAGGAGCTGCGACGCTCGCCCCGTCGCCCTCCCTGTAAGACCGAGCGAGGCCCACAGCGGTGGGGTGGCCGATGCCCTCGCACACGAACCTCCTCTTGGCGGCCTGGTGAGGTGCTGTGTCGCTCGCCCCGACGCCCCCCCTGCAAGTCCGAGCGAGGCCCACAGCGGTGGGGTGGCCGATGCCCTCGCACAAGACCCTCCTCCTGACGGCCTGGTGAGGTGCTGCGTCGCTCGCCCCGGCGCCCTCCCTGCAAGCCCGAGCGAGGCCCACCGCGGTGGGGTGGCCGATGCCCTCGCACATGGAGTTGCCGAAGACGGCCTGGAGAGGTGCTGCGGTGCGCGCCCCATCGCCCTCCCCGCATGCCCGAGCGAGGCCCGCGATGATGGGGTGGCCGAGGCCCTCGCACATGGAGTTGCAGGCGGCGGCGCTGAGAGGTGCTGCGATGCTCGCCCTGATGACCTCCCTGTAAGGCCATTGCAGGAAGTCGGTCAAGCGGCTGCTTCGAGGGATCTCCCCTGCGCCCCGCGTCCTGCGGCTGGTGGCGTTCTCCACAACATGGATGGCGAGGCCGACCCGTTCGAGGATCTCGATAGGCTGCTGGATGACCAGGACCAGGACATGTACGAGGTGCCTGATGTGTCGCCAATGTCGCTGGACGGGGGGAGAAACCCATGCGCAATGGTGCCTGGAAGCAGCATGGATGGTGAGATCGCCCAGTCAGACGAGCTCACCGAGTTTCCGAATGACAGTCGTGTACCTGAGCCCCAGCCTGTTCCTGCAGCTCGTGGAGAGGACCCCGATCAGGTAGCGGCCCAGCGCAGGCAGGAGGCCATTCAACGTGAGCTTCGACGGTACACGCAGAACTGGATTGGCGACCCTCGGAACGAGCAGCAGACGGAGCAGGAGGTCACCGAGGACTGGATGGAGTGGTGCGTGCCCTACACCGCGGAGCAGCTGCGGGACCCTGCTTTTGACCCTCTCTGGGACGGAGGAGGCTGGGATGAAGCCTTGCCTCGCGATGCGCGCCGTTGGCATCGAGCTCGAGAGATGTGCGAGACGGCTTATCGTGCTGGAGTTCGCAGCCGCGATCGATACCGCGCCCACCTTCGGCGGCTACGTGACCAGTCGGAAGAGGACTGGGCAGAGGTCGTGGACATGCACCTTCGCGCCTTCGAGCAGCACCGAGAGTGGATGGATCAGCGCCCAGGCGATCGGGCTGGCAGGGCCCCTCCTCCTCGACCCCCTGGCGCTGCCAGAGGCATGGTGTTCGAAGGTGTGCAGCACTACAAGCGCGTCAAGGGCCTGGCCTCCGCCCTGCTGGAGTTCGAGGCTTTCTGTGCACGTGTTGGCAAGCAGTCGCACATACTTGAGCAGCTTGATCGCGGCGCCCGCGAGCTCTTCCAAACCGGTGCCGTTATGCTTGGGGCCAGCTCGCTGAAGGTCCAGACCCAGGTCATCATCGCCAAGGCCAAGCAGCTGCCCACGGACGCGGAGAATAGGTGTACCAAGGCCTGGACCGACTGGGCGAAGGACGCCTTCGCAGGGGGCGCGGGTCTGGCTCACCGATTCGCCAAGCCCAAGCAGGAGGTAGAGGTCCCCAGAGAGAACAGGAGCGGCCATCCAAGCGACCTGGCGGACACGGAGCTCCAGGACTGGAAGGTCATATGGGAGCACCACAAGCTCGGAGAGGTCCCGCTGCCTGCGGAGGCCCAGTCCTGGCCTGAGCTGCCACGCCTATCGGTACAGGATCTCAGGCAGGCCATCCGCACCTTCAAGCTGGGTACGGCAGTCGGCCAGACGGGGTTCCAGCCGCGACACCTCGACGTTCTCTCGGACCAAGCGCTGCTGGCCCTGTCCCTCCTCTTCCATGCCTGCGAGCACCACCTTGGCTGGCCACCGCAGCGCCTGGCCACGGTGCTGGTCCGCCTCCCGAAGGCGGGCGGAGGCATGAGACTGATCGGCTTGCTGAATACGATCGTGCGCCTCTGGAGCCGTGCCCGCCGCCCGCTGGCTGCCCAGTGGGAGGCCACCCACCGAGAGGAGCACGCCTGGGGGCTAGGACCAGGGAGGAGTTCGTCAGCCTCGGCCTTCTCACACAACATCACTTCGGAGATAGCTCTTGCTCGGAAGCTGGATGTTATCACGCTCGTGGTGGACCTTCTCAAATGCTTCGAGATGGTGGCGCCCGAAGTTCTGGTTCGAGAGGCGATGGAGGTCAACTTCCCGCCCAGGCTGGTATGGCTACTGACCCAGCTGTATCGCCAGCCACGCGTCGTTCGCGCACACGGCAGCAACAGCGAGTTCTTCATCTCCTTCCAGGGCATTGTGGCAGGATGCTCTCAGGCGACGACCCTCCTAGCAGTACTGATGCACAGGTCCATGCAGAGAATGAGTGCGCTGTGCCCGTCGCTCAAGCCCAGGCAGTTGGTCGACGACGTCTCCCTCCAGTGGACTGGGCATGCCAAGCACAGCGGGACCGAGTTGGGCGAGGGCATCGATCAGCTCAAGTTCGAGCTCCAGGGACTCCAGCTGCCCATCCAGATCAAGAAGCTTGGCTACGTCGCCTCTTCCAGCCGTGCCAGCAGGGCTTTCCGCTCGGCGGCGCGAGCCAGGCAGGTCATGGGCTTGCCGTGGATTCGGAACCTTGGCCACGAGTTAGCAGGCCCCAAGGTGCGACGGCAACAAGAGGCAGCACGACTACAGCAGCTTCGAGGACGGGTGCGACGCTCCCTCATACCCAAGAAAGCTGTGGGGGCCAGCCGTATCACGCGCATCCAGGCCGCTGGGATCACGCCGTCCGTCACGCACGGGGCCTCGGTCAGCGGGGTCTCAGACGCGGTGCTTAAGGCGATCCGATCGGTTGCTGCGCTGCTGGCAGGAGTGCGCCCAACGGGTAGCATATGCATGGGCATGCTCATGCAGGACCAGCCCCTCTACGATCCACTGTATGCGGCGACCACCAGCATCGTTTTCATGTACGCGAGCATGCTGTGGGAAGGTCGGGTGGAAATGCAAGCTCCCGGTGGCACTTGGGAGTTCGTCAGCGGGCAGATGAGCGCACAGCCTAGCTGGAGCCGAGTGCGTGGCCCTCTCGGGGCCCTGTGGCTTACCTTGCATCGGATCGGTTGGCGGTTTAGTTCAGCGGCCACCTTCGAGTCCGACCTTGGCACTGTCCTCGACCTGAATCAGATGGCGCCCAGAGACGTTCGCGACCAGGTCGTCCAGGGTGTCACGCGCTGGCTGTTGGCGCGCGCTGAGAACCACATCGAGACACACAATGGCGAGCAGTTCTGGCACCGCGGCATCAGGCGGTGCGTGGAGAAGGCAGTTCGGGGCCCTTCCGAACGCGGCTCGCTGCAGTGCGTCTGGACTGATGCGATGTGGCCTCGGCAGAAAAAGTATGAGAAGCGTTTGATTGACTGTGGTAGGTGCCTAGCCTGCGGTGCTGAACGAGAGGCAAACGGCCATCGCCTGTACAAATGCCCCGCCCTCCTGGACCCTGCCCTTCACGAGTCGGCCCCGCCCGAAGCGATTCTCAAGACCCGTGAGCGTCTCGATCGCCTTGCTTGGGAGTCGGCCCAGGATGACCCACATGAGGCTTTGCAGTTTGCGTATGCTATCCCGCTGCAGCCTCCTGCCTCTGAGATGCCTCCCATGTGTCCCGATTTCGTGCACCATTGGGGGGATGCCGAGCTTCCGTGGGGCGGTCGGTTGTATATCGATGGCGGCGGTTTCGGCATGGACACTCCTGAGGTCGCTCGATGCTCCTGGGCCGTAGTACAGTTGCGAGACGACGGCTGGCCCTGTAAGGCGATTTTCGGCTCTCTCCCAGGAGTGCAGACAGTGGCGAGGGCTGAAAGATATGCTGGACTCGTCGCCACTTGCCTTTCCCCACAGGTTTCGTGTTTGATTTCTGATCATTTAAGTTTCGTGGGGGAAGGGCAACGGTGGAGCCCTGGGGATGCGTCCGCTTCGGCCCGTCACGCTGCACTTTGGAGAGCGCTACGCGCCACCGTGGCCCGCCAAGACAGGAGGCCGCCCTCGTTTGGATGGACTCCCTCGCATAAATCCCTGGCCCAGGCTATTGAGCTTAATCTTGATCTCCAGGACTGGCTTGGAAATAGCTGGGCTGATCTGTTTGCGAGTGTTGCCCTAGACTTAGCCAGCCCAGCTAAGGGCCTGGTTCGTAACATCCAGTTTCGTATGGAAGAGGCCTGTCTTAATGCTAAATTCGTTGCCTGGGCGGCTGCTCGTGTGGCTGGTTCGGGGGTTTGGGACCCCGCGGAGGCCGACCCGAGGCCCCCTCCGCCCGTCACGGCGCCCAGGTTGCTACCGTTTGTTGCACGCGAGTTTGCAGAGCTCCCTGGAGGGGGTGTCCGTTGCCTGGCTTGTAACCGTGTTGCACGCACGGCAGAGACCAGGCGTTGCCTTGAATCCTACCCATGCGTGCCGTCTCACCTGGCCAGGCTCCGTGCCCAGGCGGCCCTACAGGCCGAGGGGGTTAGCCCTGCCCCTCCTCGCCCCTCCCCTGCGGTTGCCCTTGCCTTGGCCGCCGCTGCCGCCGCCGCCGCCGCGTCGACCCCGTCGGAGAGAGGAGAACCTGACCCTGGCAGGGGAGGCAGCCGCTCGCCGAGGCGGCAAGTTGACGGCCCCTCCTCCTCGGCGGCTCCGCTCAGGTCTCGCAGCAGGCTCGAAGGCACGCAATCGGCCCATGCGTTTTTCAGGCTGGATCGATCCGTTCGCGTTCGTGCCGTGGCCGAGCCCTCGACCCCAATCGGTGTCACGAGGGCCTCGGCCGACGAGGCCACCCCCTCAGTGCGCCCCGAGAACGGCCTTTCCGACGAGGATCGTCGGGCTCGGACCGCTGCCCGTCTCCTCAGTGCTGCTGGGGGCACACCTGCTGCCACAGCCTCTGCCCACCTGTCCTCCACCCCTGAGTCCCTCTCGGGAGGTTTGCTGGAGGCCCACCTGGAGGACCAGGAGGAAGGAGAGGGCAGGGAGGGCGAGCCGACGTGCGTGGGGGCTGGGAGGGTGGGGGACCGTGCGATGCGAACGCGGGCGAGCAGCCCCACCCCGCCGACGGCGGAGCTAGCGGCGCCCCCGCCACCGACGGCGCCGCCTGCTGCGCCGCGGGCCCCGCGGGTGCGGGGCCAGGCAGCCCGCGGCCGTGCCGCCGCCGCCGCGGCCGCCGAGGAGGGAGGCGGGGGTGCGGGCGGCGGGGCGGGGGTCGTCCACGAGCGGGGACACGAACTTGCATCCGCTCCGCCTTTCACCTTTTGTCGGAGATGCGGCTTTCTCTCGTGCAAGCAGCAGGCGCGAGGGTTGCTGGTCGAGTGCACGGGGCCCTTGCCTGCACCGAGCCAGCGCACCCCCCCCGCCCTCCGCGAGAGGGCTCGCCGTCGGGACAGGCTTCTCAACGGCCTGAATCCTTACACGGGCGAAGCCCTGTAGTTTTCTGTCGGGGTGAGAGTGTTTTCTCGTCCTCGACCCTGGCCTCCGCGGGGTTCGGAGGCGCCTTGATTCGGTGATCTGGGGATTGCCTGCTTTGTGTTTCTGGTCCTGCCCAGAGGCTCCTAAGCGGCCCAAGTGGGCCCGTTGGCACAGGCCACGGTCAGTTGCTCAGATGCTGCTGGACGTGCGCTCTTGATGGCCCGACACACACACACACCCACACACGCACACACACACACACACACCCGGGCGGGGGTCTCGGCGGCTCGGGCAAAAGGGGGACTCGTCGGGGGCACAAAAAAACATGGAGATGGGGACCCAACGAATCTACACCACCACCACGTCGATTCCTCCTCTCTCCTCTACCGACCTCCTCTCCTCTTTCCTGGGAGAGGAAGGGGGTGAGGGAGGTGGTGGTGGTGTATATTGTTGGGCCCCCCATAGAGCATCGCCCGGGGCTTAATCATCGCCTTGCACAGCGCGAGCTCGGAGCAAGCGCTGGAACCGATATTTAAAACTCGGCGGCACTGTCTGGGCGCGGACTGCAGCTTCTGGCAGAAGTTCTTGGTGCGAACCATGTCGGGGATGCAACGCAGCCTTGCCAGAAATAGAGGATAGTATATCTTGCTGCTGAGCGGCTGGCGGATGAGTTATGATGTCCAGACACATCGATGCCATGAGATGTTCCTGGCCAGTTTCCCGCTCCCAGGCGTCCGGTCCAAAAACATGGATCCTTGCGTGTTCTGTCATGCTGACGTCATACAGTGCCAGGATGCTGTCTCCCGGGCTGCTTGGGTGAACGAGGCAGTGGCAGACTGGATCATTCGGAACGAGAAGGGCCGTCCAGTGCTTCTGCTGGTCGGTGCTTCCTCTTCTCTACGACCCCCCTCCTTGTTTCCCCGCTCGCCCCCCTCCCCCTCCCCTCTTCCGTCTTTCCTGCACCTTCGCCTCCCCTCTGGCCCCTCGGCCGCTCTCCCGCAGCTTACCCTGTGTTTGGCATCACCTCGCCTCGATGCCGACCTCGAGGATCCCTTCAGTTTCTGAGGACACATCCCTAAGATTGTCCTCGCTTTTTGCTCGCCCATTTCCTCAGGATAGGGACAAGTTCGAGGCTGGTTAGCCACATCTCTCTGCCCCACCTCTCTGCCCCCCTTGCCGCCCCGTGCGGGGGCGGCGGGGGAGGCGGCGGCCTCAGGCCGTGACCCCCCCCCCGGGATCTCGGTTCTCCTCCACCTCCTCGTCCTCCTCCTCCTCCTCCTCCTCCTCCTTCTCATCCACCTTCTCGTCCTCCTCCTCCTCCTCCTCGTCCTCCTCCTCCTCCTCCTGGCCCTGGGGCCTCTGGTCGTGGTCTCCGTCTGTGGTCGTGGCCCGGGCTCTCTGGGCCTCTGCTCGCGCCCGCCGCCTTCATCAAGTCGGCCCTGTCCCTCCACAGGAGGAACACTCCGACAAAAATCCCCCAAATGCTACGGGGACGATTTTCCTATCTTTTCCGCTATTTTGAATGTTGCTCCCAACCATCCTGTGGTGTTGGGTCCTCGTTTTGAGGAGCCGGTCTCCGCGTTCTCCTCCTCCTCCTCCTCGTGCCCCCCCCATCCTCCCCACCGCCCGCTGCCTTGATCAAGTCGGCCCTGTCCCTCTACAGGAGGAGCACACAGAAAAAAAATCCCCCAAAGATAGGACGGGGACGATGTTCCTACCCTTTCCGCTATTTGTTGAGTGTTTTGGACGATCTTCCAGAGTTTTCCTCCAGTGTCCGCCTGTGGGAGCACATGCCCGGCCGCGCCCTCGGCCGCGCTCTCGCCGGTCGTGGCCCGTGGCCTCTGGCCGTCGCTTGCCGCGGCGGGCGCGCGGGGGGGGGGGGCCCAAAGGCTGCGTCCGCATGGTGCCTCGCCCCCCGAGCCGGCCAGGGAGTGGTGAGCTCACGGCGCAGTCGGGTCGCTCCCTGCTTGGATTGCCGCCCGCTGCGCTGGAGCTATTGATCGTCCCTCGAATTATCCTCCTGCTGCCTCCATCCCCGCCCTCGTGCTCCGCGGGCGGCGGCGGGCGCGGGGGGGAGGTCGGCACCTGCGATGCGGGGGACCACGTCCGCAACGCCGCATGCGCCCGCCGCCGCGGGGAGGGGGGGGAGGGCAGACTCAGCAGGGAGCAACAGAAAAACACAGACACAGTCATTCGTCGATCCCCAGGGAGGGGAGAAGAGATGGGAAGTGTGGGGGGGTGGGGTGTGTGTGAAAACGAGCACCCGGAAGCTATCGAAAACACGTCGGGAATCCTGGGACTGTGTGTGTATTTATCTGTGCGTCCCTGGGCCCCTTCATAGACGTCGGACCTGTCCCCAGAGATCGCGGCGGTAGACTTCCCCGAATCCTCCGCAGGGGCAATGTCAGGGAGGAATCGGCTCAGGGGGATGCATCGACCCCCAGGCGCCCACTCATCACCGATCGTGGCCCTGTGGCCCATTCCGCCCAGGACCGTTCGCATTTGCGATCCGGGGCCTCTCGCCGATCTGTCGGCGATGCATCGCCGATCCAAGCTCGATGGTTCCCCCCTGAGCTGGTCCCCCCCCCACCCTCCTCTTTCAGCCTCCTCCTCCTCCTCCTCCTCCTCCTCCTCCTCCATCCTCCTCATCCTCCTCCATCCTCCTCCATCCTTCCATCCTCCCTCCTCCTCCTCCTCCTCCTCCTCCTCTCCTCCTCCTCTCCTCCTCTCCTCCCTCTCCTCTCCCCCCTGGCGCAACTTGTCTGCAGTCTTGGAGGAGGAGGGAGGAGGAGGATGAGGAGGAGGAGGAGGACGAGGAGGAGGCAGAGGAGGGAGGAGGGATGGAGGGAGGGAGGAGGGAGGTGGGATGAGGGGAGGAGGAGGAGGGGGGAGGGGGAGGATGAGGAGGAGGAGGAGGAGGAGGAGGAGGGAGGAGGAGGAGGATGAGGAGGAGGAGGAGAGGAGGAGGAGGAGGAGGAGGAGGAGGAGGGAGGAGGAGGAGGAGGGAGGAGGGAGGAGGAGGAGTAGGACAGACGGCAACCTGGGACGCTGTGCGAGCTTGGCCACTTGGGCCGTAGGTGGAGCTCCCTATCCGCTTGAGGTGTGTGTGTGTGTGTCGGAGGAGGAAGCCATACCCGTACTGTTACCTGTGCTTCTTTTCTCTTGGTTTCTCCTGTGAGGCCCTCGTCGCCACCGCTGGATTCGCCTCGAAATCCTGGTCAGAACGCACCCGGGGTGAGGTCCGTGGAGTAGCAGCATCCGTATCTTTTGGTTTCCCATGCCCGCTCGAGGTGTGTGTGTGTGTGTGTGTATGTGTGTGTGTGTGTGTGTGTCTGTGTGTGTGTGTGTGTGTGTGTGTGGGTGTTGCGTGCGTGCGTGCGTGCGTGCGTGCGTGCGTGCGCGTGCGCGTGCGCGTGCGCGCGTGCGTGCGCGTGCGCGTGCGCGTCGCGCGTGCGCGTGCGCGTGCGCGTGCGCGCGCGCGCGCGTAGCGCGCGTGCGCGCGTGCGCGCGTGCGTGCGTTGCGTGCGGTGCGTGGCATGCGTGCGTGCGTGCGTGCCGTTGCGTGCGTGCGTGCGTGCGTGCGTGTGTGCGTGCGTGCGTGCGTGCGTGTGCGTGCGTGCGTGTGACGTGCGTGCGTGCGTTGCGTGCGTGTGTGCGTGCGGTTCTGGCGGGCGTGCGTGCGGTGCGTGCGTGCGTGCGTGCGTGCCGTGCGTGCGTGCGTGCGTGCGTGTATGTGTGTGTGTGTGTGTGTGTGTGTGTGTGTGTGTGTGTGTGTGTGTGTGTGTGTGTGTGTGTGTGTTGTGTGTGTGTGTGTGTGTGTGTGTGGTGTGTGTGTGCCGTGCGTGCGGTGCGTGCGTGCGTGCGTGCGTGCGTGCGTGCGTGCGTGCGTGCGTGCGTGCGTGCGTGCGTGCGTGCGTGCGTGAGTGTGTTCCCATGTCGGGCGGGGCCGCCCTGCGCGAACTCGGCCACCTGGGGCACCAGGTGGGGGGCTCCCTTCTGGGCACCGTTCTCGCGAGGGGCGGGCGCCGCGCCCGACGCCACGGGACGGTCGGCAGGCAGAGGGGAAGGCGTTGGAGGCGACAAGCTGGGGAAGCTGGGACGCGCGACGCAGCGGAGCCGCACGGAGGGCCAGCCGATCGCCAGCTCAAAACAGACGCCCAGTCCTAAAAACGCGAGGGCCAGAACGCGACGCGAGGTCCTCGAGACTTCGGGGAGGGAGAGTTCGGGCCAGGGTTTTACCACGGAGCGCAGACCACACCCCGAAGTCTTTGGCCGATGTTCGAGTCCTCGGTGAATCCGCGATTTTGGGATTGGGACTGTGTTTTTCCTTTGTCAAGGCAGTCCAAGATGATCCCAGCATGACCCCATGGTGGTCGGACTCTCCACTGTCGGTGTGCCCGCTCGCAGGTGCTCGGTCAGGGATCCGCCGCCTGCCCCTCGCCCTCGTGCGCCTCGCCCGCTTGGTGTCCGGAGGCCACGGGCACGTGGATGGCAAGAGCACCCGCCCCACCTGGCGCAGCTGCACTGGCGTACATCAAGGGAGGAGTAACCTGCCAGCCTCGAACTTATCCCTATCCCTGAGATTGACGCGCCAAAAGGCGATGACAATCTTAGGGATGCGCCCTCAAACAATAAGGGAATCCCTAAGATTGGCATCGTGATGAGGAGATGCCCAGCATAGGGATAGGGATATGTTCCAGGCTGGTAAATAACCACCCGGACCCGGTACTTGGCGTTCACTGAACGGCCCTGGGCGTTTACCAAACGGCCCTGCCCTGTTGGATTCCGTCTTCGGGGGCGTCTACTAAACGGCTCCGCTTGTCGGGGCGATTCTTAGGAGGGTGCATGTTCTGCCCTCTATTGCGAAGGCCTTGCGGCCGCTGCCGCCGACCCTGAATGGAGACGACGACGACGACGACGACGACGACGACGCCCTCTATCACAAGCGACACCCCAGCGGCAGCAGACCCTCGGCAGCTTCCCACGGCTGCGCGATGGGGGGGGGGGGCCACGCTGGGCCGCCGACTTCGGGGGGTGGCCAGGCTCCCTCGCCAGGCGTGCGAAGAAGAAGCTCAGGGAAGCTGCTCGGGTAGGAGGAGGAGGGGGAAAAGGGGGGAGGAGGAGGAGGAGGAGGAGGAGGAGGAGGAGGAGGAGGAGGAGGAGGAGGAGGAGGAGGAGGAGGAGGAGGAGGAGGAGGAGGGAGGAGGGAGGAGGAGGAAGACGACAGAGCCCGCCACGGACAAGCTGCTCAGGGAACCTCTTGCTGGGTGCCCGATCATGGGCCCCTTGTTGACACAAAAAGTTGGGCGTGCCCCCCTACGGGAGGAATCTATTCAACAATCGTCCAGAAATGGTCTGGGGACGATGTCTCGCTTCATTCTTGTTTCACTATGTTTTGGGCATTGTTTGACGATTTCTCATTGTTCGTCCAAGATTCGCCTGTAGGACGACCCTCCTGACCTAACCCTTGCTGGGTGCTCGAGTGTGGGCCCCTTGTGAACCACTGCCGTCCAGCTCTCGGGCCGAAAGCCGCCGGCAAGAGACGAACGCCACCGAGGACCGTCAGAAAACCGCCGAAGACCGCCGAAGGACGCGGAAGAAGCAGAAAAGACTGCCGACGACCGCCGAAGAACGCCCAGGGGATCCATCGCCGAATACGTCGGTAGCAAATCATGGGAGCCTGGTTTACCCTCTGAATTCCGTCTTTGGCGTCGATGAGCGTCGATTGGCGTTCGGGAGTCGATGAGGGAGTGCTGATTTAGCGCTGCCTAGCGTCGACTAGCGTCGATTTGGCGTCGACTTAGCGTCGAGGAGCGTCGGCTGGCGCCGAGTAGCATCGATTCGCAAGAGCCGACAGGATGGTAAGCGAGGCTTCCACGAGTTGCCACCGAACGTAATACTGGCCTCAAAACATGCGGGCAAGACTTGCGTCCATATCCACTGCAGCTTGGAGTTTCGGGCTTCCTTCCCCAGAATCCCGAGGCGCACTGGATATGGGGAAACATCTGGTCCCTACAGGCTCGATTTTTACCCACATCCAGTGCGCTTCGGCCTTGCGGCAGCCCTTCCAGAAAATCCAAGACGCACTGGATATGGATATAAACTTCGCCCTCCAAACACCCCCCGCTGACTGCGCACAGCAGCGGTGCCCTCCTCGGGGCCCGCCTCCGCTTCGGCCCCCCTCTGCCGGCCGATGCCCGCCCTCGCCGCCGCGGCCGCCCCCGCCCCTGGAGGGCGCTTCCTAGAAGCGCCTGGATCCCCCCCCCTCTGGTCGACGACGGCGTCCTCGATCCTCCCTGCCGTCCCCCCCCTCCCTCCCCCCCCTCCTGCCTTCTCCGTCCCTCCCCCTCCTCCACCTCCTCCTTTTCCTTCTCCTCCTCCTTCTCCTCCTCCTCCTCCTCTTTCCTCTCTTCCTCCTCTCTCTCCTCCTCCTCCTCCTCCTCCTCCTACCTTTCCTCCTCTTTCCTCGTCCTCTTCCTCCTCCTCCACCTTCTCCTCCTCCTCCTCCTCCTCCTCCTCCTCCTCCTCCCCCTCCTCCTCCTCCTCCTCCCTCCTCCTCCTCCTCCTGCTCCTCCTCCTCCTCTCCTCCTCCTCCTCGTCCTCCCTCCTCCTCCTCCTCCTCCTCCTCCTCCTCCTCCTCCTTCTCCTCCCCCTCCCCCCTCTCGATGCAGCTCCCCTCCCCCCTGCCTCCTCCCCCTGCCGCAGTGTCCGGCGTGCAGCCCCAGCCGCCCGGCGGGGCGCTTTCGTCCTGCGCGCCGGCATGCGACGAGATCGAGGACCGGGGCTGGGCTCTCGGGGGCTGAGCCCCATCGTTGTCGTCATCTTGCTTCCCACGCACTCCTCCTCCTCCTCCTCCTCCTCCTCCTTCCTCCGCCTCCTCCTCCGCCCTCCTCCTCCTCCTCCTCCTCTTTTTCCTTCTCCTCCTTCCCTCTTCCTTCTCCCCTCCTCCTCCTCCTCCTCTTCCTACTCCTCCTCCTCTTCCCTCCTTCTCTCAGCCTCCTCCTCCTCGTCATCTTCCTTTGTCCTTTTCCTCCTCATCCTCCTCCTCCTTTTCCTTTTCCTCATCCTCCTCGTCCACCCTCCTTTTTTCCTCCTCATCCTCCTCTTCCGCTCCTTTTCTCCTCCCCTCCCTCCGTCCTCCTCCTCCTCCTCCTCCTCCTCCTCCTCCTCCTCCTCCCTCCTCCTCCCTCCTCCCTCCGCTCCCTCCTCTGCTCCCCTCCTCCTCCTCCTTCTTCTCCTCCTCCTCCTCCTCCTCCTCCTCCTCCTCCTCCTCCTCCTCTCCTCTTCCTCCCTCCTCCTTCTCCCTCCTCCCTTGCCTGCTCCTCCTCCTCTCCTCCTCCTCCCCTCCCTCCTACCCTCTGCTCCTCCTCCTCCTCCTCCTCCTCCTCCTCCTCCTCCTCCTCCTCCTCCTCCTCTCAAGTCATGTCTCGGCCCAAGCTTGCATTTTGCTGGTCCAAGCCGGGAGGCAGCAGGGCGCGTACCGTCGGGAGCAGTCATGAAGCAGTTTTTTGGATTATCCCTGGCCGCGACTTGAGGGGTTTTGGCAAGAGTTCCTGCTATCATTATAAGAACACAGGCTTTGACCCGTTTAAACGTTTTTGTGAGTTTCGGCATATGCTTCAAACGGGGGCTGCGGCGGTGGTGCACCTGGCGAAGCTGGGCTTCCTCATTGTTGTGCACATGTCGGCTGCTATATTTTTTGCGGTCCTTCACGTCTTGCACGGCATCGCTCAGGGCAGAGCCTGGCCCAGGCCCGAGTGGCAAGACAGGCAGACGGGTACATTTTGGTGGCTGGCAGTTGCTTTGTGTCTCAGTGGAACCCTTCTGCATGTCGGAAATTGTTCAGGCTCTATGTACTTCCAGTTGTTGGGGCATCTTGCGTTTGCGCAGTGGTCAATTCACTCACATCGCCATGCCTTTGGTTCATTCCAGCAGCAGGCACTTTGAGTTCAATTGGTTTGCATTCAATGCACGGTCGGGTACATATCTGGCGGTTGGCATGTGCGTTGTGTCTCAGCGAAACCATTCTGCATGACGGTTTCTGCTCAGCCATCAGGTTCGCTGTACTTCAAGTTGTTGGGGCATCAGGCGTTTTCGCAATGTCATGTCTCTCCCATCGCCATGCCTTTTTTCATTCCAGTTGCAATTACTTCGTGCTAAATATGTTTGCATTCCGTGCACGGCGTCCTACACGGCTGAGCTTGGCCCAGGCCCACGAGGCAGGAAAGGCAGACGGCGGTGGTACATTTGTTTTGGTAGTTGGCAAGTGTTGGCGTTGTTGGTCGGCACTTATTATGATATCAGTTGTGTACACATGTGTATAGTTTACACGTCAAGAGCACGTGGTTTGGTGGCCCTGCAGTACCATTCGCTTGCTGTATCTTCTTCAGCTGTTGTCCATTCCGCTGGTGGTCCATCATGTTCCTCTCGATGTGTTTGTGCAAGCTGTGGGTCGTTTGGTGTTCCGAGGTGCGTGCGTTGCTGATTTTGGCGTGAGCGTGGATTCAAACAGGCCGCGCTGGATGGCTGTGGGGACAGCACGGTTCCGTGGGATTTCGACCTGCCCCCGCCTCGTTCCGCCTCCGCAGGTTGCCGTTCCCTCACACACATGGGTTGGAAGTTCGTTCTGCGGTTGTTAACCGTGCGGGAGAACGTACGCACGGGCGCCGAATAGTATCACACTGAACGTTAATCTGAGAAAGGACGTACCCGTGTGCAGTCGGCGCTGTTTCTCGAGGGAGTACCTGCGCGGTGAGAAGGTGCTTGAGGATGACCAGTTCGCGTTGCTCCTCAAGCAGGCACGGGGAGGGGGCGCGGCGGCCGACTCGACCGCGACTTCCTTTCATTTCTCGATCCTCGATCCTCCTCCTCCTCCTTCCTCCCGCTGTTTCCCGCTATGTCGCGCGCCGTTGGGGTCAAGCCCCGTAGCGCCCCGCGGCGGCCGACGGCCGCCAGCTCTTTCCAGCTGCTGGCCGCTGGACGCGCCTTGTTGTTTGTCTTTCCAACTGCTGGCCGCTTAGCGCCTTGGCTTTCCGGCTGCTGGCCGCTGGGCGCCCCCTTTGTCTTTTGCACGGGTCGCCCTTTTCTTCCAGCGCTCCGGCCTCCGACTGGAGGCGGCGCTACCCTGCTTGTCCTCCTTCCTCTTCCACCTCCTCCTCCTCCTCCTCCTCCTCCTCCCTCCTCCTCCTCCTCCTCCCTCCTTCCTCCTCCTCCTCCTCCTCCTCCTCCTCCTCTCCTCCTCCTCCTCCTCCTCCCTCCTCCTCCTCCTCCTCCTCCTCCTCCTCCGCAGTCGTTGCCAGCTGACCCTCTACCCTTAAGTTGGTGGCCGAAAAGTTAGGGGCGCTGGGTGGGTCGGCGTGCACAGCGGCTGCCAACTTAGGAGTTGATTTCTGGGTTGGCACGGCCCGGGGGGGGGGGGCAAGACCTGGCCCACGTTGCAAGCTAGACTCAATAGATGTACGACACGGCGTCGTAGGATTGGCAGTTTGCGCAGGGCTGGCGCCGACACTTTCAAATGGTTACGCATGGGTATTCAGCAGGCGCTCACTTTTGGAACACAGGCCACGGGAGTGGACAATCTCGAATGGAACATGTTGAAGGGTGAGTTTCTAAGAGCGGCAGGAACTAGAGCTCGGACTCGGTCTCGCACCCTCGCGCTCATCCTCCTCCATGGCGCATCGGCTGTGCGAGCGTCCACTGTCTCAGCCGCTCCGGGATTCGATGTCCACACCCTCTCAACGGGAGGATATCCAGCGGTATGTAGGGAACAGCCATCCTTTCCCGGCGAGTTCTCAACTGGCGCCCAATTTTGATCTGTGCCCCCCAAAAGGCCCCGGACTGGAAACTGCGATTGTTTGGTGCGCCGGTCCAGACGTTTCTGTGGAGCAGGCCCTCCGAGGCAGATTGTTCACAGACGGATCGTGCTTCAAGTCAGGGGCCGTTTATTTTCATCATGCTGGATGGGCGGCTGTTCGCCGCCTCCAAGATAGGGGGAGCCCTACGCGGCTCTCTATGGACCAATTTGGGCCGCCGTCCCGCAGACATCCCCAGCAGCCGAATGGATAGCACTGGGCGCTGCTGCTTTGAGGGGGTCTGGAGACCGCGGTTTTCGTCACTGATTTCATGGGGGCCCTTAGCGTGCGTCGCGCTGGACAGGAAGTCGCGCTACGCAGGGTTCAGCGAGCTCATTCTTGGAGGCCCAACGTGGACTCCGACCTGCCGCGTCAGCAAAGCGAGAGGCCACCAAGATGTAGACTCGTTCTGCGCCGGCACGGCCGAGCACTTTAGAGCTCTTGGGCATTCCCACGCCGACAGATGGGCCAGACACGTCGGCCCAAATGCGCGCCGCCCCTGCCAATGCCGAAGTGGACGATTCTGAACGGGCAGCCAGATTGCTGCTTGTTTTCTTGATGTACGTCGGTAGAGCCCTCGCCTCGTGGCCCCAGCGGGCAACCCCACGCGCCAGCAAGCAGAAGTGTAAGAGGGTCCCGAGGCCCAGGGCTGAGATCCAGAGAGGTGTGCAGGCTGCTCGAGGAGAGTGGCGCAGCCTGTCGAGGGGGAGGCCGCCAGTCTCTCGGCGGCCACCCCATTTCCACAAGCTCCTCCTCCTGATCCTCCGTCGGAGCCTCGTGGTCGTCGCATTTCTCCCCCCCCGGGAGGGAGAGGGACTGGAGATTCTAGCCCACGCCAGGGTATTGGAGGCAGACTGTGTGGGTGTGTGCCCGTTGCGTGGCGTGGGCGTGCAAGGACAGCACCGAGGCTCGCAGGAGCAAGCAAGCCTGCCCAGGCCACAACCGCCCATTGTCTTGTTTAGTTCAAGAGCCTGGGGGGCACCGGCTCTGAATGTTCCCTTTCTTAGCTTATGAGGAGGCCTTCTGCCTCGGATGTGCGAGGTGCGGGGCACGCACTTCGTGAGAGTTGCCATGGAGGTTTCTCGTCGGATGTCCAGCAGCACCGCTGGAGCCGGACGTTGACGGGGCAGCATCCACGGACTGAGAAGGGGAAGAGCATTGTTTTGGGCCCCCCTGAGTCCGTTGAGTGCCTCCAGACGGCAGCCCGCCAGCAGTGGAGCGCAGTAGAAGTCAGCAGCAGCAGCGGGATTTGGGGGTAGAGGCGGGGCCTCCTTCGTGCGAAGGCGCGGCCGCCAGCCCTCGCTCTTTGATGGGTAGAGCGAGGCAGAGTCGGATTCTTCTTACTGATCGTCAACGCGGAGGAGGAGGAGGAGGAGGAGGAGGAGGAGGAGGAGGAGGAGGAGGAAAAGTGAGGGTGAGGAGAGGGCCCCCGCGGCGGCGCCGCGCTCCAGGACGGGCTCATCCACGCCGTCGCCGTGGCCAAGCGCGGCGGGGGCGACCTCACCGCGAGGGAGAGCCGGCCGGCGGGGAGGAGGGGGAGCCTCCCCCTCTTGCTCTTCGGAGGAGGAAAGGGAACCGATACGGCTACCCTCCCCTCGTTCCCTTTTTCGGGGGCCTCCTCGGAGGCCCTCGTCGCCACCGCTGGATTCGCCTCGGAACGCTGGTCAGAAGGCGTTCCGGGAAAGGGTCCGGGGAGCAGCGGTATTGGTGCTTCTTGGTTTCGATAGGGCCTCCCCCTCCTGCTCCTGTCCTGCACCCCCGCTCCTGTGTCCATCCTCCCCCCTCCGCCCCTCCGCCTGCTCCGTCCCTGCGATCGTTGCCCGGCGCTGCTGCGCCTCTCCGCCTCTCCGCCTCTCCCCCGCCTGTCCACGCGCCCCGTCTCACTGCGATCGTTGCCCGGCGCTGCTTTGCATGGCTCGGCTACGCGAGGTAGAACGGAAGCAAGACTTCGGAACATAGGGAATGCGATGAGGCAACAAGACTTCGCAACTTTGGAACTGCAGTAGTAAGGGAGCAATACCAAACGGCCCGGGAATGCATTGTCAGGAAAGACAAAGCAGCATACGGGATGCATGGCGAGGAAAATATGTCAACCCGCGGGATGCTAGGTAAGAAGGCAAGAGTAAACAATCCCGGAGACCAGCTGACCAGACCAGGGAATTCTGTGCAAGGGAACAAGACCTAGCAACCCCAAGGAACGCCCGTATAAGGGAACAAGACTAATTGGGCAAATCCGGAGAGCGCCAGCGCCACCGCGTTGTTTGTGGGGAAATCTTATTCCTCCTTCTCATCCTCCCTTTGTTCCGCCTTCTCCCCGTGATCTCCCTCCTCCGTCTGCTCGCCGCCCGCTACCTCCCCCTCCGCCCTCTCCAAATCTGCTGCGGCGTCTGCGGCCAGGGGGGCCGGTGGTGTGGCGCGGTGGGGAGCAGGTGGGATGGGGTGGGGACGTGGGCGGACGTGGTGCAGAGTACGGTCTGTCGTCGCCGTCGTCGTCGCCGTCGTCGTCGCCTCCCCCTTCCCCTCTTCTTCCTCCCCCTCTGCTCTCCTCTGTACCTTCGGGGGGGGCCTCGCCGCGGGGTCGGGAGGGGCGCTGGGGCCGCCCTCGAGCAGGCCCTGGCCGCGCGGCGCCGGGGCGAGGGCGGAGCCGGGCTCGGGCCCTCGGCGGAGCCCCTCGGAGTTTGTTTTTTTTTGGATTCAGGCAAGCTTACTTGCATGGCGTTCGCCCCCCTCCCCCCCCTCGCCCCTCTTCAAGCGAATACCAGCGTGCAAGTGCCTTTCGACTTGCGTGATTTCCGCGCCCCCCCCCCCCGGGCTTGCTTCAGGCTCAGCCCCCCCCCGTCCATGCAAGTAAACTTGCCAGAGTCTAACAACACAACAAAAACAGGCTCCCGGCAGGGGGGCGGGGGCAGTGCCGGCCGCCGGGGCCCGCCCCCAGAAGCGTGGGCCTCCTCGGCATCGTCCGCGCGCGCTTCGCGGCTTGGAAGGGTGCAACACCGATAGCCAGCCTCGAACCTATCCCTAGGGCCCCAAGGTGGGCGAGCAAACCGCGAGGACACTCTTAATTAGGGATGTGCCCCCAGACACGGAGGGAATCCTCAAGATCGGCATCGAGGTGAGGTGATGTCGAAGATAGGGATAGGGATATGCTTCAGAATGGTACATCGACCCCGAATCGCCCACTGATGGATCGCGCACGCTGGCCCGACGGCCCGCCCCGCCCCAGAGCGCGCGGCTTCGCCGTCGGGGGGATAGGGATAGGGATAGGGATAGGGATAGGGATAGGGATATGGACAGGGGTAGGGATAGGGATAGGGATATGCTTCAGAATGGTACATCGACCCCGAATCGCCCACCGATGGACCGCGCACTGCTGGCCCGACGGCCCGCCCCGCCCCAGAGCGCGCGGCTTCGCCGCCGGGGGGGCCCCTCGCCGCTCCGTCGGCGCTGCCTTCCTCCGACCCCAGCTCGAGGCTGCCCCCGGCGGCGGGTCCCCCCGTAGCGTGCCCCCCCCTCGGGAGCCTCGAGACGGGGGCCAGTGCAAACGGGGGTCAGCCAGGGCACCGGATCCTGCAGGATCCTGCGAAGACCCCCTCTGGCTGACCTGGGTCAGCGAGCCGCTCGCGGCCGCGGGGCGGCCGCGCATATTGGCTGACCCAGGTGTGCGAAGACCTGCCCCCCCCCCGCCATTCGTCAGAGCCCCGAGTCATCAGGGGTAACTCGGGTCAGGGCTAACTCGGGTTCATTTTTCGGGAAGCCAAGCCCGAGTTACCCCGGACCCGAGTTGCCCCGGATAATTCGGGCGTCCAGAGCCCCGAGTCATCAGGGGTAATTCGGGTCAGGGCTAACTGGGGTTCCTTTTTCGGGAAGCCCAACCCGAGTTACCCCGGACCCGAGTTACCCCGGATAACTCGGGCGCCCAAATTCGTCCCTTGCCCATCGAGGTGGCAAGTAGTGTGGAGGCGGGCACGCCCCTCTACAGGAGGAAGGCTCCAGGATTCTGACACGTCTAAAGTCCCGGGGCGATGTGCCGAAGATATTTCGGCCATGCTGGAACAGATGGTTCGGTCCCATCGTTCATGCTTTTCCAAGGCCCGCCTGCAGGAGGACGTGCCCGACCTGCAAGCAGTGGTCTGCTGGGCCCCCGCCTGCGAGAGCGGGCGGCGGCGAGGGCGGCGAGAGCGGGGCGGGGCCCCCTTGAGGCCCGAGGAGCGGAGGCAGCCCCGGCTGTGGCACCGAGCCCCGGGCCCTCCACGTGGGGGGCGCGAGGCGGATCGCGCTTCGCGCGCCAGGAGGTTGCTCGCTGCTTTCGGCCTCGGGGGGCCCTTTATGCCGGCGCTCGGGACCGCGAAGAAACGACTCCTCGCAGTTCACTGAGGGATGATGGACTCCCACACTGGGGCCTCGGCGCCCCCCCCCCACGCCCCTACATCCCCGCGCCCCCACGCCCCCAGACGCCCAAAGGGCCCCCAGACACCCAAAGGAACGCCCTGCAGGGATCCAACTTCAGCTGTATGGACCCCCATGGGGGATCCTGCCACAGCCGTGGCAGGTTCACTACAGGCCTCGTGCCAGAGCTGCATCGGTTCGTTTACGGATCGTACCACAGCTGTCAGGATCCTCGTAGGGATGGGTCGAAGCCTCTGGGGGTCGACGTCATGAGAAGGCCGTGTCTGTCCGGAGCCTGGGTCGGCTGGGGAGTCTCTTTGTCTTCTCCACCGGGCCGCGCGAGGGCGTGCACGTGGCCGGCGCGCCGCACGTCCCGGGCACGGGGGGCTCCTCTCGATTCCTCCGGTTCGGTTCGATGCGATTCGATTCCGATGGCCTCCGCTTCCGGTTCGCTTCGACTTCGGATTCCGACCTGGATTCCGATTTTTCGACGGAGGCCCAAACAACTCGCCTGCCGACATTTCTGCCGATCCGACTTTCCGACTTGGCTGCCAATTTCCGCCGATTTCCGATTCACTTCGGCGGCTAGGCCGACTCGTCGATTCGGTCTTGGGCGTTCCTCCAGGCAGGCCCTGCACACGGCGGGCCACCCGCCACCTTCCTGGTGCGTCCTGCTCGTACGCCCGGGGGGGAGCAGAGGATCTCCCTGCCACCGCGTCTCGATCTGCTGTGCCACCGCGCCGCCGGTCGTGCAGTGCTCCTGGCGCAGCGCGAAGCGCAAAGTCTGGGTGCTTCCGCGCTTCCCTCCTCCCTCCCTCCTCCCCCTCTTCCTCCCTCTTCCTCTCCCTCCCTCCTCCCCCTCTTCCTCCCGCCCTCCTCCCCCTCCCTCCCTCGCCCTCCCCCCCTCGCCCTTCCTCCTGTCCCAACCGAGTGCGCCTCCGCGCTGGCGGGACGGCCGGAGCAGGAGCTCGCCGACCACGAGCTCATCCAGGCCGCCCGGCAGGGGAACCTCAAGGCTCTGTGCGCGGCGCTCCAGAAAGGCCTCGGCGGCGCGCCGCGTATACTGTGCTGTGCGCGCGCGTGTGTGTGTGTGTGTGTGCGTGTGTGCGTGTGCGTGTGTGTGTGTGTGCGCGTGTGTGCGTGTGCGTGTGTGTGTGCGCGTGTGTGTGTGCGCGCGTGTGTGTGTGTGTGCGTGTGTGTGTGTGTTTGTATCGGCTCTGGCCTGCCCCCGGTTTGCCACTGCCTCCTCCCCGCAGCGTGAAGGGCTTCTCCGAAGGGCTCAGGCGACCCGTCCTCCTCCGAATTACTCTTCCTTCTCCTGCTCCTCCTCCTTCTCGTCCGCCTCCCTCCTCTTCCACCTCCTCCATCTCCTCCTCCCCCTCCTCCACCTCCACCTCCACCTCCTCCTTCTCCTCCTCCTCGGGTCGCCTACGGCCCCGGGAAACCGTGCACCGCAGTGCCCTTTGGATGTCTCGCATTGCCTATGCATGTCTGCATGTCTACATGAGGCCATGGCCTCACCCGCCTGGTCGCAGCAGGCCCGGACAGCTGTCCGATCTGGTGATTCGTTTGGTTCCTTTGGTTTTCCCCGCTTCCGCGGCCGCCTGCCTCCCCCGGCCCTCGCATCGGCGTCTCCCTTCACCCCGACCCCTCGTGACCCCCCTCGCGACTGCCCCCGTCGCGACTGCCCCCTCGCGAGTGATGCTGCGCCGTACCCTATGTGTGGGCCCGGCATCTCCCTGCCGCGTGAGCTGGCCTGGCCCGAGCGCTGCCTCTCGCCCGATTTGGAGTCCGCTTCGCGCGTGGCCGCGGTGCCAACAGAGTGCGCGTGAGTGTGACTGTGTGTGCATGCCTCGTCTGCCTTGGGCGGGCTGTCTGGCGGTCACCACCCTATCGATGTGCCGTTGCACTTCCGCGCTGCGCCCTTCTTGCCCCATGCGCTACACTTCACCTCTACTTGCCGCCACTCGTCCCCTCTCCCCCCTCACCCCCCCTTTCCCCTCGGGTCCCCGCGCGAGTGACCCTGTTGATCCCCTATGGGCGGACCCCTGGTCCCCAGGCCGCGTGAGCTAGTCCAGCCGCGCGCTGGCTCCCCTAGGATGTCTATGCCGCACCGCCGCGCGCGTGGCCGCGATGCCACTAGGGTGTGTCTGTGTGCGCGTGTGTGTGTGTGTGTGTGTGTGTGTGCGTGTTTGCGTGTGTCCGTGCGCACATGTTTGCGTTTGCGCGCGTCTGTGCGCGTGTGTGTGAGTGTGTGTGTGTGTGCGTGTGTGATTGTGTGCATGTGTGGATGTGTGCGTGTTTGCGTACGGGCGGGCAGGCGGTTGGGCGTGTCCGCGTGTGTGCGTTGTGCGTGTGTGCTTGTGTGCTTGTGTGCATGTGTGCGCGTGTGTGCGTGTGTGTGTGTGTGTGCGGGTGTGTGCGCGCGCGTGTGTGTGTGTGTATGTTCTGGTGTGCGTGCGTGCGTGCGTGCGTGTGCGTGTGTGTGTGTGTGTCTGTGTGTGTGCGTGCGTGCGTGCGTGCGTGCGTGCGTGCGTGTGTGTGTGCTTGTGAGTGTTCGGGTGTGCGTGTGTGCGGATGTGCGTGTGTGCGGATGTGCGTGTGTGCATGTGTGCGTGTGTGCATGTGTGTCTGTGCGTGTGCGTGTGCGTGTGCGTGTGTGTGTGTGTGTGTGCGTGTGTGTGTGTGTGTGCGTTGTGTGCTTGTTGTGCGCCTGCGCGTGCGCGTGCGCGTGCGCGTGTGCGTGCGCGCGTGCGTGAGGGTGTGCGTGTGCGAATGCGTGTGCGCGTGCGCGTGCGCGTGCGCGTGTGCGTGTGGTGGGTACGTGTGCGTGTGCGTGTGCGTGTGCGTGTTCGTGTGTGTTGTGTGTCTTTGCGTGTGTGTGTGTGTGTGTTTGGTTTCCAGGTCCAGGCGCGTTTCGCTTGATTTCCGTTGCGCCGCACCGTCATGCGCGAGGCCGCGACGCCAAACACAAGAACCGTATGTGGTTGTGTCTGTGTGTCTGTATTTCCGCGTGTAGTGATTGTGTGAGTGTGTGTGTGTGTGTCAATGTGCGTGCATGCGTGTTGTGCTGTGCGTCGTCGTTACGCATGCGGTTTACTGTGTGATGTGCGTTGTGTGTTGGCGCGTGAGCGTGGGCGTAAAAGATATTCATGCACATGTGTAAGATTTACATATTATATGTACACAAAAGAGAGAGAGAGAGAGAGAGAGAAAGAGAGAGAGAGAGAACAACAAAAAAAACAAAAGGAGAGTGTGTGCTAGTGCGTATCCTCGAGTTCCATTCGCAGCGGGCGGTGCCACATGTCCGCTCGGATGGGTAGCATAAGTAAGTGTGGTGGACGCTAAAAGTGTGTGTATGTGTGCTGTGTGTGCTCGCGGCCATGGTCTCACCTCACCGGCGGATGAATACGTGTGTCTGGGTGTCTGCGCGCGCGTGCGCGCGTGTGTCTGGGCGGAGAAGCATGGAGCCAGAGAGGCGCTCTGCTGCTTTTTGTATTTACAGTGCGCGACAAAGTCGTGAGTGGCGGGTACAGTCGGGGCCCTGAAGAAGGACCCCTTTGCATTGGGGAGGGGCTCGGTGTTCCTTGATTGTTCTGCAGTTTGTCTTCTGTTTTCCTCAGGTCTTCCATGGGAAATCGAAGCTCAGCTCATGGGAGAAAGGGGTCCCGTTCCTTATTTAGGCTTCCTTAGGTCAACGCCCCGACTGTAGGGGAAAGAGAGAGAGTGGCCAAGAGGAGCCCAGGCGCCGCAGTTGCGAACAAGAGAGGGGGGGGGGGCCGAGCGTTGGCCCCCAGGCGCTGGCCCCCCGCGCAGGAGGCCTTCCCGCGGCAGGGGCCGCGCGCCGGCGGGGAATCGTACGCGAGCGGGGCGGCCTCCCCGACATGTGCGTGTGTGTGGGTGGGCAGTACGGGCGGCCTTCCCTGCGGTTGTCCATGGGAAGTCGAAGTTCAATTTATGGGAGAAAGGGGTGCCGTTCCTTATTTTGGTTTCCTTAGGTCAACGCCCCGACTGTAGGGGAAGGGGTCCCATTCCTTATTTTGGCTTCCTTAGGTCAACGCCCCGACTGTAGGGGAGAGAGAGAGAGAGAGAGAGTGGCCAAGAGGAGCCCAAGCGGGTGTGTGTGGGTGGGCAGTACGGGCGGTTCCGATTAGTGGGTTGACCCTGCCAGATCAAGGGTACCCTCGTGTCCTGTGTTTTTGGAAGGTGGATGGACCTCCTACCCTGACGCGTCGATTAGCGAATTGGCCGTTTTCGGTTCGCAAGAGGGCGTCGCGGCCGTTATTTTTGCGGGTCCAGGTCCGTCGGTTTCGGTCTCAGGCCGTTTTCACTAAACGGTGGTTTACTACAGGGAGGTTTGTCCACCGCCGAGTTTTGCGACCCATGCCTCCTGCATTTCTGTGGCAACGTGGTCCTCGGAAGGGTCTTGTGTCCTCTCGCGTGTCCTCTCCAATTAAGTCCGACCGTACCGTACGGCGAGTTCGGTGCGCATGGTGTTCAGTCGGGCATGCCCCTCTGCAGGATGCATTCTCAAAAATACTCCGAAAATTGTGCGGGGACGATGGTTCCACCAGTTTGATCACTTTCGGAATACGTTTGACTATTTTTTGGGGGGCCAAAATCCACATGTAGGAAGACATGCTCGACCTAAGCATGGTGTAGCGGCCAACATGTTCAGCCCTCTTGCCCGCAGCGTGCTGGCTCCCCGTGCTCCTCTGCATGGGGCCCCCCGGCGCCGATGGCAGCCACCAGAAGCGCCCGCCCCTGCCTGGCCCAGAAGCGCCCGCCCCGCTGGATGATCCAGAGACGGCCGACCAGGTTTCGCAGCAGGAGAGACAGAACAAGCTCAAGTCGGGCACGTCCCTCTAGAGGATGAGCATTCAAAAATAGTAAAAGATAATCAGGAGACGTCTTTTTTGCGATTTGTTTCCTCTATTTGAGGGTATTTCTTGATATTTTTAGACTTGTCGTCCAAAATCCCCTGTAAGAGAACATGCCCGACCTAAGCATTAAGCAGAAAGTCTCGGAGCTCCGCGCGGATTTCCTGGATCGGCGCTCGGCTCCCCTCCTTGGCGCGCGGAGCGCGCCAGGGAGGGGGACCCAGCGCCGATCCAAGGTCTCTGCGCAGACCTCGGAAAGTTTCTGCCTCTTCAGTTGGGCGACGAGATAAAGCGGGGTCGTCTGCGCCGACATTGGCGCGCAAGCTGCCCGTGTGAGGTTGCGCGTGAGTGCCCTCGTCTTCATTCTGGCGTGCCGCACCGGCGGCCCACGTAAGCTGCGGCGCAAGGTCGTTACGCCGGCGTCAAGACTTGTTCATAACGTGGACCCCCAGCGGCTGGACCCTTTCCTGAGACAGGTGTTTCGTCCCGACCCGTTTTTTGACGATCCCGAGGCCCGCTGAGGGCCCCCAGGGGCCGAAGATCGATTTTTTCACGACCCGAGGGGGTCTGGGTTTGATCGTCGCCCAGTTTTACGTCGGGCCTGTCCCTCTACAGGAGGGATCGAAAATAGTCAGAAACTAGTCTGGGGACGATTTCTTCACCATTTTTCTAAATTTTGGCGCATTTTTTGATTATTTTTCATTTTTCACCCAAAATCCCCCTGTAGGGCCTGTAGGGGGACAGGCCCGACTTAAGCCCAGTTGTTCCTTCCGTTGAGGTTGTGATGGACCGGCTGCGGGGCTTCATCGCAGCCGGAGTGGGCCAGGCGGCGCCAGGGCTCGGTCGCGGGGGGCCTGCCAGGGCCTCCGCTGCGCACGCGGGCGCCGCAGCGCCGGCGTCGCCCCTGGGGGCCCTGCCGGAGGCCGCGAGGTCGGAGGATGCCAACTAACCATCACCACCCACCAAACCACCCCAACCCAACCCGAAGGCCTCGATTTGATTTGCCCTCCATTTCCAGTGGGAGGGGGTCGGGGAGCGTTGAAAAGCACATGGAATCCGTACCCCCCCCCCAACCCGAAATTCGGATCAAATTCGGGTCTTCGGGTTGGGTCGGGGTCTTCTGGTAGGTGGTCAAACCAGACCTCGGAGGACGAAAAGGTATCTATACGACCACCCTTCGGGTGATAAGGAGGTTGTAGGGGGGTGGGGGATGGGGGGGAACCAAGATCTGACTCACTCGATCTCACTATCCATCTCACTCAACGGGACACCACGGGACACCACGGGACACATGTCGATCTCGCTATCGATCTCACTATTGATCTCACTATCGATCTCACTCAACGGGACACCACGGGACACCGCAAGACTCTGTTCGATCTCATGATCGGTTTCACTATCGATCTCACTATCGATCTCACTCAACGGGACACCATAGGACACCTCGGGACACCACATCGATCTCACTATCGATCTCACTATCGATCTCCCTGTCGATCTCACTCAACGGGACACCTGTCGATCTCACTACCGATCTCACTTTGTGGGACACCACGGGACACCTCGGGACACCACATCAATCTCAGTATCGATCTCACTATTGATCTCACTCAACGGGACACCACGGGACATCACGGGACACCACGAGACATCGCGGGACACCACGGGACACCGCGGCACATCGCGGGCCACCGCCGGACGGACGTACAGGGGGAGAATCATTTGTCCTGATTTCGCTTCAGCAACGGCGGACACCACGGGACTCCACGGGACACCGCGGGACACCGCTAGGGCCACCGCCGGACGGACGGACGGACGGACGGGGGAGCAACAATTGACTTGACTTCGCCCTAGCAACGGCGGGTTCATTTCTCTCACGCGCCCACGCAGCTTCGCCTCGCCCGCACGCACAACACGAACGAAACGAAAAGATTTCCTGGTTGGGGGTCTCCATTCCACTGCGATCTCACCCCCCAACCTCCGACCCATACCGCTACCCCTCGACCGTTTTCCCTTGTGTTGGGCCTCCTGGGAGGCCCTCGTCGCCGCCGCTGGATTCGGGAGAGGTCGGGGGAGAAGCTGTATTGGTACCTGTTGGTTTCCCCAAGACCACCTCGCGTCGTTACAGCGTAACAAGCGATGTGTTTGGCCAGTTTCGGCTTCTTCTGCCTCGGGCTTCGGGCGTCGGAGCTCTTCCCAGCGGGCGGTGTTGCCTTGTTGCGAGCCCATGGGCCCAGGACCCTCACATATCGATCCCGTTTGGAAAATGCAGCAGTCGAGGTGTCTTTTTGCAACGCCGGATCTCAGGGTCCAGGAGGGACAAAAAGCAAACACACACACACAGAGACACAATCCATCGTCGGTCCCCCCGGAAAATCTGGGGAAATGTGGGAATTGAGGGGGGGAGGACGAAGACCCCGGAAATGTGGGGCAAAAGATGGGGGCTCCTGTAATATCTATATTTGCTTATCTGTGTGCCCCAGAGTTGTTCCCTCCCTTCTTTGAAGGCCAAATCAGCAGGTTCCAATAACTTTGCTTGACATCTTCTGGCAATTTTGGTGTGCACGACGGAGTCCCAAAGGAAACGGGATGTCGTTCGTGACAGCGTCGGCCTGCCCCGTGTGGTTGGTTGTGGCAGGTCCTGAAGAGGATGGCCAACCACACGCCGAAACGCTGAGGGCGAACTGGACCAGGGGTGCCCGAATAGTTGGGCATACTCAGTCCGAGACCAAAGGAGGATCCCAAGACCAAGATAATGCCGATTATATTGCACTTGTGTTGACATGTAGTTGCTTTAAGAATCCTTCCATTCAGAGTTGACATGATGTTGCACTTGTTGTGACATGACAGGCAAATAACAGGTTACCAGCCGAAACTCTCCAGGAGCTCGTCTTCGGCGGCGCAGCCTTTTTCCCATTAGTCAGAGAGATTCCGGCATGCCTGCGCGTGATGCAGAGAGATTCCGGCGTGCCTGCTGTGAAGTCGGCTCCGCCGTCCTGTGTTCCAGTCAGTGCTCAAGTCACGGGGGCGGGGGGTCAGACATTCAAGGAAAAACGGGGCACTTGCGGCCAGTCCGCCAGGTGCCGACGGTGTCACGAAAGAGGGGGCAGTTGTTCTCTCCCGTCTTTGAAGGCCAAATGAGCAGGTTCCAATAGCTTTGCTTGACATATTCTGGCAACTTTGGTGTGTACGAAGGAGTCCCAAAGGAAACAGGGACGTCGTTCGTGACAGCGTCGGCCTGCCCCGTGTGGTTGGTTGTGGCAGGTCCTGAAGAGGATGGCCAACCACACGCCGAAACGCTGAGGGCGAACTGGACCAGGGGTGCCCGAATAGTTGGGCATACTCAGCCCGAGACCAAAGGAGGATCCCAAGACCAAGATAATGCCGATTCTATTGCATTTGTGTTGACATGCGGTTGTTTTAAGAATCCTTCCATTCAGAGTTGACATGGTGTTGCACTTGTTGTGATATGACAGGCAAATAACGCCCAGGGCCCGTTGAGAGTTTCCTCGCAGCGTCGGATCTCAGGGCCCTCGCGCCGTGCAGCAGGACAGGTACCCGAGAATCTCGGCCGGTCCCAGCTTTTTCCTCGAGGCGAAGCGTCCTGGCTCGCCCATAGGACTACCAAACAATGTTCTAAGAACCTTTTTTGGTTTGCGCGACATTTCTGGCTGAATGTGTTTTGTTTGAATACATCGGGCTTATGTTTTAAGGAGATTATTTTTGTTCTTAGAATATTCGGCCGGTCCCAGTTTTTTCTCGAGGCCTTCGCCTCGAGCAGTGGCGAAGCGTCTTGGCTCGCCTGAAGACCTACCAAACAGTTCGGGCCTGACGAAAGGGGGGGATAGGGAAAGGGGGGGGTGCGAAATGGCATGCAGCTGGTCTCGGCCTCACCGTGGGGCCCATTCCTCGATGCCTGGCCGCCTCCTGGCGCCGGGAGGCGCCGGGAAAGTTTGCTACGTGAGCTGATTCTCAAACCGCCCCTTTGCTATCCCCCCCTTTCGCCCGGCCCGAACAATGTTCTAAGGACTTATTTTTGCTTTGCATAAAAATGTTTTTAGAACATGTATGGCTGAGTCTGATTTGCTTTTACACATCGGGCTTCCGTTCTAAGAATATTGTCGTTGTTCTTGGAACATTTGGGGGTTGTAAGACAATGTCGTGCTAGGCCTAAAGGAATGCCGGGACAGTCAGTCCCTGCTCAATCGCCGGGCCTCCCCTTTTTCGGGGAATCGTTTCGATCCTCTGGGGGCCTGCGTGGTCAGTCGCGACGTCGAAGGCCTGGGTGCCATTTGCACCGGTCCTGACTATTCCGACCCCAGGGCTCTGCATCGGCCACGTGCGGGTGCCTCCCCGGCAGTCGGCCATGCGCAGAGGGTGGTATATGCGGGAGGGGGGGGAGGCTTCTTGGAAACATCCTTGCCTCTTAGACGGCGCGGGCCCTGTCTGTAGCCGTAAGGCCGGCGCCTTTTCAGAAGCAGCCTCCTTCTGAGAAGCCTTTTTCCCCCTCCCCAAATCACCCCCCAGACCCCCGACGTCATGAGTTTGTCATGACCTTCCAATTCCCCAGCGTTGGTTTTTCATCCTGAGTCGTTTTCGACGGACCCGAGGGTCAGGCGGCAGAAAAAAAAGAAAAACCGCCCGTCATGATTTTTTCATGACCCGCAGGGGTCTGGGTCCTGCGCGCCGCCACGTGATGGCCGGGCCTGGGCCCGATAATGGGCCTCGCGGAGGAAAAGACGCCGGATGGAAAACATCATGTCTTCGGATCCTTGGGAACACCAGCCGACAGGGCGCGTGCGCCCAGACCCCCTGTGGAAGTGCTCCACATATAATCGTTTAGATTCAGCACCGTGGATTATGTCATGTTGGCTCCAGGCTAAAAAACACTTGGGGAGGGCAGTTTCTGCCACAGTTGGTAGCGGAGCGGGGCACCCCGCCGGGAGCCAATGGGGGGCGAGGCGACGAGCTGAGGCGGCGCGCCCTGTAGCTCTTTGAGAGCATCCGGCCGGGGCCTCGCTGCCGCCGCCTGACTTGCGTGGTTTCCACGGCATGGGTACAGGTGCGGAGGAGCAGACACCCGGCGAGGCAGGCAGTTCAGACGCAGCCGGTGCCCGCCAGGACACGGCAGGAATGACACCGGGCCAGCTGCGTGAGGTCATAGCGAACATAGTGCGAGAGCCCATCGCGAACAGAGGACCGCGACTAGCGGGAGCAGTCCGAGTGGAGCTGCTGGCACCGGAATGACTGGCGCGGCAGCGAGTGGAACGCCAACGGCGGCGACGACAGCAAGGGGGCAGCTGCCTGGGATCGCTGGTCTAGTGGCAGGGACGCCACTGACTGGTGGACGGGCGGCTGGAGTGCAGGCGTCGCCAGCACAGGAGACTACTCGGACCCGCCGGTTTGGCCGGGTTGGAGTCACTACCAACAATGGGCCTGCGCCGTTCGGCGATGGAATACAAATACCGACGTGGCCTTCTGGAGACCAGCGGAGAAGGTGCTCAAGCTATTCGAGTGGAGCTTCCAGGCGAAGTTCGAGGATTTCCCAGAGGCCACCCTCAACAGTTCGAGATGGCTCGATGTCATTATGAAAAGAATGGACGTCATGTCCGGTGAGCGTGAATGTGAAGATCTGCGACGCGCTGGTCGGAAAGCCCTCTTCGAGGCTGCCAGCCCTCTTCGAGGCTGCCAGAGAGCCTCGAGAATCGCTAGTGCAATATGTCATCCGTAGAAAGGCTCAGCTGGCGGAAGCAGAAGGTCATGGCATGTGGTTCTCTGCAAAATTCAAGGGCCGTCTCCTAAAAGAAGGTGCGGGTCTCTCTCAGCAAGGCCAACAGAGCCTCCTAACGCTCACTCGCGGTCGATTGGACTTCGATAGCGTCGCCCGGGCTCTTCACCAGATGGATGCAACAGAATCTGAGAAGCTCCTGCCAGGTAGGGCGGATGTAGGTTCTTCGCTCTTAGTTCAAGCCTAGGCTGAGGAGCCAGGGCTGGAAGACGGGCATGTTTCTAGTCAGCCTCCCCCCTCGTCCCGCGCGTTCCCAGCCGGTCGGTTCGACGGCGGTGACGACTCGGGCGAGGGCTCCAGGGCGACTTGGACGAGGGCGAGGACTCGGGCGACGACTTGGACGAGGGCGAGGACGAGGCCGTCATCATGGCAGAGCTCGAGAACCTCGACCTCTTCGAGGATCAGATCGACGAGGCCTTGGACGCGTTCGCTTCGAGAGCACCTGGGCGGTCCTGGAAGGAAAACAGGGGCCTCACGAGGGCGGCCAAGAAGTATCGCGAATACTTCGGCGGCCGGCGCCCGACCGGGCCCGGGACAGGTCCGCGGCCGAGAGGAGAGCGGCAGCCGCCGCCTCCACGAGGTGCCGGGAAGAACGATGGCGGGCCCCGAGAAGACCGCGTTCGACGAAGGCGCAATTACACGCTCGAGCAGCGGATTGAGATCACCAGGTGCCGAACATGCAACCCGGAGGGACACTGGTGTCGCGAGTGCCCCAAGACCGGACAGAAAGCAGACAGGCAGAAGCCCTCGGCCCACACCTTAAATCGTCATCCCCAGAGGACGTCGCATCTTGGACGAAGCTTCAGGGCGAGATCCGGAAGGGCGGCACCTTCTTGTCTTTCTGCCTACTCAGGCGCAGGCGGGCCCCGGCGCGGCGAGCGATCTCGTCGGAGTGCCAGCGCTCAACAGAGAGCCCCGGGCGCTGGCAGACACAGGGCTTCAGCATGTAGAGGTTCCGCCCGACAACCGCCGACCAGTTGCCGCGCGCGGCGCGGGCGGCCCGGCCAGCGTCGTCGGCTCCATATTTTTTCTCCGCCGTGCTAGTTCGGTGTTAAAGACATTCCGCGCATTTTCAGCGCGAGCCTGCTTGATTTTCTCCAGTGCGCCATCAGTCGTGCACGACGACGCCATGAGGTCAGGGAGTTTCGAGGTCCCGACTCCTTTGAAGAAGCGCAGCCCCGGCCATCGGATGGCCGACGTTGTGGGGCCGCTGAGCCATCGGACCCCCGTTCCTCCTGGCGCACTGCAGCGGCCCCCTTCTCTCGCGCCGACGTCGTTTGCGTTCGCTGGCGGACCTGTTCAGCAGATGTCCGACTCCGGCATCGTGCGACGGTATACCCATCTGTTACGTTCGCCTGTTCTGATCGCGGCCACGGCTGTCAGAGCCATCTCGATCAGACCACGGCGCCGGAGAGGGGGCGACAGCAGCCAACGAGGGACATCTCGGGAATCGACTACTTAGAGGCCCACCAGGGGCCCGGGGAAATTCGCTCGGAGAGGCACCAGGATAGCGACAAGGAGTCTCGGAAGATCTCAGAGGTTACTTCCACCACGGTAGCAACAAGGAGTCTCAGGAGATCTCAGAGGTCAACTTCCTCGAATTCAAGGTGCAGCCACGGTCCCAGCCGGGCCTCGCGGAGCCAGATCCGCGCTTAGGGACGGACCCGTCAGCTAAGGTGAAGGGTCTACAAATTCCTCAGGACAGGCCGCTCCCAGGGAATCTTTCTTCTCGCCGCCGTGGGCCATTTCTGTTGAAGAACTGTCAGAGCCAGGTCTCGCGAGACTTCAGACAGGACTCACGTTCAGACAGTCGGCGGTCATGATTCGCACGAGCTTGCCGACGATCGCGTTAGCCGCGGCAGCGGCTGCCGGCGGAAGGGGGGGGCGACTCGAACGATCGCCATGCCCGGGAGGAGCGCCTGCGAAGGCTGAGGGGGGCCGTTGCGCTTGGCCGAGGAGGAGGCCAGCGTCGCGGGGGCAGCCGCGGCCGCCGACGCCGGAGCAGCAGCGGCAGCAGCGCAGGCTACGGCATGGGGCCTGCGGCCGCCGGTATTACCGGGGCAGGCGGATGCCCAGCAGCAGCCGGGCTCGTGGTCGGGCAAGCCTACGCCGCTGCGTGGATTGGCTTCCAAGCCACCGGCGAAGCCGCCGGCGGCGGCAGCCGCGGCAGGGGCCTGCTCGAGAACAGGGGCTCCGAGCCGAAATCCTGCGACCAAGAATCCGCCAGTCCGACGATTTCCGGCGCCGAGCAAGCCGCTCCCAGCGGTGGGCTGCGACCGCCCTGTGGGCAGGCGCCGCCCGCATGGCAATCAGCGGGGAAACAGGCGGCGCTACGGGATGCGCGGAGCCAGGCTCGATTGGGCACGACGAGGCGCGGATCAAGAGTCCGGGGGTCGCCCCGAGAGCGCCGCTCAAGCAGCCCGCCGCGCTGCGGAGCTTGAGCAGCAGGCGGTCGAGATGATGCATGCCCAGGAAGGCTTCGTCGATGGGGCGGCGACTCTCAATGCAGCGAGCGTCATCTCGTCAATAATGCAGCCCCTTTCATAACACCTCCGCAACCTATCACATGGGGCCCAGCAGACTGCCAAGATCAAGCCCGTGATCGATCAGATGCGCGATGTGGCGAGCTCGCCCCAGATCGGCGGCAACGGGCAGATCGAGGAGGGGCTCCAGCAAATCCATCAGGGTGTCCTGCACATCCGCAGGATGATCGGCGTGTTCGAGAAGTTCGGCGAGGCGGCGGGCACCATCTCGGACCAGCTCACAGCCATGCAGGTAGAGGTCGCGACCATGCACATGGCCCTCGATCAGCTGACCACAATGACTGCGCAGATAGCGACGTCTGTGTGTCAGCGATGGCCAATTACATGAACCGCCATGCGAATATATCAGGTGGGCCATCCAGCAGCAGCAGCGGGAGCGGATGGCAAGCATCACCGGCCGCCCAGCAGGGGCAGCCCGAGACCGAGCCAGAAAAACAGGAACCCCCGAGCAGTGGCATGACCAGACCGACCACAACGACGGCACCGCCGCCGGAAGGCCAGTGGGACCTAGTGTAGCCCCGAGGCCAGAGGCCTTCCATGAAGCATCTTGCTGCAGAGCAGGAGGCGCCTTGCTTCCAGGGCCACTTCGGCCAGCCGGGTTCGCGGCGTGCGTGCGCAGAAAAAAAGAGGGGGGCCCAAGCAGAGGTGCCCGAGTCAGGGCCTGAGTCTGCCTACTGGGTGCTGGGGGCCGGGGCGTCGGAGGGGGCTCTCGTTGCCGCGGCGGACAATGGCACGGGGGGATGCGGGTCCAGGCGCGGCCCCTGGCTGAACGGGGGCGTGTTCAACGACGATCACGAGGCGGCCTGGAGCCGCAAGGCCCGCAAAGCGCCCGAGGGCTTCATAGGGGCTCAAGAGGCCAAACCACCCAGGGTCAGGAAAGCCAAGACCACTTTCCTCGAATTGTTCTCTCCACCCAGGATAGCTCCGGATGTTAAGAGGCTCGGAGGACGCTTAGGATACCGCCCTAGCTTGGATCGAACCATCGGTTGGGGCTCGAGTCGACCAGGACATGTCCGACCGTTCTTGGAACAATTCGATCAGGGAGAGCCCGAAACGGTCTGGCTTAGTTCGGAATGTCGGGTCTTCTCGGCGATCAATAGGCTGAACAGAGATCGGCGCGATCCCATCAAGTGGCGCCAAGAGGTCCTCGAAGGGCTGAGGGACCTCACGCTGTGCATGGAGATCGCCCGGTATCAGCACTCGAGCATGCCCAGCTGGTCGCAGTTCGACGACGGGGACTATTCTGCGGAAGTGGCGGACGGCCAGCTGGATGGTCGATTGCCTACCATAGAGAAGGCAGATGAAGCTGGGCGAAGCGAAGACAGTTGTCACGAGTTTGAAACCCGACCCAACGTGACGACGAGGAGCCCCGGGGTCGAAAAAAGAAGCCAGAAGAGTCAGAGAAAAGGCTGCTTTTCAAACTCCGTTTGATCATGGGACATCCCGACACTGGGAATTTCTGTCGCGTCCTGCGAGCTGGAGGCGTGAAGCCTCACCTCGTCCGATGGCGGGGCCAGTGCTTACGTGTTCCGAGTGCGAGGAAAAACGGAGAGATGGTGTCCATCGGAAGGTAGCTCTGCCAAGGGCGTTCCGTTTCAATCACATTGTTGGAATTGACTGGATCTTTATAGAGCTTCAGGGCAACACCCATCCCGTCATCAACGTTGTAGATCATGGCTCCCGCCAACAGGTGCGCCCTCGAGTCAGCGACGCCCGACCTGCTACTGCATGGGCGGGATTCACGACGCGCTGGATCCGACCTCTCGGTGGCCCGCACCTTCTTATTTCGGATGGGGGGTCTAAGTTTGGGAGGGGATTCGCGCGCGGACTCGACCGGCGGGGTGGCAGGCACCGCGCGCGCGACGCCGACTCCCCGCGGCAGAACGGGCGGGCCGAGCGCCACGGGGGCTAGATTAAGGAAAGACTGAAGCTTTGGATGGAATCGGGCCCTGGCGACCCCTCCAATCGCGAAGAACTCGACGCCCTCATGTTTGAGCTGACCGCCCATAAGTATAGATGCTGGCACAGGGGGGCGTTCTCCGTTGCAGCTCGTGCTCGGTGAAAATTCGCGCTTGCCTCGCAAGATCTTTTCTGACGACTCTCTGGGGCTCTCGGGCTGGCATGATCTCGCGGGGCCGCCGCCCGAACAGGGCGATGCTGGCGCGGAGTTCTCGCGGGCCCTGGAGATCCGAGCAGCCGCCAGGCGGCTCGCGATGGAACCAACCGCGAAGGAGAAGATCAGCAGGGGCCCCCGTGCTCGCACCCCCGCCCCTCGCATCTTTACGCCAGGTCAGTGGGTGCACGCCTGGCGTCGCGTGTCAAGGGCGACATCGAGAGCTGACAGTCTAGGAAGCCGTAGGGGCGGATGGACTGGCCTCAGGGTTGTCGTTCTTGCCGAAGGGGGAACCGTTTGGGTTGCTATGCGGGTCCGTCTCTGGGCACGTTCCAATGAGCAGCTGCGCCTCGCGAGTTCCGATGAAGAGTGCGGAATTCAGCATGCCCAGACGCCGAAGCGGCAGGGATTCTTTAGGCAGTCTGACGCTCGCAGGGCCACCGTGGTGGATGTTCAACGCGAGGGTCCGCCGCCTGAGGATGCTTGGGGCGAGGCCGCCAGGCAGAACCTCGACGCTGCCCCCCGCGCGTCGGGAGACCTGGGCCCCGAGCCCCAGGAGGCCCCTTCCAGGGGGGCCCCGTCCCTCGGCCGGGGGCTCTGGCTGGCCAGGTCCGGCCTCTGTCTTCAGGAGAATGCCGAGGCGTCTCCCAGAAGCAGCACCTTCCGGGCAGACTCCATGGAGGCCAGAGCTGGATCCGACCTCGCCAGGGCCAGGACCAGGGCGCTTGCGGACGGAGAAAGGACGAGTCCTCCATCACCCAGCGGAGGTTCGGCGACCCCGCCTCCGGCGGCCCCCGATGGGGTCGGAGGAGGAGCTCGAACTCTCCCCGTCGCCAGGGCCACCCAGAGAGGCGGGGCCTGAGCAATCGAGGCCACCGGGGCGCCCCCCCCCTAGAGAGTCGATCGCCGCCTCGCCGCCGCCGCTCCAGTTCCCTGGCGCCGTCGAACCCAGGGGGCCGGCGCGCCCCAGGAGATGGGTTCAACCAGCGGGCGCCCCCGCGCGCATCCAACGGCCCCGAGGGATTCCCGAAAGAGCGGCCAGCGAGCCACCAGACGTCAAGAGGGCCAGGACTGAAGAAGGACCGCCACCTGCCCGCTTGCCCGCCGCTGCCGCCCCCCCCCCCGGCCCCGGGAGAGATCAGCGGGGGCGCGCCGCTCCGCCGGAGCGCGGGCGAGATGTTGAGGGCCGTCGAGAGCGGGCGACCCCCGAGGTCCAGGCCCCTCCGCAGAGGCGCCAGAGGACGAGAGGAGGAGAAGGAGAGCGAGGATATTGCGGGGGGTCCGGTCTGCGAGGTAGGCTTTGGACTCGGCCTGCGCCGTGTCGCAGGATGTCGAAGGCGAAACGTTCGCGGCCAGCCGTGGCGGCGAGGTGTCTCTGAAAAATCCGAGGCCGTCGGGCCGCGCCAAGTTCGATGCCCCTGACGGCGCGGAATGGAAGGCCATGGAAGAGTCAGGACGGATCGAGGTCATCCCGCCCGCGCGAACGAAAGTCGCGAGGAAGGAATAGTCCGACCGGATAATCTCCAGTCGGATGGTCTGCAGAGGTGGAAGCCGGTGGAAGGTGCGCCCAAGGAACCCGAGGCCAAATCCTGGTGGCGCGTGCACGGCCGCAAGGATCCAGACGCCGGCGCCCTGCAGGTGCATTCACCCACTCTCCAGACGTTTAGTATCAGGTTGTTCGTTCAAGCGATGATGAGCATGGGCATGTTGGCCGCCATCGCGGACGTCAGAAATGCTTTCGCCCAGTCGGACAAGATGTCTCGAGCACAGGGGGAGATCTTCGTGGAGCCGTGTGAGGGGGTCAACGTGCCGAGGGGGTCGTTGATCCGTCTGAAGGTAAACGTGCACGACGACGCCCCCGTGGCCTGGCGTCGTACCGTGGCCGCTCACCTCGAGCCCTACGGGTTCACTCGTGCACTGATGGACCCGTGCTGGTGGTGTAGGTACAGTGCTAAGGGGGACCTGCTGAACGTGATTATCCTCGAGGTCGATGACTTCTTCATCGCAAGCTCGTCAGAAGAGAACAGAGCGTGGCTCCGTCGCGTCCTCGGCGACCGGTTCCGTTTCGGCAAAGACAGGGACTTTCGAGCAGGCCTGGTAGACTTCGCCGGGTGACGGTGGGACCGAACCGCGCCACCATCGATATAGGAGAAATATATCTTAGAAAAAGTCCGACCTGTGTCGGTCGCAAAGGGTCGCCTCAGTCGCGGGGATGCACCGCTGGAGGAGTCCGAGTTTGAGTCTCTCAGGTCACTGGTCTACAAATTTCATTGGCTTGGCCGAGAAGTGCGTCCAGAGGCTGCCGGACCGGCGAGCATACTCGCCAGCCGCCTGAAGTCACCCGCCGCGGGGGGCATCACGCTGGCCAACAAGCTCGGCAAGTATTTGGGATCCTTTGCGTCCCGCGGGGTCATCGCGTGGAAGCTGAAACCAGAAAGTATGTCCTTCGTGTTCTTCTCCGACGGCTGCGGAGTAGGAGGTCCGGTTCAGCTAGAAGATCATCGAGGTTTGCCCGAAGATCCCGCACAGGGGGCGTGGATAGTTCTGACGTTTGATCGCATCATAGCTGATAATCATCGTGTGAAGGCGTCTATCCTCGGCTGGCGAAGCTCCAAACTACGGAGAAAGGTCCCGTCAACACTAGCCGGCGAGACGCAGGCACTGTCCTCGGCCGTGGCCGAGGTAGTGTATTTGCAGGTTATGTGCAGAGACGTGCTCTTCCGCGACGTGACCGTTCGAGACGACCATCGCCGTTCCAGGCCCTTCACCACGGTACTTCGTCGAGATTGCCGGCCAACTGCCCGAGAGGGCCAGATTCACCTGGTAGATGCCAAATCAATATACGACACGATGCTTAAAGAGGGCAACGCTAGTGCGAACGATCGCAGAACTGCCATAGACGTAACCATTATTTGCGAAGCCCTAGAGAAGGCATCCGGGCGTGTCCGATGGATCCCCCACGGCAGGATGCCAGTATATTCTTTAACAAACGACGATGTAACCAAATGCGACGCAGCACTGTTCGATCTAATGACGAGTGCAAAACTCGCGCTGGTCGATGAAAGTCCAGAAGTAGATAGGCGACGACAGGGCCCAGGTCTGAAGAATCGATCCCCCGCGGCTTCCAGGAGAACGCTAGAGGAGCAGTCGATGAACTACGTCGAGAGCATCGGGGAGCACATCCTCCTGGAGTCCAGAGCCCAGTCTGGTGGTGGTGTAGTTGGTGGTTCTCCCCTCCTCACCTCTCCGACTCACTCCTCTGCCTCCTGCTTGTTTCGGCCGGCTGGTCTCTCAGACGGTCCCGTTTTCCAGCAGTTGATCACAAGAGACTGTCGACTGGCAGGAATGTTTCACATAAGTTAGATGTTCTCTACCCGAGAGCAGACCACCGAGCAAAGCCTCAGTGGGCCAACCCGGGGAGGGACAGTCTCCTCTCTTGTGGCGCAGCTGAATCTACAAGAAAGTCTGGGGCATGTGCAAGTGTCCCAGGCTTGATCGCTTAGATTCAGCACGGTGGATTCTGTTCCGTATTCATGCTGGCTCAAGGCTAAAAAAACACTTGGGGAGGGGAGTTGTTGCCACACCCCGACGTCATGATTTTGTCACGACGTCGGCCCCCAAGAGTCTCGACCCCTTCCCCAGGACTGGCTTCTCATCCTGAGTCGTTTCCTGATGGTCCCGAGGGCCAGTAAGGGTCTCCAGGAGCAGGCAATAGCGAACAAGTCCCCACTCTAGTTTTTTCATAGCCCGGGGGGTCCGGGCACCGCTCTGGCCAGCCGGCAGGGCCCGGGCCTGGTCTTAAGTCGGGCATGTCTTTGTACAGGAGGAACATCCCAAAATGGTCCCCAAAGACAAGTTGGGGACGATCTTTCGACTGTTTTGGGCTATATTGTGGAGCGCGATTTGATTTTGGCGTTCTTCCAAAATCCACCGAAACCCGATCGAAACTTGGTGGATCCTATAGTCGTGATTTGTTCAATGCAGGGCCCCCGGAAGTCTCGATACCCTGTCCCCAGGACCGGCTTTTCATCCTGAGTCGTTTGATGACGGTCCCGGGGCCCGGCGTGGGCCGCTAGAGGCTTCAAATCGAGAAACACCTCGAGGATTCCCTCGATTTGTTCCGTGCTGATTTTTTCAGGGCGTTGGGGGTCTGGCATCCGACCGGTCCAGCCGGCCGGGCCCTCGAGGCACCGGCAGCCCCGGGAGCCCTGCGAGCCGGAGCCCCCGGGGCCCGCGGGCCGCCGGGCCGCCGCGCCGCCGCAGGCCCGGCAGGGCGAGGACCGGGGCTTGGCAGCCTTCAGGTTAACTCTCGACCAGACGTAAGAGTGACCTTTCGCCAGACCCAGACCCCCTCGAGTTATGAAAAAAACACGACGGGCGGTTTTTCATTATTTTTGGCCTCTGGGGGCCCTTGCCGGCCCTCGGGACCGTCAACAAAAAGACTCAGGACGAAAAACCGGTCCCGGGGGATGGGTCCAGACCGCTGGGGGTCGACGTCATGAAAAATTCATGACGTCGGGGGTCTGGGGTGCGGGCGCAGATGGGTCCCCTGATGGCTAAAAACGAAGCAGTGGCAGCTGCTTGCGCGCCCAGGTTTGGTCCCCCCGCGGCCCCCAAAAAGTCGCGCACCAAAGCTGCGTATAGCCGAAACTCGGGCGTGTCCCTCTACCGGGGGGGGTATTCAAACAAAAATAGAAATATAGTCAGGGGACGATTTGTTTTGTTATTTTTGAGTATTTTTGGGGATCTTTTTGTGGGTATTTCTGTTGCTTGGCATCGTTCGGACTTATGTTTTTTTCCTTCGGCGAGGACCCTCGAGGAGCATCCTTGATAATTTGGCGAAAAATCCACGCACGACACCGAAAAAAACACAGGAAATGGACGTCCGGGCGATGGTCAGTTCATTTACGCCCAAACTCCGCTTGTAGGAGGACAGGCCCGACATAACCTTAAGGCGGGCCTGTCCCTGTATGGAGGAATACTCAAAAATGGTATGAAAGTAATCAGAGATGCTTTTTGCATATTTTTGGATACGTTCTGATATAGCAATCGTCTGGGGACGATGTTTGATTTTTCGTCCAAAATCCCCCTGTAGGAGGACGGGCCCGACGTGAATCGCAGCCGTCCACCGCAGGGAGGTGGTCGCGGGCCCCCCGTCGAGCAGTGGCGAGGCTGTCCTGGCTTGCCTATCGTAGGGGAGCGAAGAAAGGCACGAACATGACTACTCCAGATTTCGTAATAAAAGGGAGGGGGTCTGGACCCTCCAAGACAAGCCATCTCAGACCTCCCCCGTGGGAGAACCCTCCAAAACATCGTCCCCAGACCCCCCCAGGCCCTCCAAGATAGCCCGGAAGAGACCCCCCCGAAATGAGACCCCCCTCCCTTTAGTACGAAATCTGGACTACTCGGAGGTCCGCGCGGATTTCTCGGATCCGCGCTGGACCCCCCTGGCGGCCTCCGGCATAGCAATTCGGAGGTCCGCGCGGATTTCTCGGATCCGCGCTGGACCCCCCTGGCAGCCTCTGGCGCCGCCCCTGGCGCTCTCCGCGCGCCAGGGAGGGGAGGGTCCAGCGCCGATTCGAGAAATCCGCGCGGACTTTCGAATTTTTATGTCTATGTCATTCTTCGTTTCCCTGCGATAGGACCACCAAACAAGTGGCACGCGTGCCCTGGCTCTTGCACAAAGGAGTTGCGAAGGACAGGAGGCCCCCGCCTCCTTCTTCCAGGAGGGGTTTACGAGGAGCCAGGAAGAAAGCGGAGGAGGAGGAGGAGGAGGACGACGACGATTTCTGGGCCCTGGCCTGGTTTTGTTTCTGGGCCCTGGCCAAGAGTGCCCCAGTGGCTCCCCAAGAGCCCCCAAGAGGTCAGAATTGTGAGGATGTCTCAGGCGGCAGTGGCCAGACCACCTGCTCAGGGCATCCCGCAACTTAGAATGGCGAGGGTTTCAGGCGGAAGTGGCCGGACCATCATTGGGCAAGGCACCTCCGAGGCAGAGTTCGGCAATTGTCTCAGACGAAAGTGGCCTGACCACCTCGGCAGAGGTGGTCACACGACACGAAAATAAAGATGTCCGAGGCCCAGGGGGGCTGCCATGGGAAGCCTGGACGGGGGAGCTGGGTCTGGGGGGGGGCAGGGGGGGGGCAGGGGGACGAACGACACGACACGACACGAAAATAAAGGCGTCCGAGGCTCAGGGGGGCTGCCCTGGGAAGCCTGGCGGGGGAAGAAGCAAAGGGGGGGGGGCAGGGGACGAACGACACGACACGACACGAAAATAAATGTGTCCGAGGCCCAGGGGGGCTGCCCTGGGAAGCCTGGACGGGGGGGGCAGGGGGGGGGCAGGGGGACGAACGACACGACACGACACGACACGAAAATAAAGATGTCCGAGCTCTAGAGCACAGCTGTGCAAGAGAATAAAGGTTCCGAGGCTCAGGGGGGCTGCCCTGGTGCCCTGGGGAGCCTGGGCGGGGGGGGGGGGCGGCGGAGGGGGGGCAGGGGGACGAACGACACGACACGACACGAAAATAAAGGTGTCCGAGGCCCAGGGGGCTGCCCTGGGGAGCCTGGGCGGGGCGGGGCAGGGGGGGGGGGGGGGGGGGGGGGCAGGGGGACGAACGACGACGACACGACACGACACGACACGAAAATAAAGATGTCCGAGCTCTAGAGCACAGCTGTGCAAGAGAATAATGTTCTAAGATATTGCTGTCGTCTGGCGAAGTGAACATGCTCTGGATTAGAAATGTCTGGCCGATGTTGTCTTGTATCTGCACATCTTGTTTCTGTTGTAAGAACGTTGTTTTTGTTCTTCGAAAGAAGATTTCGTGGCAGGCCTATAAGAATGCCTTGGCGGTGGATCCCTGCTCAACTTTGGGGGCCTGGCCGTTGGCCTCGTGCGGGCCTCTTGGGGCTCTTTTTGGGGGCCTGGGGCTCTTGGGGGGCATCTTGTGGGGGAGGGCTCCCATGTGGTCGTCCTCCCCCTCCCTCGGAGAAGAGAAGACGACATAAACATAAGTAAGCTTTTGGCGCTCCGCGCGGATCTATTGGATCCGCGCTGGGCCCCCTCGTCAGCGCCTCCGGCGCCACCCCTGGCGCGCTCCGCCCGTCAGTGCCAAGGAGGGGTGTCTGGCGCAGATCCCAGAAATCCGCGCAGAGCGCCAAAAGTTTCTGTTTATGGTGTTGTTGCTGCTTCTATTAGGGCAGGCGGTTCAAAGCCAGATGCGATCGCATCGGAAAAATGCAGGGTGGAGGTCTTTCGCCTTTTTCGGCCTCTGCAGGCCCTCGCCGGGCCGTCAAAAACGACTCAGGATGAATAACTGGTCCTGGGGTAGGGGTCGGGACTTCCTGGGACCGCGTTTAAAAAAATCAGGACGTCGCACCTCTGGGAACGTTCGACAGATGGGGTCGAAGGATTGTGCCACATCGCCGATTCATCGGCGATGCGGCTCGATGTGGAGCCCGATTTTCCCCACGACGACGTCGCCGATTCATCGGCGGAATCGGCGATGTGGCGCGATTCTCTGACACCATCTATTCCGGCACCATCCGAGAGACTTCTAAAGGTTTGGGACGATCGAACTGGGGACGGAAAGAATGGGCACGAAGACTAACAGTGGTTCCTGTCCTGTCTATTTCGAACATGGCTCGCTGTCGGCGTCGCCGCGGATGTTGTCCATGTGAGACAGAAGGCCGCCTGCCCAACAGCGGCCGCTGTTGGTTTTGGACAGCATAGGTTGTTAGACATTGAGCTTATTTTTTCCGTATTCATTGCGGGCGTCCAAAATGGTGGGGCTTTGAGTCAGAGGAGCAAAAGATAAGTACGCACATTGCTGCCCTTCCTTCGTTTTCGCCCTGTTGGGCCTCCTGGGGGGCCCTCGTCGCCACCGCTGGGTTTCGACCTCCTGGTCAGAACGCGTCTCGGACGAGGTCGGGGAAGTGGCGGTATCGGTACCTTTTGGTTTTCCCATTGAGGGGTGGGTGCCCTCAGGACGAGTGGCGTCCACCAGGCGCGTTCCACTGTTCGCAAAGTGCCCACTCACAAACGTCAGGAAAAGCATGTCTGCATCGATGCAATGTAACCCCAACGCCCGGATAATAAAGGGTACCCCCCTAAAGATCCGAGAGTGTACTATCGCCGGCTTAAACAGGTTTGGTCGGGGGAGAGGGGCGGCAAGGCCGAACTTGATTATCGCGGGGGAAGGTTACGATTCGAAGCCGTTATCTTCTTACGTCGATTAGAAACATCCTCAAACACATGGACAGGATTTCTAGAGCACGGGCCAAGGATCTCGAACTCATCAGCAGCAGCAGCATCATGATGATAATCATCATCATCATCATCATCATCATCATCATCATCATCATCATCATCATCATCATCATCATCATCATCATAATCAGCATCATCATCATCATCATCAGCATCAGCATCAGCATCATCAACAACAACAAACACATCATCATCATCATCATCATCAGGTGGGGTTATCGTAAATCCCACATGGCGGATCCCGGCCATTTGCGAGTAGTGGAACGCGCTTGTCTAGAATGCGCCCTTTGGGCCCGAAGCAGTTTTTGCTTTGGGCCCGAAAGGCCCTCGCGTTGGCGGCGAAGCCGCAGGCACAGTTTTGTGAAGCCCTCGGCTACGACTAAGGACAGTTTTTTTCTTCGTCCAGAGGGGGCTGGGCCTCCACTGGGGGCTTACCTCTCAATGATCGAGGGTCGCTGTGCCCCTCCAGGCCCGAAGGGCCTTCCAGGAAGGTCTCCGGCCCCGAAGCTTCTCCGGGGCCATCCGACGTTCGAAGTGCTGGCTGCTCGAGCCCGAACAGCCCTGGCCTTCCCCGGGGGGCACTCCCTCAGGGGCTCAGGGGCCCTCCTTCGGGAGCGAGGGTGGACAGGGCCACAGGCCAGTGGAGGGCTCCTGCGGGCTATTTCTGGCGTTCTCCGACGCGCACAGCAACGGCGCCCAAGAAGCGCCGAGGCGTGGACTGCGCCAGCCTCGGCTCGGAGAGGTGATGTCTTGGCAGAGGGGGCGTGGATATACAGGATCCGGCTTTGATACGGAACACTTACCTTTCAAAGGGGGCTCGGTCGTTCCTTTGGTTTGCATGCGTTCCGCTACCTTTTCGGCGGCGAGCCTCCCTGGTGTTCCTTGGGAAAAAGGGACGTCGTCCTTGTTTATCGCTCCTTAAGTCAGGCCGAATCCTGTACGGGCGCCGACCCCTCCATTCGGCAAGCTTCCGCAGGCCAGCGGTGCAGCAGCAGCGCCTCGGAGGCACGGCCCGCGCCAGACGGGCGCCCTGGCAGCATTTCTACGCTCACCGGACTCTTCTCCCACGCGCAGGAGGGTTCACATGATGAGAACAACGAACAACAAGCCTTGCGCGTCCCACGCATGTCGCGCGCAGCTTCTCTTCCTCCCTGAGGTCTCCCCTCGGCGGAAGCTCGTGCCAGCCGGCAGCCTCCCGACCACGCTCGACGACGTGCTTGGAGCCGTGAAGCCGGCGACCACGGGCGGTCTCTTTCAAATGCAGCTTCGGGCTCTCGCCGACGGCTACGCGAGAACGGCTAGGGCGAGGAGGGGCCCTCAGCTCGAGTCAGGGCCGACGTCTACACCGCTTCTCTCCGGGGGCCTCTCCCAGACCCCCACCAAGTTCCGAGCGTGCTTGGGGGGTCCGGTCTCCCGAGGTGTGCTTCTGCCGTCTCTGGGCCACCGCCACACGGTATGCCTGGCTGCGCTTGTTCCTTGGACCCGCGCTGGCCTTCCCTGGCGGCTGTGGCGCGCCAGGGAGGGGGGACACAGCGCCGATCCGAAAACTCCGCGCGGAGCTCCGAGAAATCATGGTTACGCCGTTTTTGCTCCTCTGTGAGAAGGTCGTCTGGTGGATGAGCCATGCCCATGCTGTCCGGAGGACTTCGTTGTGGTGGAAGTTCTCTTGGCCCTTGTAAGAGGACCCCTGCCTTCTTTCAAACTGTCCCTGGGCCCATCCTTTGGGCCCATCAGGGGCAACCTTGGGTCTCGCCCTCGTCGCTGCCAGGCCTTTCTCGACGCGCTGTCATTCCCCTCAGTTTTCCTTGTCTTGGCATCGCTCGGACGCGTGCATTTTTTCTCGGCGAGAACCATCGAGGACCATCCTGGACCATCGAGCAAAAAAAAACGCACGAAACCGACAAATGCACGGGAAATGGACTTCCGAGCGACGGCAAGTCGTTCTCCTTCCACTTTTCCGCTGCGCAGAAATAGGGACAGGGGAAGGACAGGCTCCGGGGGGGCGCCCGGACGCATCGGCTCCCACTCGCCCACTGAGTACCCACGGATCACCGCTAAGGGGCCCAAGAGCCCAGCCCGCCCAGGACCGTGGGACTCGCTGTCGGGGGCCTGCCGCCGAGCTATCGACGATGTGCATTCTCGATGAGCTGGTCCCCCCCCCGCAAACGTTCCTTTTCGGTCTAAGAGGACCCCTTACTTTTTCAAGGGCTGCCCCCAGGTCTCTCCCCGGGTCCATGCTTCGAGTAGGAGATCTACTACAGAGTTGATTTCCTCCAGAGTTCGTTTTCCCTGCGAATCCGCGAGCGATACACAGGCTTGGGAACATTCTACGCACTTTTCGTAGTGAGTCCAACGGGGAAATCAAGTTTGGGTTAGATCCGGGTAGATCATGGCTGTGGTCGATCTCCTACTCGCGTTGTGGGACCCGCTTTTCCAAGACAGCATCCACACAGGCATCTCGACTGACTGCAAAACTTCTCGCCTCTTTCCCTAGACGATGGCAGTGCGACGACGAGATCCCCCTCCTGCTCCTGCTCCTCCTCCTCTTCTTCATCCTCCTCCTTTTCCTCCTCCCTCTGTTCCGCCTCCCCCTCCTCCTGTTCCTCGTCCTCCTCCTCCCTCTTCTCTGTTCTTTTCTCGTTGCGAATACGTCGTCCGTGTCGCACCCCGAGGCCAGTCGGAAGGGCGGGCCAAGCGTTTCGCCAAAGATTTATCTAGTATTTCTGATCGTGAAGTTTTAAAGTTGGCATCAGTTTCACAGGTGGAGGGCGGGAGGTGTTCAAAGTGCGGTTCTGGCCTTAGTGCCGCGCGCATGTTTGTCAAGAATTTGCAAGAGTTTCACTCTTTGAGGGTGGGTGCTTTTCAACATGTGAATCTGGCCTCAGTGCCGCGCACATACGTGTCAAACATTTGCAAACGTTTCAAGAATTGAGGGCGAGTGGCTTTCAAGATGGGGCTCTCGCTCCAGCGCCCGGCACATTTGCTAAACAAGTTGCAAGAGTTGCACGGGTTGAGGGCGGTTCCTTTTCAAAATGCGGTTCTCGCGTTAGCGCCACGCGCATGCGTCTAAAGAGTGTGCAAGCGTTTCACGGGTTCTCACGGCTCACGTACCAGAAGTTGTGTTTTAGAACGGTTCGAGATTGTCAAGGCGCAACAGTTGAGTTGATTTGTAGTGTTGAAGTCCCAGGATTGGTGGTTTGGCACGATGTTGGGCCGCCAAGACGCATCAGTCGCTTTTTGCGTGGCGCTGGAATCCCGAGAATGGTGTTTTGGCACGCCTCAGGATTTTCAAATAGTTGTCTCCCAACGGGGCACTTCCCACAGTAGAAATTTAGAAATGAATCCTTGTAGTCAGGGGGCATATGAAGAGGGAGCTTGGAGGGAGAGGGTCTGCCCCAACGTCTTTGGGTCTTGGGTTTGCTCTGGCCCTCCTCCTCACGGAGGCGCGCAGGCTAGACCCGATGCTGCTTGCCACCGCCTTGCCCGATTCGGGGCACCGGTCGAGCGAGTGCACCAGCCAGCATACAGTGCAGTCTTTAATACACGTTTCGCATGTGGATGATGTGTTAAAGATGCAGGGATCTAGCACTAAAAAGAACGATGAGTGCATGCATAAATTCATTCATAAAGTAAGCGTGCATTAGACTATATATATATATATATTTATATATATATATATTCAAAACTCCGATGTATGAAAAACTGCCCTGTAGCTTTAGGACAGGAGCGCGTGCACCACCGATCCGGCGACGGGCTGCCAGGCACACTATACCTCACCCATCGCAGGCGCACGTGGCTCCGTTCGCCGAGTTAAAGAAAGAAGCTCTTCCTCCAGTTGTTTGTGACAGTTGTCTCCCAACGGGGCATGTCCAACAGTGGGAATGACACTTTGTATGGGGTCTGTGACGAGGGAGCGTGGCGGGAGGATTTGTCCCAACATCGTTGAGGGAGTCTTGGTTTTGCATTGTTTTTCTCCTCCTCGCTCTCCTCCTCCTCGCTTTCAAAAGGCAAGTCAAAGAAAAGCACAAAGGGGATGATATTGATTCACTGTTTCTGCCCGTTTGGCTCGGCGTGGTGCCGAGGCATGTTCACCAAGCATCAGAAACCCGAGCTGCCGTACCACGCCCACGGATACGCTTGCCATCGTGCACACCAGGGAGCTCAGTTGGTGGCGAGATTGCACTCTTTGCGCCTTCGAACGTAGCGTGTTTCGCACCTTCAGATGCAGACAGACATGAGCAACGCCTTCCCGTCCACAAGCCACGACACCTTGGCCGAGGTCGTTGGCACCATCACTCCCGACTTGCAGGACCAGAAGTTTCTCTTACATCGGCACACTGGGACTGCACATTATGTTCCTCAGCATGGTGCTGGCATGGGCGACGGCAGTGTTTGCGAGTTGTTCGTAAGATCGTTCATCAGGCCGCTCGAAGACTGGAACCGCACATTGATGGCGGACAACATGGGCACGTTGCAGGTCGGCGACTCCGAGGTGCGTCTCATTGAGGCGACCACGCGGATCGAGTGTCCGTGCGCTAAGCAGGTCATCGATTCGTTGATGCGCGACAATGCGGACGATGTGTCGCGCGCGCTGCGGCTGCCTGATAACAATCCGTTTCGCGCCACTGCCCTCGCCTTGACCTCCAAGACCCTCTTCTCTAACGAGTTCTCTGAGCAGGGGGGCTTCGCCCAGAACGCCGACAGAGACGTGGTCCTCCCCGTCCTTGTGGGTCTTGGAGGCAACACTTCAACGAGGGCCGTTCTCTCGGGAATCATCCCTCGCTTTCCTGGAGCTCCTCGGGCTCGGGCGTTGCATCTTGGGAGCGTCGAGCAGCTCGCTGGGGGCTGCGGGGCCGAGACTCGAGCACGAATGGATGCGACCCGATCGGCCCGGCGCAAACTCGGTCGTTGCTGGAAGCAGCATGCGGCCCTCGAGCTTCGGGAGCGGAAAAGAGGGGTTGATGACTAGGGGGGGATATCATGGCGGGGGCTTTGATATTTCTCCAGATCTCATGGCGCCTCTTCTTATTTCATTGCGTCCCTGGCCCCCCCCGCTGGGCCGCGCACATGCCGCCGGTCATGATTTGCACCCCCCCCTCTTGGACACCCCCCTCTTGGCCGCTCCCGATCAAGCTCGAGCGCATGGCTTTTTAGGGGGCCCTCCATAGCGCGGCCTACTCGGGTCTGGAGGCCTACAGCTTAGGGGGAGAAACATGACGACGGGCTCGACCAGGGCATCTTGGGTTTCGCTGAGGCCGCCCCTCGTGGAGTTGCTCGCAGGTCAGGCGAAGGTGATCAAGCACGAGTTCGGACTTCTAGGGCTTGGATGCTTCAGAGGCGATTGCACGTCGGAAATGCCCGTGCTGAATGGTTGGTGAGACGGATCAGGCATTGGCAGAACCTTGCGCGCTCTCCCGTCGCGTCTGTGCTGGTTGCGGCCGCATTGTTCGGTTATTTTCCCGCGCTCCAGGATCGACTTGTGTTTCATGAGAATAACTGGGTTCATCCCCGCGCGGACCCATGGGCACTGCAGTTTCAGGAAGATACGCGAACGCCCCGCGTCATCCTGCGCGGCAGGCGCTTCTTGGACCCAGGGCATGGGGGCATATTTCACCGACATTTGGATAGCCGCGGCGTTCTGCAGCATCGCCCCCGAGGGATTCCGCGGGGCCTACTGGGGCCAGGGATCCAGCGAGCCTCTCCGCCCACCTGCTGACCCTGGGGCCCCTGCGCCTCCTGGCCCCGAACCGCCGGAGTGCATGTGCGAGGCGCCAGTTGCCGAAGGGGCCACCTGCAATCGGGTCTTCGCGCCCCGCGCTGCTCTCAGGGCCCATCAATGTCATCGCCCCTCTCGCGAAGCACGAGTGCCAGCGCGCCAGCTGATAGTGACTCACCGGCGCTTCTACGGTTCATCAATGTTTCATTCGGAGGTTCTGGCTAGGCGGCGCGCGGTGCAGTCCTTGAAACAAAAACGCTGCCTGGCCGACTTCAGCCACCACTCCCCAGCCGCCACGGCCCCCGAGGTCCTGATGCGCCCCGCATGCGTCGACCCCGATAGCGGGCATTCCCCGCGTTGCGGGCGTCTCACCGAAGCCGTTCGGGCTCGAGGAGAGTTTCCCACACTTGCTGCCCTGTAACAACACATCCGCGAGGTTCACGCTCCACCAGCGCCCGACACGCGCGTTTCGATGTCTGATTTGGCTGGGCGGGCCCCGAGCACTGTGACGGAGCAGCGCGCCCAGGAGTTGCGAGGCAGGTTCGGGGGAGATCGGGCGCGCAGCCGCGGGCGCGACGCCAGGTGGCGTCGCGGGCGGCGGGCAGCTCCGTCAGCGGGAGGCGCCCCATCGCGAGGTCACGGACAAACGGCTGCTCAAACGCGCGGCGCCCACGGTCCACGGCTCGGGGGAGTGCCAGATGTGATGCAGCTGGCAGAGAATCACTGCGACCTGGCGCCTGCAGATCTGCGGCGCCTCGATCGCACGCCCGTCGAGTGGATCCAGTCAGTTTTCCCCGTGTTCACGCGGCTCGTTCTTCGGCGCGAGCTCTCAACCAATCATCTCGAGTCCGCGGCGTTCAGGCGCGCGAAGCCTAGCAAGCGCGAACTCATGCCAGCCACGCAGCCGACGACGAGGTTCCACGGCAAGGAGGCCGCCAGGCTTCGCAACGAGCACGCTCGTGAGGCCCAAGCAGGTCAGACGGCGGCGGAGCTCGAGAACCTGGGCATCCTTCACCCCCATGTCTTCCTGGCCGTCATCGGGGCGCTAATCGGACACGGCGAGGCGATCGGGCACTTCAACCTCGCAGCGCTGAAGGAACGCGAACAGAAAGTGAAGCACGAGGCGCCAGACAACTCGACCCGCATGCAGGCCACGCAGCCGGGCGAGTTCGTAATCGCGTGGACTTCTGCGAAGCCGAAGCAAATAGAGCAAGTGGTCGTGAACTCGTCGGCCCAGGTCGGCGGCAAGCAGAAGCGCGGCGCACCGCCCAGGAGCCATGGCGCGCGCATGATGCAGGTGCACCTCTACCGGCTAGACGCTCTGTGATGGCCCCAATGTTTCCACCCTCGGCTGATGAAGACTCGAGCGTTAACGGAGTGTCGTCGCCAGGGGTCATACCTTCCGCCGAGGGAGACGCACGCATGCAGGCTCTCGGCCTCGCTCTTGATCGCAGCCACCGCGCGCCCCTCCCCTCGCTTCAGCGGCGAAGCGCAAGCTTATGCTGGCCAGCCGTCGGTGACGGCTGGCTTGCCCGACGAGGGAGGGGTGCCAGATGCGGGAGCGGCCTCCTCCTCCTCGTATTCACCGAGCCCCAGTACGGGTTCGCACCCCTCCCTTCGTCGCAGCGGCGAAGCGCAAGCTTATTCTGGTCAGCCGTCGGTGACGGCTGGCTTGCCCGCTGAGGGAGGGGTGCCAGATGCGGGAGCTGCCTGTTCCTCCATCTCGTCTTCGCAGAGCCCCAGTACGGGTTCACAGATGCGGTCGTCGGCTTCGCAGATAGCATCTACGAGTTCGGTAGTGGCCAGCACGAGAGCGACTGGACGTGCCTTCGCAGCTTCGGGCACGTCGAGTGCCCCAGAGGGCCCCTGCTCTACCTCTTCAGCTAGGCCGCCGAATCTGTCCTCTCCCCCCTCTTCCTCTAGTCAGAATCTTCCCCTTTAGCATAGTTTTGAGTCTCCTTGGGCTGGCCCCCAGGCCGCAGTAAGTTGCTGTTTCCCTCGGCTCCTGGGGACGCCCGAGCTTTCAAACCTTCGAATCCTGTCGAGGCCGTCGGAGTTTTCAAGCCCGTTACAGGGTCGTCCTCCTCTCTGCCCACGCGCTGGCTCGGGTCAGCGCGTCGGCGGAGGGTCTTGTGCTTGGATTTCTACTAACACATTGTTTTTGTCCCGGCCCGTCGGCCCTGCCGTGTTCAAAGCGTTGGCAGTCCTGCCGTGGAAGGGGGTGGGTGGGAGCATCGTGCCATGAGGCCACGCGTGGTTCATACAAATGTGGGGGCCATGGCGCGCTCTAGAGGTGATTGTCCGTCTTTCCGTTGAGGTTTCCAGATTCAATATAATCGGTGATGTGGGCGTGGTCCGTGCTGGCGCACCTTTGCAGAATCGTTCGTTCGTTCGTTTCCATTCTCCTCCTCCTCCTCCTCCTCCTCCTCCTCCTCCTCCTCCTCCTCCTCCTCCTCCTCCTCCTCTTCCTCCTCCTCCTCCTCCTCCTCCTCCTCCTCCCCCCTCCTCCTCCTCCTCCTCCCTCCTCCTCCTCCTCCTCTTCCTCCTCCTCCTCCTCCTCTTCCTCCTCCTCCTCCTCCTCTTCCTCCTCCCCCTCCTCTTCCAGTCCTCCTCCCCTCCTCGAGTCCTCCTCCGCCGCCGCCGCCGCCGCCGCCTCCTCCTCCTCCTCCTCCTCCTCCTCCTCCTCCTCCTCCTCGCCGTAGCCATTTTGGCTCAAGATGGGTTGCTCGGGGGGCTTTCAGCCTCCGTGCTTCACTGGATCGCACTACCGTGCGCAGGCAAGAGTGTGTGCACTCTGGCAGTCGGGCGGCCTCCTTCCAAACTCACGCGCGCCATGGCGGGCAGCGGCGGCGTGGGTGCTGGGCGTGGAGGAGGACGTGCGGCGTGGCCTGCGAAGTGGAAGTGCTCGGTGTGCGACTACTACAACTTCGCCGAGCGGACGTGCTGTCGCAAGGGGTGCCAGCCAGCGGGGTGGCCAGCGCCGCGGCAGCTGGGCGCCTTTCCTCCGCTGCGTGGGTGGAGTGCAGGTGGCGGCGGTGGTGGTGCTCCTGGCGGCGCTGGCGGCGGGCTCGGCGGGCGTGGGGCTGGCGGCGGCAAGCCTCCCACTCGGGCCCCGTGGTGGCGTGGTGGAGAAGGTGGCGGCCGTGACGCTGGAGGCGCCGTGGTGCTCAGCGAGGAGCAGCGCTGTGGCTTCGTGTGCATGGCAGAGGCCGACTTCGCCCTCGCCGCCGCGCTCCTGCCCCCGAAGGTCCGCGAGCAGCTGCTGCAGGCGCGGAGGCTGCGTGAGGGCGGACTGGGGGCCGAGCTGTCCAAGGACAAGACGGTCAAGGCGGCCCAGGTGCTGGCGGACGCCAAGGTCGTGCAGGTCAAGAAGTTGGAGGGCCAGCTGGAGCAGGCGAAGGCCAGGGCGGTGGCAGCCATCAACGAGTCGGCCAGCCTCGCAGACAAGTTGGTGCTGCTGCGGAAGGAGTGCGACGAGGCGGCGGCCAAGGCACGGGAGGCGCTGGCGGCTCAGCGCGCCAGGTTGGCGGCCGAGGAGGCTGAGGCGGTGGCAGCTGCCGCCGAGCCGAGAGCAGCACCAGCGGCCTCCCTGGAGTCGATTCAGGAGGCGATCGGCCGCCTGTCGAGGGACGAGATCGCGAAGCTCGGGAAGGTGCTGGCGGAGCTCAGTGGCTTGCCTGGAGCTGCCGCCGCTGCGGGGGCGCCCCCCCGTGCGCCTGTGGCTGCGGCGGTCCCCGTGCCATCGGCGGTGCCTGCAGCTGCGCAGCAGGGGGACGCTCCCAAGGAGGAGGCACCTGGCGTGTCGCAGGCGGCGGCGCAGGTGTGGCAGGACATCGCGTGTGGCATGGAGGACCCCGCCAAGAGGGAAGCAGCCGAGCAGCTGCTGGGTGACGCCAAGAAGATGCGGACGGAGGTCAAGCAGATGGAGGAGGAGTCCTAGCATGAAGTGCGGGGTCTGGAGGATCTGCACGGTCAACGTCAATGCGTTCTGCAACCTGGGCAAGTGCATGGCGGTGAGCGAGGTGCAGGACTGCGACGCCATTCTGGTCCAGGAGACGAGGCTCCTGGAGGGCAGGAGCAATGACGCGGAGGCGCAGCTGCGGAGTCAAGGATGGAGGGCGAGAGGCACGCCCGCGGTGCCGTCAGCGGCAGGAGGCCTCAGCACAGGAGGGCTCCTCACAATGGTGAGGGGGAGCCACGGCATGGCGGAGGTGCAGGACCAGCAGGCAGCGGTGCTGGTGGCTGGGCGAGTGCACCTGTGTTGGGTGTCAGGCGTGCTGCGCAGCGGCTTCCTGCTCGCCAACATCTACCTGGAGGCGGGGGTCGGCCTCAACGACAGCAACGTGTCCAGCCTCAGGAGGCTGGCAAGGAGGTTGAGGCAGTGCCGCAGGGATTTCGTAGTGGGCGGCGATTGGAACCTCACGGAGGAGGAGCTGCAGGCAGGCGGGGTGACCGACATGTTCGATGGCAAGGTGGTCAGGCCTGCATCGCCCACGTGCGCAGCATCAGGGAGGACCATCGACTTCTTCCTGGTTTCCAAGGGGCTGGCTGCGTTGGGGGTGCGGGTGGTGGAGGCCTCGCCAGTGTACCCGCACTCGGCTGTGATTCTCGAGATCCGCAGGCAGCAGGAGGAGGAGCGCTTCAGGCTGGTCCAGAAGCCGCGGACCTTTCCTGAGGTTCGACCACAAGGGTGCTGTGAGAGGGACCACGACAGCAGGTGGAGGCAAGCCAGGCTGAGGGTGCGGGAGCGGCTCGCCTCGGTGCTGAGGTTCAAGGGCGAGGCCGCGGCGAGGAACACCCCACGTGCTGAGGATGAGGCCCCTCAGCCCAGCAGCAATGGTGGTGCAGCAGGGCAGCGTGCAGCAGGTCAGGAGCCCCCCAGGCCAGCGAAGGGCACGGGAGATGAGGGGATGGCTGCGGCGGAGAGATGGGGGCCGCTAAGCAACGTGCTCCCGATCGCACCTGCGCCACCGGCCTGCGTGACGGAGGCGAACCTGATGAGGTGCTGCGTCCAGCATGGCGAGGAGTGGCAGAGCATCCTCGGCGGCTGCGGGCTAAGGCGAGAAGCTGGCGCGGAAGGGCACGGCGCAGCACCAGGCGGTGAGGACCAGCCAGCGCACCTCGGGGCCCTGGCGCCAGGAGCGCAAGGCGCCGACGCAGCGGACAGAGGGGGCAGCGACGCTGCGGGCAACGCTGCGCAGGAGGAGCGGGCGGACAGGCCTCCCCATGCTGGGACTGGCAGTGCACCTCCGAGCCAGGCACTGTACGGAATCGCAGGTTGGCCCTTTCAGGTTGATGCGGCTGAAGGAGTGCACGTGAGACCCCCCAGCCTCTGGGTCGAGAAGAGGCAGGCGACCTCTGCCGCCGAGGAGGAGGCCGCTCAGCCCTGCAGCAGCGGTGCAGCACCTAGCGGCGAGGTCCAGCCAGCGCACCTCGGGGCTCGGGCGCCAGGAGCGCATGGAGCCGACACAGCGGAGAGTGAGGGCAGCGGTGCCGCGGGCAGCGCTGCGCAGGAGGAGCAGGCGGACATTCCTCCCCATGCTGGGACTGGCAGTGCGCATCCGAGCCAGGCACCGTACGGAATCGCGGGTAGTCCCCTTCAGGTTGAAGAGGCTGAAGGAGTGCACGTGAGGCCCCCCAGCCTCTGGGTCGAGAGGAGGCAGGCAGCCTCCGCGGAGGGGCAGGCCCTGCACCTGCAGCAGGACGTGCGGGCCCAGGGCGCCGCGGGGGAGGGGGCTAAGGGAGCCCTCGCAGCCGCCTTCGCTACCTTCCTGGAGTGCGCAGAGGACGAGTGGGTCGACGTATACCAGCTGGAGGAGCAGAGGGCCAGGTACGTTGGTAGAGCGGACGGCTTCGCCACCAAGCTGGTCAAGCGCAGCGGGGTGCAGGACCCCAGGTCGCCGAGGCTCACGCCTGAGGCAGCGTGGATGGCCAGGGTGGCCCACGCGCTGGGGGCCATGGCGCAGCTGAAAGCACCAAGGGCCAGGGTCGACGCGATCTGCTACTTGCCCCAGCTGGTGGCGGCGGCTCCGAAGAGAGTCAGGAAGCTGCAGCAGGACGAGGA
>CAUYUJ010000822.1:0-30000 GCA_963575745.1 Prorocentrum cordatum
CTTGTGGGAACTACCTTGTGTTTTTTGGGGTGTTGGATCGCCCTCCCCCCCAAAAAAACACGACGCCAGATGTCATGGGACGAGGAGGATGGGGAAAGGACGAGGAGGAGAAGAAGGAGGAGCTCCAGAAGAGGAGGGGGGCGGGGAGTTGAAGGGAAGAGGGAAGAGGAGGGAGGAAGATCAAGGGGAGGGAGGGGAGGGAGGCAGAGGTCGTGGAGGAGGTCCGAGGGAGGGGCGGAACGCCGGCAGGAGGACATGGAGGAGGCCCCCGAAGGAGGAGGGGGAGCCCCAGGCCGTCCACGCAGATCGTGGACGGCACCGTGCAGGGCACGAAGGCGCTGCCCGCCCTCTGCCCACGGCGCTTGGCCCTGGCTTCCGCCGCCGGCGCCGGCCGCCTTGCTCCCGCCCCGCGGCGCTTGTCTCATGCGGTTCCAAGCGGGACCCCAGGGAAAGGCGGTCTGGGTTTCTTGACAAGCGTGGGTAGGGGAACAAAAAGTGACATAAACATCAAAATTCGGAGATCCGCGCGGATTTCTCGGATCGGCGCTGGACCCCCCTCCCAGGCGCGCGGAGCGCGCCAGGGGCGGCGCCGGAGGCGCCGCCGGGGGGCCCCAGCGCCGATCCAAGAAATTCGCGCGGACCTCCGAGTTTTTATGTTTATGTAACTTTTTGTTCACCTACCCAGGGAGAGGTGGTCTGGGTTTCTTGACAAACGTGGGGGTCCCCCCCCGACGGGGGTTGGCCTCGCCTCGTCGTCGCGCCGCGACGGGGGGTCGGGGCGCCTGCGGCTCGGGGCTCGGGAGGCGGGGATCAACGCCAAGGGGGGCAGTCAGAGGGCAGGATCTTGCATTAAGTCGGGCCTGTCCCCCTACACGGGGATTTTCGACGAAAAATACAAATACCCCAAAAATAATCAAAAAATAGTTCAAAAATAGTCTGGAAACTATTTTGTTGAGTAGTTTTTTTACGTTTCGGGGGTATTTTTTATGAATGTTTTATTTTTTTCGAAAATCCCCCTGTTGGGGGACAGGCCCGACATAAAAATCTTGCAGGAACCTGCAGAGCCAGGTTTGCATTGACCCGGGCTTGGGTGCAGGATCCTGCACGATCCCGCAGGATCATGCAGGATGTTGCAAGGCCCGACTGAACCGGGTCTGGATTGACCCGGTTCAGCAGATCCCCGATCCGCCCCGCGGCGCTTGTTCCATGTGGTTCCAAACGGAACCCCAGGGAAAGGTACTCTTGAGACGGGCGATGCCGATGTCTCCCGTCCGCTCGGGTTTGGCCCGCCGGGCCGTCGCACGACGCTCTCGCTCGCACTCCGAGGTCTCGGATGCAGCGCCGCGGTCTTAGAAGTCTCAGAGCGTGAATTACCTACCCCGCTTTCGCTTCCAGGCAAAACCAAGCCATACCACGCGCCTCCTCGTCAAGCGGCCTGGCCAGTACAGGCTGCAATTTGGCATCGTTTGGTATCTCTTGGAAGCGAGGGTGGTCAAAAGCGAGGTAGGTTTGTTTTCCCCCTAAAGTCCCTTTCGCTGGCGTCCCCTCAGGAAACGCATCACTGTTCCTGGTCCTCCCAGATGGGGTCCGAGCAGATGGGGTCGGAGGTTCGCGCTGCATCGCCGATGCATCAGCGATGCGGCTCGCCCGATCTCCTCCACGCCGACGTCGCCGATGCATCGCCGACGTCGCCAGTGCATCTCCGAAGCATCGCCGATACATCGGCGATGCATTGGCGATGCGGCGCGATGCTCCCGACCCCACATCAGGAGAAAGAAAAACACACACAGACACAATTAATCGTCTATCCACCGGACAATATTTGAAAATAGGGGATGTGGGGGGGGAAGACAACAGATCAAGAAGATATTGGAAAATATGGGCAATCCTGTTATTTGTGTATTTATTTGTGTGTGTGTGTGTGTCCCATTGCCCCTTCAACCTGCTCGGACCCCATCTGAGAGGCCTCTCTCTAACAGGGCTAGGATCGGGATAGATCGCTCCAGAGCGTTCCGGAGCGCTCTCAGAGCGTTCCGGAACGCTCTGGAGCGGCCGCGGCGCCCAAAACATCCTCCAAACCCGCCGAGTCTCAGAGATTTCGAGTTGAGTTATCCCGATCCGATGTTGTCCCGATCTTCGCGTCGTTTTACTCTCCTGTTCCTCTCGTCCTCCCCTCTCACCACCCACCAAACCACCCCAACCCAACCCGAAGGCTCAGATTTGCCCTCCATTTCCAGTGGGGGGGGGTCGGGAAACATCGAAAAAACACTCGTGGAACCCTTACCCCCCCCCAACCCGAAATTCGGGTCTTCGGGTTGGGTTGGGGTGGTCTGGTAGGTAGTCAGTCGCGCCCCGCGCCGAGGGAGCGGCGGGGGCGAGCGGTGCGGGCAGCGCCCAAGAGGGGCAGGAGGTAGGCCCGCGACGACCCAGGAAGGCCGCTCGGGACTCCGAACTTCTGCTGGCGTGCTCCGGGGAGATGTCGTCGTCTCTCCCTCCTCGCCTTCTTCCTCCTCCCCCTCCTCCTCGTCTTCCTCCTCCGCCTCCTCCCCCTCCTCCTCATCCTCCTCCTCCTCCTCCTCCTCCTCCTCTTCCGCCTACGCCTACGCCTACGCCTCCTCATGTTCTTTCCCGTCCTCGTTTTCCTCCTCCTCCTCCTCGTCTTCCTCCTCCGCCTCCTCCCCCTCCTCCTCATCCTCCTGCCCTTCCCCAGGGCGGTCGGGCTTCTCGTCCCGAGGATTGCGCCGGGCCTCCCGGATGGGGCGGGAGTGGACGGGGTCGGAGGATCGCACCGTGTCGCCAGTGCATCGCCGATGCGGCGCGATGTGGAGCCCGATTTCTTCCACGCCGACGTCGCCGATGCGTCGCCGACGTCGACGATGCATCGCCGACGCGTCGCCGACGTCAACGCCGATGCGGCGCGATCCTCCGACCCCCTCTTCTCCGACCCCATGTAGGAGGCCTCTGGCACTCCCGAAAGATCTGAAGCCCTTCCCCGGGACCCGCTTCTCGTCCTAAACATTTGCAGCGGCTAGCAAAAAAGCAGTCGTGGTGTGCACGCAGCGCGAGGGTCTTAGGATAGCTCGAGCTGGCCTTCAGCTGACCTCGGTGATTCAACAATGGGGTCCTGAGGGATGGATCCCTAAGGACCGGGTGCCTCAAACAATGTAAATTCACCCTTGGACCCCTCCCTACTCTGGGTTTCTTAACAAGCGTGGGGGGTACCCTCCCGACGGGGGTCGACCTCGCCTCGTCGTCTCGCCGCCACGGGGGTTGGAGCGCCTTCGGCGCGCGGTGACTGCCCGCGACGGGGGTCGATGTGGGGCTGTCGGCGGCGGTCACGCCCCCCGACGCTTCTTAAGAACCTCGGAGTCTCCCCAGGACCACCTATCTCTCAGGACCCCAGATATCTGAGCCACCGGTGACAGCCGGAGGGCGCCAGCCCGCGGGCCCGCCCCGTCCGGCTCCGGGCAGTCCAGGGGGAGGCCCCCCTGGGAGTGCCGGGGCGGCCAGGGAGCCCCCCCAGCACGAGCCCCAGAGCGGGCACGACGCCAGAGAGCCGACGCTCCGAGCAGCTTGCAGCGGCGGATCTGGGCGGCCTCCGGCCTCCATGCAGGGGCCCTCGCCGGGCCTCGGGGCCACATCAGGAGACGACTCGGGACGAAGGAGCGGCCCGGGGGAGGTGGTCCAGACCTCCGCGGCCCACGCATCGACGAGAGTCGGAGCGGCGGGATGCCTGGGGCATCGGCCTCTCCCTCTCTCTGGGCACCGCTTTCGCCGGCCCTTGCTCAGAGTCCCGAATCATTCGGGGGTAACTCGGGTCAGGGCTAACTCGGGTTCGTTTTTGGGGGAATCCGAACCCGACTTACCCCGGACCCGAGTTACCCCGGATAATTCGGGCGCCCAGAGCCCCGAATCATCAGGGGTAACTCGGGTCAGGGCTAACTCAGGTTCTTTTTTTCGGGAATCCAAACCCGAGTTACCCCGGACCCGAGTTACCCCGGATAATTCGGGCGCCCAACTTTCGACGGCCCACGCTCTCTCTCTCTTGGCACCGCTGGGCGCACCAGGGCTGGCTTGCGCAGAACCTGTCGCGCATCCAGGGGCGGCGCTGGCGGCGGGCGCCAGCCGCAAGTCCCCTCTGGCAAGGGATCCCAGGAGAGGGAAGGGCAGGAGGAGAGGGAGGGGGAGGGGGAGAAAGGGAAGGATGGGGAAGAGGGGAAGAGGGGAAGAGGAGGAGGGGGAGGGGGAGGGGGAGGATGGGGAGGAGCAGGAAGAGGGGGAGGGGGAGGGGAGGGGAAGGAGATGGTAGAGGAGGGGGGTAGCTGTGAGGGAGGATGCGGGAGGCGAAGAGGGCACGGGGGAGGGAAGGGTGGAGCTGCGGCGACCTAGCGCAGTGCGCGCAGGGGCCACTACGAGCGCGCAGAGCAGTGAGATCTAAGTTGAAATCGGGCCTGTTCCTCTACAGGAGGGATATTCCAAAATAGTCAGAAAATAGTCTGGGAACGATGCTTTGACTATTTCTGACCACGTTGGAGCATTTGTTGCATATATTTTTAATTTGTCCAGAATCCGCCTGTAGGGGAACAGGCCCGACCTAAATCTAAGTGCGTCAACCTATGACCTGCGATTCCAGCACGCCTATGGCCCGCTGGGTTGTCAAAGCATCAGAACAGCTGGGCCTCCCAGATTGGGTCGGAGGAGCGCGCCGCATCACCGAGGCATCGCCGCTGCGGCTCGATTTGGAGCCCGATTTGTTTCACGTCGACGTCGCCAATGCATCGCCCACGTCGACGATGCATCGCTGGTGTATCGCCGGAACTTCGTTGGTGACCATGTAAGGCTTGCTCTTTCGATGGCATGATAACGTTTGGAATTCCTTGTCGACGCCGACCTATCGACTACAGCATCCGTGCTTGAAAATGGCGAAGCTCGGACAATAACCCATCCGCTTTGTATAAGACCCAGCGCTTTGCACCAATGTACAATCGATTATAGCTTTCCATGTGTGCCTTCAGGGCAGCGTCAACGATTCGTGTTCGCGCCAGGAACAAAACGTTGTGCCCCGTGCAGGCCCGTTTCCATGTCATTGGTGTTTCGCGTATTCCCCATCAGCCCATCCAAGCAATCAGCAGGCGAGTTGCCCCGATCAGGCATGCGTGGCAGCATGCAGTCATGCTGTAGGAGCCTCTTGGAGAGGCCATCGGGGCATTTTGGAAGCCTCTGGGTCTCGGGGTCCTCTTGGGGTCCTCTTGGAGCTCTCTTGAGGGTCCTCTTGTGGGCCTTCGGGGACCTCTTGGGGCCATCTTGGAGGCCATGCTCCCCAAGCAGTGCTCGCACTTGGGGCTCCTTGCTTCTCCTCTGAGGAACCCGGCCTGTCTGGCGGTCTGGCGGCTATGTTGCCCCCGTCGCCGCCTCTTCGCCGCCTCGTCGCCGCCTGTCGTCTGGGGCTGTCTGGCGGTCCGGCGGCTACGTTGCCGCCGTCGCCGCCCCGTTGCCGCCTCGTCGCCGCCCGTCGTCTGGGCCTGTCTGGCTTCCGGATGCTATGTTACCCCCGTCGCCGCCCGTCGTTTGGGCCTCTCTGGCGGTCTGGCGACCATGTTGCGGCTGTCGTCGTCCCATCGCCGCCTCGTCGCCGCCACAGAATTCACAAATTTATTGCGCAAATAGGTTGCGCCACGTAGATTGAACACCATCGATTTCACCACATAGATCGTACAACATAGATTGCACAACCTAGATTGAACAACATACGATACCCCCAAAAAATGCGCATAGGCGTGGTGGGGTGCTGCGGTCTCGGCGCGACGCGCTGTGAACCGAACAAAGAAGAAGTCCGCCGCAGACGCCGATTCTTCATTTTGAGCACGCATTACTGCGCAGCCAGCAGCCAAGGCCAGCGCCAACAATGAGCCCCCACGACGCCGCGTGCCCCCCCAGACGGGCTACTGAGACAAGTCAAACGGAGCATTCAATGACGGAGCCCGCCGCAGGCGCCGATTTTTGCTTGCTTATTTTTTATATCAAAGAATCAGCGTTGCCGCGTCTCTGCGCAACCAAGACCCGCGCCACCCGTGGACCCCTCGGGGACGGGCCCACACGATACCGCGGGCGCCCCCAGACGGGTTACCAGAAAAAGGCGAACGGAACGTTTAATGAAGCAGCCCGCCGCAGGCTCCACTTTTTTATGTTCAACATGCCATCCTCGGCGAAGCCAACACCAACGCCACCAATGGGCGCCGCGGCGACGGGTCCCCACGACGCCGCGGGCCCCCTGCGAGGGGGCCCCCGGGCCTCGCATACGATATTTCTTGGCACATGTTCCTGCGGAATTCTTACACCTACGTTTATGTCACAAGAGAGGGAACTTAACAGGAGATGTTCATCGCCATTCTGTGCAGGGGGCAGGACCGGTGCCACGTGGGGGCCCCGCGGCGACGGGCCCCCGCGGCGCCGCGGCGCGTGCGCGTGGGCCCCCCCGGGCGGGGCCCCACAGAGCCCCCCCGGGGCCGGAAAGAAAAAGATAAAGCGCGACGACGTTTGCCTGCAAGGATCAAGCAGCGGCGAAGCGTCCTGGCTCGCCAAACAATGTTATCAGAACCTTTTGTGGCTTCCACGAAATGTTCTTAGAAGATTTCTGGCGGAGTCTGTCTTGTTTTATCACATCGGGCTACTGTTCTAAGAACCTTGTTTTTGTTATTTGAACCTTGTTGGGTTCTAAGAAGATTTCGTGGTACGACTATACGAATGCCGGGACGTCCGGTCCCTGCTCAAAAGGAAGCAGCCAACGTGCGCACGACCTGACATGGATGCGCGTGAGCGGAAGCCCTCACTCCGATAATTGCACCACGCATATTACACCACATAGATTACACCGCATAGTTTGTCCCACGTAGCGTGCGCAACATAGTTAGCACTACATGGACTGCACAACCTGGAGTGCACAACGTATGTTGGACTACATTGAATGCACCACACATATGGCACACTTTATATTCCACTGTAAACATTCCCCCCGCAAGTTGCACAACATATATCCATGTATTGCATAACATATATTGCACCACCCATGTTGCACAGCATTCATGGCACATCAGCTTATGTTCACACATTTTGCATCACCGGTGTTGCACAGCACATCGTAGACTGCATAAAATAGAGCACGCAGCATAATGCACGACATAGATTTTACATGAAACAACTCCCTTTTTTTAAGCAATGAAATCGCCCCCCCCCCCGAGAATTGAGGGGACCCTTTTTCGTATGGCAATTTCAGATGATTGTGTCCCATCGTCCATCCGAGATATGAATTCATACCATCCAGGCAGGCTGGCTTCCCCCGTATCCATCCTCTGCAACAACAAAATATGCGCGCGCACTCGTTGATCAAACCGCATCCGTTTTCAAACATATTTTCAACACGTGGGGCGAAGTGCGCGCGCGCGTAGTCGCGCCCGCAGGCCGAAACCAGCGAAAACAACATAGTTTCTGTAAAGGGGTTACAATCGAGTGCCTCGAGAACGTATAGAAGCACTTGATTTCGCAACGTCGCGAGTGAAGAAAACAAAAAAATCCTGCGTTCGCGCCCTTGCGAAGTCTTAAGAAAACCACGCGTTTACCAACTTGTTCAGAGCATGCTACCAGACGGGCTTTTCACGCGCGCGTGCCGAAATCGCTCGAACTCCCTTGCGCGCGTGCTGTCGCAAGAATCCTTTGCAAACGACGGGACTAAGTGCACACGCGCGCGTCGTCACGCGCGCAAGCCCAAACTCCGTCAAGAACCGTAGGTCTTGTCAGGATGAGTTTTCCGTACACATGTGAACAACGCATGGTTTTGCAATATCAGCTTTCAAACAACAACAGCTGCGCTCGCGCTTTTGCGAATGCGTACGGAAACCACCAGCTTCCAACATTTTCATTTAATTCGGCCAAGTGGGGTTCCCTCACCGCATGCATCGTTCGAACACCGTTGCGCGCGTGCTGGTGGTGGCACGACCCGTGTCAAATCAAACCATGCGGGCCATCCTCGCGCGTCGTCCGCGTGCGCGTGTCGAACTATTTCCAAGAACTTCATCACTAACGCGAGGACGCCGTCATCGTCGTCGGCGTAATTGGCATCGGCGCCGTCAGTGGCCTTACCGACGTCGTTGTCACCATCGTCACCAGCATCGCTACGACCATCATTGTGTCTACCGTCGCCGACGTTGCCATGACACCGCGCCCGCCCGAGTCGCCGACTCGCCATGAAATGCCCGCTTGGAAGTGCCCGGCGGTCAGCGCCACCGCGGCCGCGGCGGCCGCACCAAACTAGGTGGCCGTTTCCTTCGCGCCAGCGCGCGCGGGCCAGAGCGGCCGCAGAGACGCACCAGCCAACGTCAAGCACTCATCGCAATCGCCGCCGCATGGGTTTTGCAAACCAAGTTACGGGCGGGTGGGTGGGATGATTGCGCGAGCCGCGAAGTTGACAACAAATTCGGCAGGGCGAATTGCACCGCCTTTGTTGCTCCAGATTGCGTCACGTAGGTTGTTCCATATATATACATATATATATATATATATATATATATATATATCACCACATAAACTGCTAGAAACAATGTTCGGGGCCCGCGTTGGCCAACATATAAAAGAAGGGTTGGTGATCAATCAACGCTTGGGGCCATATTGGTTTCCTTTTGGGCGCCCTTGGGGCCCGATTGGGCGCCTCTTGGGGTTCCCTTGAGCCATCTGGGAGCCATATTGAGGTTTCGGAAGGCCGCTAGATGCGAGCGGGCGACAAGGCCATAAACCAGTGATGCCCGACAGGATGGGAAAACCGTTTGGGGAACTATTTGGCCTTTTGGCGGGGACATGGGGAGGCTTCGTGGCCGTTTGGAGCCTTCCCGAGACGGGCAAGACGCCTTTTGGAGGCATGTTGTAAGCCAGTTTGGGTTAGATTGTGTAGTGTTGGGGCCCCTCTCAGGCTATATGGCGCAGTCTTGGGACATCTAGGATATATTGACGACCCGCGGTCGGACCCGTCCAGAGTTAGAGGAGGTAGAAAAGGTAAACCTTCCTTCGAAAGGGCACGAGGAGGTCGGAAGAGCTACCTCCTTCAACCGCATACGCCCAAATTGTTGGTCGGATTGAGACGTTCGCAGGTTCGTCCGCCCAACCAGTGTTCAAAATGCCGTTGACCAGAATGCTGTAGCCCACCGCTAACACAAATGTGGGTATGCTGTTGTCTGGCGCGGAGGTAGGAGCTTTCTTGAGTACCGATTGCACCGGATCCTTTTGCCGATGTTCTGGTATTTTGCACAGGCCCCCCCTCCGGCCGGTACCGCCGATCCTGACGGGGGCGACCACGACCACGCCCACGACGATCACGACCACGACCTCGACGGCATCGACGACGACGACGAGGAGAAAGCGAGAACGCGAAAAGCATAGAAGTCTTGATTGCCAACGTGCGCGGCTTAGGGGGTTCGGAGACTGTCTTGAGGGTATTTTGGGCCGTCTTGGAGCGATCTTGGGCTTTCCTGTGGCCGTTTTGGGCCTCTCCCATGGGCCCTCTTCCAGGCTCCTTCGAGCCATCTTGGAGCCATCTTGAGGCCTTGGAAGGCCGTTCGAAGCGACCAGGCGAGAAAGCCATAAACCAGTGATCTCCGATAGGTTTGGGAAGCAGTTTGGCCTCGCGGCGGGGTCCGTTGGAAGCTCTGTGGCCACTTGGAGCTGCCTTGGGACAGTCAAAGCGCCTATTGGAGGCATGTTGTAAGTTATTCCCCACATTCTAAGTGGGGTTCTGATTTTCTCTACACCCGCGTCGCACCCGCGTTTCTTCTCCTCACCTCCTCCTTCTCACTCGTACACACACCACACCACGCCATCCGTCACATCACACCACACCACACCACACCATACCATACCACACACGCACGGTTCTGATTTCCCCACATGCTTCGTGGGGTTCTGGTTTTCTTCCCTTCCGCGTCTCACCCGCGTCTCCTCCTTCTCCTCCCTCTCCTTTTCCTTCTTTCTCACCTCACGGAGAGCGCGGCAGGCGTGGCTCCTCCCTCTCCTTCTCTGCGCAGGGCACAGCAGGCGTGGCAGTTTCTCGACACCAGAGGGGGTGCGCAGGGGGTGGTCCCTGAGCGCGGCGTCTATGCGGGCCATGGCGCAGGGCACGGCAGGCGTGGCAGTTTCTCGACACCAGAAGGGGGTGCGCAGGGGGTGGTCCCTGAGCGCGGCGTCTATGCGGGCCATGGCGCAGGGCACGGCAGGCGTGGCATTTTTTTCGAGCCCAGGCAGATGCGCGCAGAGCTTGGTCCTGAAGCGGGGCCGCTATGCGGGGCCATGGCGCTGGGCCGCAGGCGTGGCAGTTTTCTCGACACCAGAGGGGTGTGCGGCTGGGGGGGTCCCCGAGCGCGGCGTCTATGCGGGCCATGGCGCAGGGCACGGCAGGCGTGGCAGTTTCTCGACACCAGAGGGGGTGCGCAGGGGGTGGTCCCTGTGCGCGGCGTCTATGCGGGCCATGGCGCAGGGCACGGCAGGCGTGGCAGTTTCTCGACACCAGAGGGGGTGCGCAGGGGGTGGTCCCTGAGCGCGGCGTCAATGCGGGCCATGGCGCAGGGCACGGCAGGCGTGGCAGTTTCTCGACACCAGAAGGGGGTGCGCAGGGGGTGGTCCCTGAGCGCGGCGTCTATGCGGGCCATGGCGCAGGGCACGGCAGGCGTGGCATTTTCTCGACCCCAGGCAGAGCGCGCAGAGGGTGGTCCCTGAGCGTGGCGTCTATGCGGGCCATCGCGCAGCATGGCGCCCATGGGCCACGGCAGTGCGTGGGCTGTTCTCGACAACAGAGGGGGTGCGGCAGGCCCAGTGGTTCCTCGAGCGCGGCGTCTATTGCGGGGCCATGGCGCAGGGCACGGCAGGCGTGGGGCACTTTCTCGACAACCAGAGGGGGTGCGCAGGGGGTTGTTTCCTGAGCGCGGCGTCTATCTATGCGGGCCTTGGCGCAGGGCATGCAGGCGTAGGCAGTTTCTCGACAACTGAGGGGGGGTTTGTGCGCTGGGGGGTGGTCCCTGGAGCGCGGCGTCTTGCGGGCCATGGCGCACGTGGCAGTTTCTCGACCCAGAGGGGGTGCGCAGGGGGTGGTCCCTGAGCGCGGCGTCTATGCGGGCCATGGCGCAGGGCACGGCAGGCGTGGCAGTTTCTCGACACCAGAGGGGGTGCGCAGGGGGTGGTCCCTGAGCGCGGCGTCTATGCGGGCCATGGCGCAGGGCACGGCAGGCGTGGCATTTTCTCGACCCCAGGCAGAGCGCGCAGAGGGTGGTCCCTGAGCGTGGCGTCTATGCGGGCCATGGCGCAGGGCACGGCAGGCGTGGCAGTTTCTCGACACCAGAGGGGGTGCGCAGGGGGTGGTCCCTGAGCGCGGCGTCTATGCGGGCCATGGCGCAGGGCACGGCAGGCGTGGCAGTTTCTCGACCCCAAGGGGGTGCGCAGGGGTGGTCCTGAGCGCGGCGTCTATGCGGGCCATGGCGCAGGGCCGGCAGGCGTGGCAGTTTCTCTACACCAGAGGGGGTGCGCAGGGGGTGGTCCCTGAGCGCGGCGTCTATGCGGGCCATGGCGCAGGGCACGGCAGGCGTGGCAGTTTCTCGACACCAGAGGGGGTGCGCAGGGGGTGGTCCCTGAGCGCGGCGTCTATGCGGGCCATGGCGCAGGGCACGGCAGATGGCATTTTCTCGACCCCAGGCAGAGCGCGCAGAGGGTGGTCCCTGAGCGTGGCGTCTATGCGGGCCATGGCGCAGGGCACGGCAGGCGTGGCAGTTTCTCGACACCAGAGGGGGTGCGCAGGGGGTGGTCCCTGAGCGCGGCGTCTATGCGGGCCATGGCGCAGGGCACGCAGGCGTGGCAGTTTCTCGACACCAGAGGGGGTGCGCAGGGGGTGGTTCCTGAGCGCGGCGTCTATGCGGGCCATGGCGCAGGGCATGGCAGGCGTGGCAGTTTCTCGACACCAGAGGGGGTGCGCAGGGGGTGGTCCCTGAGCGCGGCGTCTATGCGGGCCATGGCGCAGGGCACGGCAGGCGTGGCAGTTTCTCGACACCAGAGGGGGTGCGCAGGGGGTGGTCCCTGAGCGCGGCGTCTATGCGGGCCATGGCGCAGGGCACGGCAGGCGTGGCATTTTCTCGACACCAGAGGGGGTGCGCAGGGGGTGGTCTCCCTATGCGTGCCAGGGTCGTCCAGGCATAGCAGGCGTGGCATTTTCTCGACACCAGAGGGGGTGCGCAGGGGGTGGTCTCCCTATGCGTGCCAGGGTCGTCCAGGCATAGCAGGCGTGGCATTTTCTCGACACCAGAGGGGGTGCGCAGGGGGTGGTCTCCCTATGCGTGCCAGGGTCGTCCAGGCATAGCAGGCGTGGCATTTTCTCGACACCAGAGGGGGTGCGCAGGGGGTGGTCTCCCTATGCGTGCCAGGGTCGTCCAGGCATAGCAGGCGTAGCACACAAGACATAAAATCAGTATGTGGGGTTCCTCGGTAGCGTAATTTGGTTTATAGTATGCGGTATTTGAGCCCCACTTTGGGGTATCTAGGAATATGTTACGACCTGCGATAGGGCCCGTCCACGCCTCGGGAGAGGAGGTAGGAGAGAAGATTCACCTCTCCCCTCTCCCCCAACGGCTTCAACCACATACGCCTAAAGTGCTGGGAGTATTGAGACACTCGTAGGTTCGTACGCTCCTCCAGTGTTTGAAAATGGCACTGACCAAAATATTCTAGCCCACCGCAAACAATAATGTGAGTATGCTGTTGATCGCCGATGTTCAAGGCCTTACGGCTGGTACCGCCGATCCTGACAGGGGGGCGACTACGACCACGCCCACGACGATCACGACCACGACCTCGACGGCATCGACGACGACAACGACGACGATGACGACGACGAGACGACGATGACGACGACGAGACGACGATGACGACGACGAGACGACGATGACGACGACGAGACGACGAGAAGGCGAGGACGCGAAACACATACATATCGAACCATAACCCGCGATGCTCGCGGTTTAGGGGTTTATGAGGCCGTCTTGAGGGTATATCGGGACGCCTTGGAGCGATCTTCGGTGGTTTCAGGGGCCGCGGCACAGGTGAGCTCGAGGCGTCTGGGAGGTCATACATGGAAGGGGAAGCTTCTCCCGTGCTCCTTCCCAGGGGCGGGTCGCAACCCCCGAGACCCCTCCCGAGACCACCCTCTCCACCCCCGCCCCCCCCCCTCCGGCAGGGGAGGGGTCAGGGGGAGGGGGCCTCTCGTCGACTCGAGTACGAGGTTGCTCAAGGAGGAGGAGGAGGAGGAGGAGGAGGAGGGGGGGAGGAGGAGAGGAGGAGGGGAGGAGGAGGAGGAGGAGGAGGAGGAGAGGAGGAGAGGGAGGAGAGGAGGAGGAGGAGGAGGGGAGGAGGAGGAGGAGAGGAGGAGGAGGAGGAGAGGAGGAGAGGGAGGAGGAGGGGGAGGTTAGAGGAGGAGGAGGAGGAGGAGGAGGAGGGGGAGGAGGACTCAAGGACAAGGGGGGAAAGAGCGACGACGGCGGCCACGACAGCGACTCAACCGGAGAGGCCCTTCCCCCACGCCGACGGGGTCGTCGGATTCGTCGTAGCTCACATACTACTCAGATTTCGTAATAAAGGGAGGGGGGTCTCATTTCGAGGCACAAGATCGAGGTCCCCTCGGGGAGGATACCCTGATGCTCTTCGTATGTGTTGGATGTTCTCGTGCACCCTGGGGAGGATACCCTTGGATGGTTTGTGTGTTTTGGCCAGGCTTGATCGCCATCGTCACTGTACTCCAGATTTCGTAATAGAGGGAGGGGGGTTCTCATTTCGGGAGGGGTCTCTTCCAGGCGATCTTGGAGGGCCTGGGGGGTCTGGGGACGACGCTTTGGAGGGTTCTCCCACGGGGGAGGTCTGAAATGGCTTGTCTTGGAGGGTCCAGACCCCCTCCCTTGTATTACGAGATCTGGAGTATTCGCTGTTGCGTTGTGTCTCCATGGCACGTGCCACTGCTCCCATTCCTAGACGCCTTCTGCACCTTGAAGTGTTTGCGGCTCGCCGTAAGTGCGTCTGCGGGTATCGTGATACTCACGTCGATGCCTTCGTAGCCAGTGCCCCCGCCACGTCGGGAAGCAATTCTGCCGTAACACACACTTTGTTTTTGTTGTGGCTCGCATTTCTGCATCCATCGAAAGAATGCGGGAGCGCCACTACTCTTCCCCCGTCCTTCCTTCTGGACCTCTCCAGAAGTCTTCAAAGTCTCTAGAGGGTCCCCAGAACCTTCTAGAGACTTCGACAAAGACATGCAAAAGCATCGAATCCTCGATCTTCTATCCCTCTCTTCTCCCTTCTCCACTCCCCCCCCCGTTTCGCGCTGAAGGGGGGGGTGCAGCGCCCGCAACGAAGGCCGTGACAACGGGTGTCACCGGCGGCGTGGTCGACCTGATCGCCAAGCCGATGGACTGCATGCTCAACGAGGCCACCGTCTCCCAGCCCTCTCCTGCTCTTTGTTTGGCCGTCGTCGTGAATCACGTCGTTGAGGCTTCTCGGCTTCCCCAGAGGATCTCGTCGCCACTGTGCGCGGCTCCCGGTCCAGAGGCCCTCGTCGTCGCCCGAAGAGGTTCAGGTCTTGAAGCCGACTGCGGGTCCAAGCTGATTCCCCTCACTCCGCCGCAGCCCAACATCAGGAGGGAAAGAAACACACAGACACAATTAATCGTCGACTCCCCAGAAAATATGGGAAAATATGGGAGGTGGGGGGGGAGACGAAAACAGAAAAAAAGATGGGAAGATATTTTTATTTGTGTGTACTTATTTGTGTGTCCTGGGGCCCCTTTATAACACCCTCCCCGCTTCGCCGTGCAGGCCGCTTGGCCCAGTCGGATCAGAGGGCGCGCGACCCAAGGCAGGGCCACGTTGGCCGCCGCGCCCCTCCGCACAATCTCAGTGTTCCCGCCCTCCCGCCCTTTGTCTTAAGTTGGGCCTGTTCCCCTACAGGGGGATCTTCGACGAAAAATAGAAAGTATCCCAAACATAATAAAAAAAAGCTAAAACAATAGTCTGGGGATTTTTTGTTTTTAGTATGTTCTGACCTTTTCGGAGTACTTTTGGGGAATCTTTTATTTCTCGTCGTCGAAAATCCCCCTGTAGGGGGACACGCCCGACATAACCTTTGTCTCGCTCGGCTCGGGAGAACATCGAGCGAGACCGCGCGAAAGGAGCGGGGGCGATTCCAGATCCGCGCAGAGAGGATTTGGGATCCCACCTCTCGAGGTATGGAGCATGGGCGGAGCCTATCAAGGGGGTGCCGGATACACTATCCCTCCCCCCGATGGACTACATCCATTCCGGCCACTGGCGTGCAACAGGGACTTATTCCCCCTCCCCTCGGTTTCAGCCAGTAGCAGATAGGTTATCTGCCAGACTTCTGAACTCCCGGATGTTGTCGAACTCCTGTTGGCCAACGACTTGCTTCTGAGTCCCTTGCAGCCGCGATAGTTCCCTGTATTTCTCGTATGGGCGCCTCTTTCCAAAAGATGGGCTCACGTAGCTACTCTGCCAAACGCTTGGTAATCCTGCTCGGCTTCCCCCTCGAGCTCATCCGGCTCTCTGCCTCCTCCTTATCTTCCTCCTGCTATTCCTCCTACTCGTTTTCGTATCCATCTATCTTCTTTGTCGATACTTATTCGTCGTCGTGCCACAAGGTTGTTCTGGTATATCCTCGCCTTTCCTAGGGCCCCGAAGAGTGCACAGTCACTGTGAGAGCGTCCAACAGTTCGAGGGATGGACTGCGAATGGCTTTCAACATGTAGCCCTCGCAGTAGCGTCGTACACAGTTGTACTAAGAAACCCCCACGGCCACAAGGGTGGAGGGTGGGCCAGTTTCAACATAAGGATCTGGCCTTCGCGCCGCGCACATTCGTCTTCCTCTGTTGAAGCAGTCACAAGATTGGAGGGTTCTTTCTTCTTCCGATATAGGGCTCTCGCTTGAGGTGTTTGCAGAAGTTACGGCCCGACCTGTGAGTGTGCGTAACACGTAACGTACAATGATGGGCGATTGTTTGTTTCAGTGAGGTTTCCGCGTACGACCCGACGTGTAAACGTGTGCAACAGCTATACGGATCGAGGGCGGTTCCTTTTCACAGGGGCCTAACATGAAGCGCCTGCGGGACCACCCCGAGGGCGCGGTCACCGACGACGAGCTGCAGGGGGCAAGGGCAGGGGTTCGAGCTCCAGTTCTTGTTAGAGGCGTTTTGCAGGAAGGTCGACATTCGGCCAGCCTCACGTGAGCTGCTGTTGCCAGGCGACAGTCTCCTGCTGCTCGGCCCTGGGGGGCCCCGGCGCTGACGGCGCTGGCAGGGCCCTGGCTTGCTGCTGCATGTCTGTCTTCAACGCCCGCGGCGGCTGTGATGGGACATTGCGGGGCAGACCCACGCGCACGATTTCTCTCTCTCCTCTCTCTCTCTCTCTCTCTTTGCCTCTCTCTTTCTCTCTCCTTCTCTGTCTCTCTCGCTCTGACTTGCAGTTGCGTCACGCGTGCGTCGTAAAAGAAACGCCCCGATTGCAATTGTCGCGCTTTTCGGGGCACTTCTTTTTCAAGCAGGGGCCCGGCCTGGAAATGGCAGGCACGCTGGGCGCTCGTCTTTCAGGATGGGGGGGGCACGCATTGGAGGGGGAGGCGCGACAGCAGCGTGAACGCATCCAGTTTTAGTCTGATGATCCTCCTCATCCTCCTTGTTCTCGCTCTGCTCCTCCTCCTCCTCATCCTTCTCCTCCTCCTCCTCGCCCTCCCCCTCCTCCTCCTCCTCCTCCTCCTCCCCCTCCTCCTCCTCCTCCTCCTCCTCCTCCTCCTCCTCCTCCTCCTCCTCCTCCCTCCTCCCCCTCCTCCTCCTCCTCCCCCTCCTCCTCCTCCTCCTCCTCCTCCTCCTCCTCCTCCTCCTCCTCCTCCTCCTCCGCATCCCCCCGGGGCAGCCTGCAGCGCGGGTCCGGGAACTGTTCGGCCCCCTTGCAGCCTCGCCTGAGCCAGAGGGGCGCCATGGCTGCGCGGAGTGAAGGAGCGAGATGGCCCGATTGCCTGGAAAGCCTGAGGGCCCGGGCGCACGCTGCGACTGCGACCACAGCCGGATGGGCGCACAAATGCGCCTGCGTGGCAGGCCACCCACCCCGCTTGTTGCATCGAGCGCACCGCCAGTCCGTCTGCTCTCCCGGAGAAGGGGCCGCCAGGCCATCTGCACTCCCGGAGGGAGTGGAGGCGCTCGTCAGGAGGCGTGCTGAAAGGAGCTGCCAGATCAGCAGAGATGAGAGTGTGAAGAGTGCACTCCCCTGCCCCTCTGCCGCCCGTGCCACCATGTGTGTATGTTGTACACGCTTGTCTTGTTTTGTGGCATGTACGTTGCCCGCCGCTGTTTTGGCCCTAGTCCTAGGGCCCTGGGACGCACCCGCAGTTGGACTGCCGCGCGGTCTTTGCTGAAAACAACTGCACTGACATTGGTAGCGGAGCTAGTAAGCTCCAGCGGACGCACTGCGTGCTCTGCTTCGGTGGTTGTGGCCACCCGCGTGGGCCGCCATGGCGGCCAGCCAAGACGGCTCAGACGTGGAGGCTGCGTCCTCCGCAGGCACAGGTCCCCCGGACCTGCATGCAGTCCTGCGCGTGATGGCCGAGACCCAGCGGGAGCTCTTGGCCTTGCATCGGGATCGTGGCGACGGCGGTCCCAGACGTACACGTCTACTGCTGTCGCAGGTGAGGCTCCCAGAGTTCGATGGTGGAGTCGGTACGAGTACTAAGAAGTACCGAGAGTGGCGCAAGGAGGTTGAAGTCATCCGCAACCTCAATCAGCTCTCAGACGTGGAGCTGGGCCTGATCATCTACAGTCAAGTGACAGGTCGAGCCAAAGAGCTCATCGAGGTGCTCGACGCGTCGGACCTCCGACGCGAGGAGACGCTCGAGACCATCTTTGCTATCTACGACGACGCCTTCGAGAAGATGGATCACGAGCGCCTCGATCAGGTGCATCAGGATTGGGAGCGAGCACACCGTCGAGCTGGGCAGCCGATCATGGATTGGACCACGTACCTGCGCAAGAAGCGCATGGAGTTGCAGCTCGAGGATCCCACATCAGCGATCAGCGATCGCGCATTGGCAAGCAAGATGCTTCGTGGCGCTGGACTGTCGCAGAAGGAGCGAGCGCAGGTGCTCTTCAACTGCGGCGGCATCTACGACTCGCAGCGGATGGAGGTCGTGCTGAAGGCAGCCTACTCGAAGGTGCACGACACCGAGAAGCGCTCAGTGCTCCCTCGCCGCTCGCCGTTTGCGGCGCAGCGTGAGCACGGGCGCTCCTCTGGGAGTTCGGGCGGTCGCTATCCGCACCCTCCCATGGCTCGCAGGCCATGCGTGCTGCGAGGGCGCCCTGGCCAGCACGTACACGAGGTAGAGAACGGCGAAGACTACGATGAACACCACGGCGACCTCGAGGAGGCGCAGCATGACGAAGATGAAGCAGACGACCAGGACGATGGAGACCATGGAGGGGCCGAGGGCACCCTCTTCGAGGACGGCGCTGAGGTCGACGAGGAGCTGGCGTCGGACAACGACGGGCCTGACGACGAGGAGTACGAGGCACCGGAGGATCTTCAGGAAGCGTTCTTGGCCGGCTGGAGGGCCAAGCAGAAGACGGCGGCACAGCGTCAGAAGCGCGGGTTCGTTGCTCCTCGGCAGCGGGACCCCAAGAAGATCAACGCCAGCGGCTCCTTCCAGGCTGGTCGGAAGCCGACAGACCAGCGCAAGGCTAACAGCCGGCGTGCTGACTGCGATCAGCCTGGCCACTGGCGCGGCGACCCAGAGTGCCCCAAGGTGAAGAGTGGCGAGCGCGAGCCGTACAACAAGATCGGGCCTAAGAATGGCCAGCCAGCGTCGCCCAACCAGCGGAGCTCTGTGAAGCCGCCGGCGCCGAGGCAGGTGCATGGACCGATCGTCCACTGGGTTGGCATGGCAGGCAGTGCCGAGGAGCGTCGTGGCCGCGCTCCATGGCGCCGCGCCCCCCAGTCGGTGCCTGCCCAGAGGCATCCAGTGGAGGGTCGAGCGGACGCGCCGGAGCGGATCATTATGCACCCCAGGCCCAAGAGCACGCCTGCGCCGAGCCTACGCCGGGACGCCGACGATGGCCCAGGGCCCGCACAGAGCAGCGATGAACGCGCGCGCGCCCGTGCCAGGCGCGGGGAGGATCAGGAGGACGAGGATGCATGCGTGCGTTGTCATCGCATTCTGGCCAACACCCACCCAAAGGGGCACAGCGTGGAGTTGGAGTTTCCTGACCTTGCCGCGGCCCATCACATCGTGGAGCGCGTGACGAACAAGAAGCCCATCTTCTTCAAGCAAGGCCGCTTCGAGAGCCTCGACTTCGTCCAGGGTCGGCTTGTGCGCCTGCAGCTGACCACATCGAGGCCTTGTACGGCGGCTGAGGTGGATCTCGACGAGATCACGGCAACTATATTCAAGATCGTGATGGGCGGCAATCGTGATACCAAGCCCCGTGACGATCGGCGCGGTGAAGGCGGGAGTCGCGACACCAAGCAGCGTGAAGATCATCATCGAGATCGTCGGGGCGACCGCCAGCGTGATCGGGGAGCTGTTCTTCGCGAGCCTCGCGCCCCTCCTCCGCCCGAGGCGGAGGCTTCCTCGCGTTCAAGGTCGCGGAGTACACCAGGAGGCCGCGGTGCGAAGAAAGAGAAGCGGAGTCCACCAGAAGACCGCGGTGAGAAGGGAGAAAAGGAAGAAAAGAAAGAGAAGAAGAAGAAGGCGAGGAGCAGCAAAGAAGAGAAGAAAGAGAGAAAGAAGGCAAGAAGCAGCAAGGAAGCGAAGAACGAGGACGAGGCCAGCGAGGATCCTGAGGCCACCGAGGACGACAACGACCAGCGGCGCGAGGATAAGGAGGTGCCGTTCACGCCAGAGGAGATGGACGAGATCTTCTGCAGTTGGTATCCGCGTCAGGATATCTTCAGGGATTACCTGGCGCCGCCGGCAACCATCCACTTCATCACTAAGAACGACCGCATCGTGCGCCTCAATCTCTACACGCGCCGCTGCGAGAAGCCAGATTTCTCCTTATCCAGTGGCCCTGCGAGGGCCCATCCTGTATACGTAGTGGAGGCGTCGGCGAAGGGAGCATCGAAGACCAAAGAATCCCCAGACGGAGCTGTGCCTGGACTAACGTCCGCCGCTCCGACTGGGGAGGCCGCCGCCGCCCCTAAGGAAGAGGACTGGGTCATGGCAGGAGCCTCCGAGGAAGTGAGAAAGAGCGAGGAAAAGAAGCGACTAGAGGTTTTGCAGCGTGATAAAGCTGAGTTGCTGGATCGCCTCGCGCTGATAGAGAAACAGGAGATGGAGATGCACACCCGATTGAACCCAGGCGAGGTCTACGACGGCCTACAGAAGCGACGTGAGCAGGCACCTCTGCCAGGGCGTAGCCTGCCTACATCTCCTGAGCAGCAGGGAGTCGGAAGCGCGTGGAAGAACATGGAGGCAATACGACGACGTGTCCACCTTCCAGCGCCTCCAGGAGCCGCGAGCTCAGGTGCCCCTGCCGCTGCGACGGCATCTCCAGCTGCATCTGGAGTCCCGCGTGTAGTCACCGCCTCTGGACGGAGCTACGTCATGAGTGTCGGTGCCACGCAGAGTGACCTGGAGAAGCAGCAGATGCATCGAGCCATGTACGACTCGCAGTTCGACGGCGAGAGGCTGGTTCCAGGCCCGAAGGCGAAGTTCGACCCAGAGCTCATGCAGCAGCAGGCTGAATGTGTTCATCCTGTGGGCGAGTTGAAGTGGCAGTCAAACGGCACCGTGATCTTCGCGAAGTGCAAGAAGTGTTCGCTGAAGTCGGTGATTCATTACACGCTGGAGAAGCCCAAGAAGGATGAAGGGGAACCTTCCAAGAACACCCCGGACGGAGCTGTGCCAGGACTAACGTCTGCCGCTCCGACTGGGGAGGATGTTGCCGTCAAAGGGGGCGCGGACCCCTGGGCAGCAAAGGGCGCAGACCCTTGGCCAGCAAAAGGGGGATCTGCGGCCCACATGGTCACGGCCCGAGAGGAGTGCCCCCGCAAGGTGGTAGATGAGCAGTCCGTCATGCTTGTTGTCTTGCCCGCGGGGCTGGCTATGATTGACACGGGCTGCAAGCGGGCTGTCGGTGGACGTCCGTGGCATGTCGAGCTGCAGAAGACTTTGAATGCCATGGGCGTGCCGTACCACAGCATCAATCAGCGCGAGTACTTCAAGTTCGGCCCAGGCGTGCCGCTCTTGTCAGAGCGTGCGTGGGCATCAACGGTACGCAGGGCGAGGTTGTAATCTCCGAGGTCGATGCCGAGGTGCCAGGTCTCATCGGCCCTGATGAGATGGCAGAGTGGGACGCAGCAATCAGCTTCAGGAGCGGTACTTTCACGGCGAATGGTGTGACCAAGCCGTTGGTCCCGGCTGCGTCCGGGCATCCGTGCGTGTCATTGCTGGATTTCCCGGCACCGGTCACGAGTGCTTTCCCCGTCGGACAGTCCGAGGAGCAGGACGAGCTCGCAGACGAGATGTTCAGCGGAACTGCGAGTCACGAGGAGAAGGATGAGCGCAGCGTCGCTGAGACCGTCGAGGAGGAGGACTCGCACGATTCTGACAGCAACGACGGTCAGGACGCAGGCGACTCAGAGCTGAGCATATCCCACTATCACACCAGCGACCCAGAGTCCGCGGAGACGGCATCGAGTGACGAAAAGGTTTCCATGGAGAACGCGGACAACGAGGTTTTCATGACGAAAGGTGCTCGCAGGCACGTCCGGAGCAACCTGAAGGAGCTGGAGGTTCTGATGACCGAGGAAATGGCGAACAGGAACTTCGGGCTGATCAGCAGGAGCAGGACGCCCTCAGGTATTACCAGGAGGAATGTGCACTGCCCTTTCAGAAGGAGACCCGGCGGCGGCCGGGGCCCTGGAGGATCGTGGAGGTCTTCGCATGGGCTTGCCAACTCACGATCCTGGCGGCGAGCATGGGATGGGACGCCCACCAGCCCATCGCAGCGCCAGAGTTCGACCTCCTGACGGTCCAGGGCAGGAACGAGGCACGGGCGTACCTGGTCGCAGTGGACCCAGACTTCGTGGCTTTGTCCCCACCTCCTACGGCATGGAGTCGGACGCAGAGTGTCGACCAGCGAAGGCCTATGCGAGTGCGCCGGCAACGCCGAGAGCGGACCGAGTACCGCATGTTGCTCTCGTTCACGGACGAGGCGATGCAGTGGCAAGCTGCAAGGGGACGCGCAGCCATGGTAATGGACCACGCGCAATCGACAATCTGGAGCCAGCCACCCGTGAGTGCAACGAAGTCGAACCCAGCATTCGAGGACGCAATCTGCCTCAAGGACACCACGAGAGCGTTGGCGAACCCTGGGGTTTGCATGGCCGTGCGCGGGAGCTGCGCAGAGGAGTTCGGCACGGCTGTGATGAGCGGTGCCGCGGATCATCTGGCCTGGCAGTTCGAGAACTCGAGTTTTCCTGCAGCGCAACTCCCTGACCCCACGGAGGAGAAGCCCAGGAGTTATGGACCCGAGCCCGCGGAGCACGGCCATGGAGAGGTTCCCAGGGACGTTTCGGAGAGACCTGAGTGGGGCAAAACACCGCAGGAGGTTCGAGCAGAGATTCGCGAGGCACTGCAGAAGACGGTGAAGGAGGAGTCCATGCAGCACCCTGCGGAGGAGGAGGAGGTTGCAGCCTCCTGGTCAGAAATGGAGCTTCCAGAGGTGGTGCGGCAGGACATCATGATGAAGATTCCGCGAAGTACGCGACGTGCTGTGCGCAAGGCCCATCGCGGTCTTGGACACCCCAGCCGACCGACGTTCATCAAGATGCTGCGTCTCGGCGGTGCCACACCTAACGCGTTGGCATACGCGAAGCATTGGCAGTGTCCGACTTGTGCTGAGTCGGAGGCGCCGCCCCGTCCGGTGCAAGGGACGGCGGATGTGCGACCATTCGGCTTCAATGTGACGGTTGTGATCGACGTGAAGTACCTACGGGACGCGGCCAAGGAGCAGCTGGTGGTCCTCAGCATGGTGGATGCTGGTACGGGATGGCACTGCGCCTGCCTTCTCAAGAATAGGACGGCCAAGCACGTAGCACGCCAGATCATGAACGAGTGGTTCAAGCATTACGGCGTGCCAGAAAACATCGTGATCGATCAGGGCGGCGAGTTCGAGGGCTACTTCAACGCGTTGATGGAGCAGTTCGGCATTAATACGAAGACGACGGGAGCTCATGCAGCATGGCAGCATGGCCTGGCCGAGCGCCACGGAGGATTGCTCGGCACTATCTGGGCAAGGTGGTGCACGAGTTCCACGTCCAGGGCAAGTCGATGTCTACTGTGGCCCTGGCTGCCATCATCAATGCGAAGAACTCGACGATCAGCCGCAATGGATTGACCCCGGAGCAGGCTGTCTTCGGGCGGATCTTGAACTTTACGGAGGTGACTAACAGGGACGACGATGAGGTTCTCATGTCGGTCCTCGGCGCCAAGGGCATAGCTTGGCGTTCGTCCCAAATCCGCACCGCAGCAAAGATGATGTTGCTGGAGCGCGACGCGACGGACAAGGTGCGGAGGGCGCTGCTACGACAGGCGCCGACGGTCGTCGGTGATCTGTGCCCAGGATCGAGGGTGTATTTCTGGGCACCGAATCCGTTCAAGGGACGTCGTCGGCAAGATCCTGAAAGATGGCGGGGTCCTGCGACTGTGATCGCGAAGGAGTCCAACAGCCGTTACTACGTATCCTGGCGTGGTCACGTGCTACTTGTTGCTCGTGAGCAGCTCCGGCACGCCTCCTCCCAGGAGGCCGCAGCTGCGGAGTCCATCCAGACGGACGTGCGACTGACACAGCAGCGAGATGACCGCGCTTACCACGACATCGTGGACGTCACGCCCAGGGTGAAGGTTCAGAAGGTGAACAAGACGTTCTTGAAGAAGGAGCGTGACCGACATGGGGAGCTCGAGGGGTCCAGGCAGCCTCGCGTGGACCTGAGGGCCCTGGACGCCATTGAGGCACAGGCCAAGGAGGAGGAGCCGCCTGAGCAGCAGCAGCTGCCGCAGCTTCCCCTTCCGAAGAGGGAACGTTCTCGTTCCCCTCCAGGGCGGATATCCTCTGAGGTGTACCCGAAGGCCTCTCCGGGAGCATCGGGCTCTGGCGGCCCTACGGTGCCGCCGATTCCCAGAGACGACTTCGAGCTTGAGCGAAAACGGAAGTTCCTGGTAGATGACGTGCCGATTTGCATCAAGAAGACGCGTCTGCAGGCTGCTCCTACGAGTGGTTTGCCGGCCCTCCGCGAAGTGGCCATGAACGCCGTTGCGCACTCGGGACCAGGAGTGGTTCGACCAGAATGCCTTGGATGGTGTCTCCACGCTCGTTCAGAAGGTCGCACGAGGAGTACGTGTACACCGAGAGCCACGGCGGAGACTCTATGATCACGACCGCCACCGGGAGTGCAATCGCCTCTCGGTGATGCTCTCCGCTACGGGCCAGCGTGCCTACAAGGACGACGGCGCGAACCGTACCAACGAGCGCGCGGAGGACAGCTGGGTTGGTCTCACGCTTTTCTACCACGACAAGCCGGACGCTCATGCACAAGGGGTGTACTATTTGGACACTCCGGAGGGTCTTGTACGACAGCCGATGACTTACGAAGAATGGATCAACGTGTCATCTGTGTATGACACATGGCTGCAGGAGGCCCGGTACGAGCACGACGTGTTCGCACTCGTGATGAAGCAGAACGCGAAGGAGCTAGACCCACGTCACTTCAACCAGCACGAGAAGGCTAAGTTCGACGAGGCCGATGCCGCCGAGTGGCGGCAATGGATCGCCAACAACACGGTCGAGCTGGTCACCGAGGAGGAGGAGAAGAGCATCCCGAAGGACAAGATCATCTCGGTGCCCATGCGTTCGGTTCGCACGAACCGGGGGCGAGGGCTGGAGCTGGAGGCGAAGTCTCGCTTGATCATCCCTGGCCATCTCGACCCGCAGCTTGGTCTATTCAGGACGGATTCGCCTACTACTTCCCCTTTGGCTGTGCTGGTGTGTGCGTCTATCACAATGGCGATGGATTGGACATTCGAGGGTTTCGACGTAGCGACTGCGTTCCTGTCCGGGCTGAAGCTGGAACGGGAGCTGTATGTGAGGGCTCCTAAGGACGGGCTTCCAGCCGTCGACGGTGCTGGATGGCCAGCCGTGCGGCCTTATGCGTTGCTTCGCTTGCTGAAAGGGGCGCACGGTCTGACTGAGGCGCCTCGGTTGTGGTATCTCCGAGCCCGCCAGGTGTTGACGGACGAGGTCGGTTTCGTGGAGCTGCGCTGTGCTCGAGCTGTCTTCGTCTATCGAATGACCGACAAGTTGATCGCTATGTTGACCTTGCACGTCGATGACGGCATGCTGTTTGGAGACCCACACGATCCCCAGTACCAGGAGGTGAAGGCGAACATCAACAGTCGTTTCAACATCAAGCACTGGAAGAAGGGCAGTGACAAGGAGGCAGTCGCCTATCTCGGTGAGGAGTGGTGGCGCCACCCCGATCACATCGAGATCAGCATGCACGAGTACATCGGCAAGCTGACGAAGCACCCCCTTGCAAGGGGTGACAACGAGGAGCGGGAGATGACTCCCGAGGAGCACCACGACTACCGGAGCTTGCTCCAGAAGGTGCGGTGGCCTGTCGCACGCGTGGTGCCACAACTCGCGTATAGTGTCTCGGCGCTCGCACAGAAGGATCCGAAAGGTCGGAGGTTGCTGCACCTGCGAGTGCTCAATGACATCATCGACCGGCTTCAGGACTACGACAAGAGAGGTCTTGCGACTCTCCGGATCCGCCGCGTGGACATCGAGCGCTTGCAGGTGCTCACGCTTATGGACGCTTCGTTTGCGAAGGAACCCGGCTGTAAGAGCCAGATGGGGTTCATGAGTACGATTACGGACACCCGAGTTTTGAAGGAGCTAACCGTATGCAGTCTAGTGGAGTTTCAGAGCAGCACTATCACACGAGTTGTTGGATCTACGATGGCCGCAGAATCTGCGGCTATGTCCGTGGCTTTGGATCGGCAGCTTTACCTCAGGCTGCTGATTGAGGCAATCTTGTACGGGGAGCCGCCCTTGCAAGGGGAGTGGAGGCTGGCGCTGAAGGTTCCAGGGGCGCTCGTGACGGATGCGAAGTCGCTCTACGATCACACGTCCAAGATCGGGTCGATGCCGGTGTCTCGGCAGACCCTCATTGATTTGCTGGTGGCCAAGGATTTGATAGAGCAGGAGGCCATCAAGTTCAAGTGGCTGCCTAATAGCCACATGCTAGCGGATGTGTTGACAAAAGCCGTGCAGCCTAACGAGGTACTATCGCAGTTCCTCCGCCACGGCCTGTTCAGCATGGTGCCTACTGCTGAGCAAGAGGATGAGGAGGCACACCGTCTGCGGCTGCGCCGCGGACAGCGTGAGCGAGCCAAGGAGCGGAAGGCCCAGCGTCGGGTCGCCGTTCCAGGGCCTGCGAGCCCGTGAGGTCCTGATTGCAGCTGCTGGTGGACCTAGTGAGGGCTACGGTGATGTACGCATATCTTTGAGTTGATCGTCTGGAGTAGTGTATCCAGATATTCCTATTCTTGTATTTATATTTTGAGCCTCAGGCCGCACCTTGCTTGAGGTGTCTCATGCATATCTTTTGAGTTGACAGTCTGGATTGGTGAATCTAGACATTCATATTTATATTTCGAGCCTCAGGCCGCATCTGCTTGAGGTGTTTCGGCCCGTGGGCTGATATACGTTATAATTGCGTGCGGCGTTGCCCTTTCAGAGGGAGCGGCATCGGGGCAGCATTGTACTCACCCAGTGTGAAGAGTGCACTCCCCTGCCCCTCTGCCGCCCGTGCCACCATGTGTGTATGTTGTACACGCTTGTCTTGTTTTGTGGCATGTACGTTGCCCGCCGCTGTTTTGGCCCTAGTCCTAGGGCCCTGGGACGCACCCGCAGTTGGACTGCCGCGCGGTCTTTGCTGAAAACAACTGCACTGACAGAGAGAATCCGCCTCTCCTTCCACTTCCTCCTGCTCCAATGCCCCTCGTCCTCCTCCTCCTCCTCCTCCTCCTCCGCCTCCGCCTCCTCTTCCTCCTCCCTCGCCTTCGCCCCTTCTCCACTCCCCGTCGTCATCCTCGTCATCCTCCTCCTTCTCCTCCCCTCCTCCCTCCAGCATCTCTCGTCGTCCTCCTCGTCGTTGCCATCGTCCCCATGGGTTCCCCGAGACTTCTGGAGGGCCCCCGGAGAGGTCCCTGGAAGTCTCCTTGAGGTCCAGCAGAGGCCTTCTTCCTCCGAAGGTTTTGTTCGAGGCCAGAAGCACCGACAAGCCTCCAGCACTTCGGGCTTCCGAAGAGCCCCCAGCACCTCGGAAACCCTCCTGGAGCTCACGAGGGGGCAAGGGAGGAGGAGGAGGAGGAAGGAGGAGGAGGAGGAGCAGGAGGAGGAGGAGGAGAAGGAGGACGAGGAGGAGGAGGAGGCGGAGGAGGAGGAGGTACAGGAGGAGGAGGAGGAGGAGGAGGAGGAGGAGGACGAGGAGCAGGAGCAGGAGGAGGAGGAGGAGCAGGAGCAGGAGCAGGAGCAGGAGCAGGAGGAGGACGGCGAAGATGACGGATGAGGGGGGCCAGCCCTTTTCGCGCGGCGCCCCCTCCCGGTCCTCGCCGCCGCAGCGCAGCTGGACGGCGGGCATCGCCAAGGGCGTCGGCCAGGGCCTGCTGGGACAGCTCCTCCCCGCAGTCCCTCCTCGGGGAGGAGAGGGCGAGGAGGGGGAGGAGGGAAAGGCACCGATACCGCTACCCTTCCCTCGTTTCCACTTTTCTGGGCCTTTCGGGGGGCCCTCGTCACCACGATTGGATTCGTCTTGAAAGTCTGCTCAGACAGCCCCCCAGGAGAGGAGTGGCCGTATCGGTACCTTTTGTGCCCCCCCAAAAAAAAGAAAGAGGGGTATCCCGAGTAAATTTGAGACGCGCCAGCGGTGTTGCAGCTCGGGGTGATGGGAGAGAGGATCGATGGCACGCCACCAGGTGGAGCCATTCATCGTCGGCGATGTTCGGCGACGGATGAAGCGGGGGTTGGTAGCGGTTAGAGCGGTGTTTGGCGACGGGTGGGGCACTGCTTGGCGACGGCTGTGGCGGTGTTTGCAGCGTTTTGGGTGGTGATTGTCGACGGCAGGGGTGGTGCTTGGCGACCTGGCGACGACACGCAGCTGAGCCCCCGACGGCGGGGTGCCATTGATACTTCTTCTGCTCCCCCAGCAGTGCATCCTCCCGTCCCAGGCCCCCTCCTCCATATATCGGGGGCGGCAAAGAGGGAGGTCATGGTTTGGGGGGGGGGATATCATGCCGGGGGCCATGATATTTCCCCAGATTTCACGGCGCCGTCTCGTCTCATTATGTCCCTGGCCCACCCCCCCCTGGGCCGCGCACATGTCGCCAGCCATGGTTGGCGCCCCTTCTCTTGGACGCCCCCCTCTTGGCCGCCCCCGAATAGAAATCCCCAGAAGTGTTCCTCTCCGGTGCGGGGAGCGCGCGCCCCTTCAAATCGACGAGCGCCCGCGTGGGCCTGCCGTTCAGGCGAGATGCCTTTCTGTAAAGGGTAGCCGCTGCCCTTAAACTTTAACACTACACCTTAGGCGATGCTTAAGAAAACCTAAGTTTTCGCCCAGAGTCTCGATTATTCTTAACTTTTCAATGTAACCCCCAAGATTTTGATAGAAGTTCTGGATTTTATTCAATTTCTGAGACCATGAATTTCTTAACCCATGATTTCTTTAGCATTTCGCAGGGTGTATGGCCTTCTACGTATTATCATACGGACCTGGCCGAGAAAGTGCAGCTCGGAGGCGATGAGCTGAAGGTCCCGGTCTAAAGTTTGGAGGCGATTGATTGAAGGTCCCGTTCGCGATGTTTCTGGTCGCTTCGTTGGCGACATCCTCGGAAGGTCACGCAGATCGTGGCCGCGTGTTCCAAACACACATTGGTGGGTCATATATGTTTTGTATGTGTTTCGCTTATGTTTCCGTTCCGTTAACGTTTCGCATACATTCCGTCTACGCTTCGTATTGTAGCATGGGTATCTACTATTGCCACTACCACTGCAACTACTTAACCGACCGCGGGCGATAATAAAGATCCCCCCCCTTCAACCCCTCTATTTTGATTATCCCCGTTCAACCGGATTTAATTGTGGAGAGGGGCGCGGAGGCCGAATTTTATAATTTGGAGGGTGAAAGAGGGGGTCTGCAACAGGGGGTCTTTAATGGGGGCTGAATGGCCCATGTATGCTCAATGTATCGCTCATGTATGTGATCGGGTACGATTGGCATCGCGTCCGATGTTGGCGGTCATGGAAGGCCAGTCGTTCGTGCCCGTGCGTTTCCCGCGCGGGCAAATGCGCCGTCCATCCATAATCGTTCATGCGTGCGGGCGTTCTTGCATATTGCGCTTGGGGCGGCGAAGTGGAGTGCAAGTGTGTCTTGATTGTGCGATTGATGATCGTGTATGTTCCCAAACGATGACCTGTCGACCCCCAAGACAGATTTGGAATGGGCCCCGCGATTCTCCCAAAATGTGCATTAACATTTCTCGTTTTCCAAACATTGAATTCACACGTTCCTTTTTCTCAGAGTGTGAATTCACTCTGGTCCGTTCATACAGATTCCTACACAAAATTCCCAAATATGAATTCACATGTCTCTTGTGTCCAATATGTGAATGAACTTCACTTGGTCCCCCCACCAAGCACAGCAATCGAGGATGCATCGCCCATGCATTGCCCATACAGACACCATTGCCAGATCCCTGTGTCCGACCCCCACCCCCACCCTCCAAATAATCCGCCCGGTAAGTTGCGAGTCGAAATTGCTATCATCTCATGTTGACCTGCAACAGCACCAACAACGCTGAACATGGCCATGGTG
>CAUYUJ010000822.1:32500-43207 GCA_963575745.1 Prorocentrum cordatum
CCCCAGCGGGCCACTGAGAGCTCCCATGGGCCACAGAAAGTACCAGTCGTCCCTCGGCCGTCTCTCCACGCCACCAGCCCTGGCCTTCTCTCCCCCGCCCCTCGCCCCCGGCCCTGGCCATTTCTCTCTGGGCCTGGGCCCCTCCCCTGCCTCCCCGTAGCCGTGGAGCCCTGATACGGGCTGCTCGGTCGTCGTCGCCCGTCCTTCTCCCCGCACTCGGCCGTCCCTTGGCCCTCCCTGCCCGCCTCCTGGCCCTGGCCATCTCCCCCCCCCCCCCTTTGCCCCCCCTCCCCCGCAGCCCTCAAATCACACGCTGGTCGTTGAAAGCATGTGTCCTTGGATTCCCAGATCTCAATCTTGTTACAGCGCCTTCCAACTTCGAGAATCGGGATGGTTCTGATGTGTTCTGTGATTCCTTGGGAGGACCTGAAGCCAATCCTCCTACTTCATGTTTGAGCTACCTACTTCCGACTGGCGCGCATTTATCACATTGCACAGCTGTGTTCTGAAGCCCGGAGCTTTTTGCTTTCGTCCGTTCGTCATCGTCGTTCTTTCGTTCGACGCTCCTCCTGGTCCCCCCTGGCCCTGTCCCCGCGTGATGGCCCCAAGGAGGCCCGAGGATGTCCCCAAGATGGGTTCGGAGCGACCTCAGCTTTGGAGGAGTGCCTTTTTTACGTTCTTCGAGTTGAGGCTCGTCGCCTCGACATCGCTTGGGGTATCTCCTCCATGGGGCGTTGGGCCTTCGGCGAGTGGGCTCAGGTTCTTGGCCCACGTCATGATGGCCACGGTTCGACCGCACTGCCTCGGCGTCACTCCGAGTTGTTCCCCTGTGCATGAGCAAGGGCACGCTCGCCACTTGTTCCCCGTGCAGGGACAGGCCTTCTATTGTGAAGGCCTGACGGCTGGTGCCGCCAACCCTGGCAGACATCGACGACGACCAGAAGGGAAGAGGAGGAGGCGGAGAGAAGGATGAGGAGGAGGAGGGGGAGGAGGCGGAGATAAGGAGGAGGAGGAGGAGGAGGCAATGGCACGCTCGCCACGCGTTCCCCTTGCAGGGGCAGGCCTTCTATTCTGTGTGTCCGAACAGCGTGGCCTGCCGATAAGTACGAGAGAGGCTGCAGAGAGAGCAGGCGGCGCGAGGCGCGGGCGAGCAGAAGGCTTGAGGAGGAAGAGGACTTCGCAGGGTCCCCAACAACGCCTGCGGAAGATGGCTCCTTCTCCTCCTCCTCCTCCTCCTCCTCCTCCTTCTCCTCCTGGGTCTGAGCGACGCCTGCGGAGAAGGGGTCGACACGCGCGGGCAGTCGCGCGTGAGCTTCCTCGGTGAAGGCCGCGCGCGCGCGTGCCACGCACCGGCGGCCCACGCAGGCCTTGGCGCAGGGCCGCCGGTCGTGTCGCCTGCGGCTCGGTTTTGCCCTTCCTCGCTCCTTGGGTCTCCAGCGTGCGCAGGCAGTTTTGGGGTGTCGCCGGCGGCGGCGGCGGCGGCGGGGCCCTCGACCCGCCCGCCCAGGACTCACAGCCAAGACGGCCGCTGGAGCCCTGGACTTCACCGACGCGGTCACCGACGGGCTCAGGCGCCCGCCCGGGAGAGCCAGGGTCTCGAGGTGTGCATCGGCCGAAGAGCGAGCGGTGCCACCCCCACCTCGGGCCAGCCACGCGGAGCTGGGGCCCAGTGGGCGCCGTAGTGCATGCCACGCAGAGGCCCACGCCGGAGTTCATGGCGTGCGGGAAGCTCCGGGGGGTCGCAGGTGGGGTGTTGTCGTCTGTTTTCTGGCCCGCTTCAGAGGAGCAGCGGAATCGATCTCTTCTTCCTCTCTCCTTCCTCCCCCTCCCCCCCTCCTCTTCCCGCTGTTGTTCTCCGCCCGCGTCCCGTATTCGATGTTGTTGGCCATTCCGGGCGTGTGGAGTGAGATTAGTTTGCACCGCATTCCTTTTCTCAGGGACCACGGCTTGCTGCATGAGTTTGCTCATTGCGGGTCGGTTGATGTAGTTCTTTAAGGCTGCCTTTCGATTCGCACTGCAGTTGCCGCATCGTCGAGTCGAACAGAGAGAGTCAGGCTCCGCACTCCTCCTCCTCCTCCTCCTCCTCTCCTCCTCCTTCTGAGAGACCCTGCGAACGCTCTGCAGCATTGCTTGCGAAGTCAGTCTCCGTTGGTTGATAGATCAGTTGAGCTCCCAGAGTGCCAGTCCAGTCCTCCTCCTGCTCCTCCTGCTCCTCCTCCTCCTCCTCCTCCTCCTTTCCAAAAAACGAGCAGCGAGGATCGAGATTTCTGGACCCTTGAAGGCTTTTTTGGGGGAGCCGCGACGAATGGGTTGAACGGCTCGGACCGCTGTAATACGCAACTTCATGCCCTCCCACGGAAGTCAACATTTTCAATTATTCCCGAATACGCTAACAATTAATTCAAACATATTGAACTATTCAATCATAATTGAACTAACAACATAACAGTGGAACGATAGCAGAACACATCCGGTGCAATGCAAACACGAGGAAAAGAGGAGGGAGGCGCGCCAATCTCATATTTTCCCTACCTAGGCTCTGCCTAGAAGGGTTCATACTCGGAAGCTTAAAGGGCCGGGCAGTGGGGCCCGCCCCGGGCGGTTCCCCCAATATCCGCCCCGCGGTTCCCCCTGTTACGTCCCTTTAGCTTAGCGTTGCTTATCTCATCTTAGCTTAGCCTCTTTCATCTTAGCTTAGCTTAGGTTCATCTTAGCTCAGGTCTATTTTAGCTAGCTTACCTTCATCTTAGCTTCGCTGAGCTTTAGCGTAGCAGAGCACAGCATAGCACAGCATAGCGTAACATAGCATAGCGTAGCATAGCAGAGCGCAGCAGAGCGCAGCATCGCATATCATAGCATGGGGTGTAATCATCGTCTTCCGAAGTGCTTCGGTTCCTTAGGATTTCTTATGATTCCTTAGGATCCCTTAGGATTCCTTAGGATTCCTTAGGGTCCTCAGGATTCCTTAGGGTCTTCGGGATTCCTTAGGATCCTTAGGATCAGGATTCCTCCGGATTCCTTCAGGAATCCTTAGGAATATTTGCGAATCCATCGGGATCCTGAGAAATCCTTAGGGGAAGGGGGCGCTTTGGGGGCCTCTTGGGGTCTCTTTGGGCCACTCTTAGGGCCCTCCTGGGGCCCTCATTGACCTTTCTTGGCGCCCAAATAAGGCCTAGAAGGGCCAACTTTCGAGGGCTGCAGGGGGGGCCAGCAGAGTGACGTCCTATGGGCCTATGGGAGCCCAGATTGGACCTCGCCATCGCTGGGGAGGGGTGCTGCGATCTGCGAAACTGTCGCCACTTTCGAGGGGTGCTGGCGGGTCCAGTGGACTGGCGTCCTACAAGGGGCCTTAAAAGAGCCCGAAACGGCCGCAAGAGGGAAAAGCAACCGAAACATATTTTATGTTTCGGAAGGGGGCGGGAAGAACAACCGAAACATATGTTATTGTTCGGAAGGGGGCGCTTTGGGGGCCTTCTTGGGGTCTCCCTGGGCCACTCTTAGGGCTCTCTTGGGGCCTTCTTGGAGCCCTCCTGGGGCCCTTACTGATTTTTCTTGGCGCCCAAATGAGCCCTAGGCCATCCTGGGCCATCCATCTCCAAGAGGGCCGCTGGGGGACCCCGAGAGGGCTCCAAGAGGTCCCCCAGGGGTGCATAACAATTGCTTCGAGTTATATACGCCTCGGGGAGCTCTTGGGGCTCTCTTGGGGCCCTCTTGGGAGTCTCGCGGGGCTCTCTTGGGCCATCTTGGGGCAATCTTGGGGCCTCGAGAGCCCATCGGAAGCGATGAGGCGCCAACGCCACAAACATGGCCGATGTGATGAAACTATTTTGGCCGATTTGTTTGGGTGGGTTTTTAATTGTACGCATTATTTGTTTGGAACTGGTCTGATTTTTTCCGGGTTTCCGAAGCCCAGAGAAAAATAGGGCATGGATTGTTTGGATGGGATTGTTTGGATAGTTTTCCGTTGGATGTCTCGAGCTTTGGATTTTTGTTCCGAATTGTTCGGCTTGAATTGTTGGAATTTTCTTCCCGGGTTCCGAAGCCCAGAAAAACAATCAAACAATTGAATGCAATATCAAAACAATGCGAGCAAACAGTGCAATATCAAACAATGCGTACAATTAAAAACCCACCCAAACAAATCGGCCAACATGGTTCTAACACATAGGCCATGTTTGTGGCGTCGACGCCTCATCGCTTCCGATGGGCTCTCGAGGCCTCAAGATGGCCCCACGATGGCCCAAGGGAGCCCCGCGAGACGCCCGAGATGGCCCCAAGAGGGCCCCAAGGGCACCCACAAGCGCTCCAAGAGCTGTCCAACAGGGCCCCAAGAGGGCCCCAAGGGCACCCACAAGCGCTCCAAGCGCCGCCATGCGCCTGGCCAACGATCGACGCGCAAGCTCTGCGAGCGGGCTGCCGCCGCCCCCCGCCCACCCAGCGTCCTCGTCGTGCTCTTCCCGAGGGGAAGCGGCCAGGCGCTCCATCGAGCCGAAGGCGAGATTCAACGCCTCCGCATCCATGTCCGCCAACGTCTCGCAATGCCCTGGCGGCCCGGCTGCGACCGCGCTCACCTCGACCAGGGCCGAATGATCATCATGTCCGATCGGGCCCGCCTCGGAGACCTGCACCTGGTCAATGATATCGCTCAGCATGTCCTCGATGTCAACGCCGCCCGCGTCGCCCGATGGGGTCTGCGTCGGCTCCGATGCGGGCCTGGACGTGGATGGCGGCTGCGCTTCCGCCTGCGGCTTGGGATGCACGACCGACTGCAGGGCGGGCTGCGGCGGCGCCGCGCCGGCGGGCGACCCGGGCTCGGACGAGGCCTGCGACTGCGGTGGCGGCTCGACGTGTCCAGGCTGCACGCGGGCGCCCTCGGCCCCACCCGCCGCGCCCTGCGACTGCGCTAGCGGCTCAACAGGCCCAGCCTGGACGCGGGCGCCCTCGGCAGCGCCGACGTCGCCATCCTCGACGTCATCGGCGAGCGCCGGCGGCTCCGCCCACGACGCTTCACGGCGAATCTTCGCCATGAGAGCTAGGCGCTCGTCCATGCCCGCTCCGCCCGGAAGCTCGCCGCCCCCCGCGGGCGCGGTCTGCCTCCCGCTGGGCGGCCCCGCGGGCGCAGCGCCCCGGAACAGCGCGTCCATCATGCTGGGCGCCTGCGGGGGCGCGGGCGCGCGGCGGGCCCGCGGCGGGGAGGGGGCCCGAGACATTTCTGGAAGCCCCGAGAGCGCTCCGAGTCGGTCGAACATGTAACACGTGATGTGCAGGCTTGGAATATCCTTAGAAAGTGCCCAGAAGGCCCTTGGAAGGGGCCGAAACGGCCTTCGGAGAGGCGATCCTCCGAAACAAATTATATTGTTCGGAAGGGGCCGGGAAGAGCTCCAGACAAATATTGTATTTTTCGGAAGGGGGCCCTCTTGGGGCCTTCTTGGAGCCCCTTCTGGGGTACTATTAGGGCCCTTTGGGTACCTTCTTGGAGCCGCCTGGGCCCTCCTTAACTTTTCGTTGGCGCCCAAGAAAACCTCGGGAGGGGGTCGAAGCGGTCCCGAGAGGGATGAGCCTCCGAAGCATATTATACGTTTCGGACGTGGGCAGGAAGAGCCCCCGAAAAACACATTATATGTTATGTTATGCTATTTTCTCCTCTCCGCGTCTCGCGCAAAGAGTGTTCTCTTCGTGGTGATGGATTTCGCGGGATGCATGGTAATCATTACGAACTATGTGTTAATGGTATACACCACGTATTTATTCATTGTTATTTTGTTACTCATTACGTGATAAATCATTAATCGGTCATGTAATTCCTCATTGGGCATGAAGATATACTTGTGCTCATTGCGTGACTATTCACTAATAGTCGTATCTATTGATTATTAATCATATATGCTTGTTTGATTTTGGAATATATTTGGAAATAATTGTTTTCCTGCGCATCATCACAGCTCTCCGAACCCCTCAACGAATGGGGGGAAGGAAGGAAAAGGTGCCCTCGTCGGGCCTTCGAGGGCCCCTTTCTGGGCCCCGGAGGGCCCTTTCAGGGGGCCCTGAACTGAAGGACCCCCCTCAGGAGCCCGAAAGGGCCCATCCTTGGCAGCCCGCGCTCTTTTTTATTGTTGTCCCTGCGCGGGCCCACGGCGGTCCCGAGGCCCCTCCCCGGACGACAAGCTTCTCGTCCCGAGCCGTCCTCTTCTCGGGGGTGGACAGACCTCCTACCCTGACGCGTCGATACAGGAATTGGCCGACTTCGGTTCGCGAGGGGGCGTCGCGGTCGTCATTTTTGCGGGTCCAGTTCCGTCGGTTTCGGTCCCAGGCCGTTTTCCTTTAAAGGGAGGTCTACTAAAGAGGGAGGTTTGTCCGCCGCCGATCTTCGACGGTTTCGTGCCTGCCGGGCGAGGGCCCCCAGAGGCCGGAGGTCGCCCAGGAGCTCCCGCCGTGGCTGCTCCACGACGCGACGAGGTCCAGGGCACCCGGGGGCCGATGGTCGCCCAGGAGAGCTCCCGCCGTGGTCGCTTCAGGACGCGAGGAGGTCCAGGGCCCCCACAGGCCAAGGATCGCCCAATCGTCCTCCTCCTCCTCCTCCTCCTCCTCCTCCTCTTCCTCCTCCCTCCTCCTCCTCCTCCTCCTCCTCCTCCTCCTCCTCCTCCTCCTCCTCCTCCTCCTCCACTCAAGCCTTTTCTGCCCTGGCAATTTCCCCAGGGCTGTCCCAGGACCTCCACGAGGTGCTTGAGGGACTTCCGTGCCCCTGTTCTTTCCAGTTCAGGTTTTACGGTCGACTGACGCTGGGACATCATGGGGTGCCACGTGCGCCATTCCCCCGCAGCCGAGGCAGCGCCGTGGCGTCAAGTAGTGGGATCTACTCGCCTTTGGAGCAGATGCAAAGGTTGCAACGCCTGCGAGTACAACGACCGCCTCTGCCCCACCCACCCTGCCTGCCCCAGGTGCCATCGGCCCATGAAGTTACACCGCTCTCGCTCGCGCAGCCCCAGCGTCGTTCGCTTCGGGCCCGAGGAGGTCATCGAGATCCCCGACCAGGCCGCGAACATCGAGGGCGGAGTCCAGGCGGGCGCCAAGGCACGCACATCTTCCAACGCCGAGCTGGCTGCCCACCTGCGGCAGGCCATGGCCATCGCCACCGACCCTGCCATGCAGGCGGTCCTCAACGCCCAGGTGCAGCGGCTGGGCGCCCCCGAGGCCGTCGTCATCAAGGACAGCGAGGTCGAGTCGATGAGGAAAGCCGACGGCGCCTGGAGAGCGGCTACGAACCATCACAACCAGGTCGTCAGCAACGTCATCAGGCTCCGCAAGGCGCTCGAGGCGGCCGAGTGCAAGGAGCAAGCCGCAGCGCTCGGGGTCGCCCGCACGGAGCAGGCCAAGAGGCGCGCGGCTGAGGCCCTCGCCAGGGCCGAGGGAGTCGGCCGCTGCGACCCGACCTCCCATGGCGTCCAGGGCGACGGCCAGCAGGAGCCCTTCACCGTCACCTGGGATCCCGACCTATTCAAGCAGATCGACGAGCTCGACTTCACGAGCAGGCCGAGCTGGACGCCGTCAAGAAAGGGCTGGAGGACCTCCAGCAACAGTTCGCTACCAAGGGGCCGCAGGTCACGAGCCTGATCGACAGGGCCCGCAAGGTCCGCAGCGCTCAGGAGGCCAGGTACGCCATGAAGCGCAAGGGGGCCGACGGCCAGACCAACGGCGGCACTCCAGGGCAGGCTGACGAGGCAGCCACCCCGCCGCGTGGCTCCAGTGGCGCGGCTGGCGCCGAGGTCGGCTCAGTCGACGGCAGCGCGAGCCCCAACCTCGCCGAGGCCGCGCCTACCAAGGACGGCGACCAGCGGTTGGCTGCCGAGGCCGCCAAGCTCTCGGCGGCTCGTTTCGCGGCCCAGGCCGCAGCCGCCGACGCCAGCCGACCAGGAGGAGTTGCTGCAGAGTCTGCCGCCAAGGCCTGCGCCAAGGGCAAGGGCAGACGCAACGGCCGAGCTCATTCCGAGTGACTGGGCACAGCAGGGTCACCGCCAGCTGCGTGCACGGTGAGCGCCCCTGCCGCTCACGACGCCGTCGCAGCTACTGCCAGTGCAAGTACATCCTCTACATTGTTCTTTGACAACATCACATGTGCTGGCCAGAAGGCGTTCGACTGGGTCGAGACCTCGACGGACGACTTCGCGGCATTTGTCGAGACACACATCTGTGACAGCAGTGTTGGCAAGTGGAAGGCACGATGTCGGGATATCAATCGTCGCCTCTTCGCCAATCTTGCGAGACCTCCTCAGGTTGATCCGGAAGTAGGGAGACCACACGATTCTAACAGTGAATCTACAGTCGCTCCTGAGCATGCCAATGAAGGAGGAGAGTGGTTTCTTCCCAGAGGCCACCTCCGCGCCCATCCTCTTTTAGAGGCCACCCAGGCCAAATGGCCCCAGTGTCTTCCCACCTCCAGCAGCCTCGACGGTTTCCGCCCTGTTGTGATTCACTTCAAGGGGCACTCCATTGCGGCTGTCTTCTTTTACGCGTTTTGCAGCATAGGCCTGAGCGGGCCCAACGTCGGCCGCTTCAGACGTCTTGGGGGCCTCCTCAGGTCCCTCCAGCTACCCTGGCTTGTCGTCGGGGACTGGAACCTCAGCCCTGAAGCTCTCAGTAGGACTGGCTTGCTTCAGCAGGTCCAAGGGGAGATCCGATGTGCACCTGTCGAATACACGCACGACCCTGGCGGCGGACGTAAGCCATCTCATTTGGACCACGTTGTTCACAGCGCTGCTGCTCGCCCGTGCCTGGTCGACGTTTCCGCTGTGCATGATATACCGTGGAAACGTCACATAGGTTTAAGAATTCGGCTCGTTCAAACAGGAGACCAGCTCCTGACTAGAATCCTCGGCTTGCCCAGGCGGCCCCCCGCTGCCAATAGGCCACCCAGGTTTGCCACCCCTGGCTCCAAGGCCAGCCGCGCCAGAGCTGCCAGGGAGGAAGCCCGACTCAAGACAGAGGCTAACAGGCTGACCCTTTTTCAGACGCTCACTCAAGGCTTTCAGGGCAATGACCCTGCAGAGCTGTCTACCAGTGCTGGTGAAACGTCCGATAGCGACGCGGCCGAATCCCAGCTCGCGGACAGCTCAGATGAAGAAGACCCTTGGGCTCACGAGAGCAGTTTCAGCCCACATGCGCCTGTCGCTGCCCCGAACATTGCCCGCGTCGGGACAACAGACATGTCGCCAAGCCATGCAGTGGAGTGCCAGGTTTTTCCTTCCAATCAGCAGTGCACTGCTTCGCCCAACAGTGATTCTCACAGCGAACATGGTCATGTTGCTGCCTTTGCCTGTTCCGTCGCCCGCCCCGATGGCGAGCCGCAGCAACAGCATAAGGACGCTTTCTCTCTGCTTGTTTCTGCCTCTGTTGACAGTCAACCCGTTATCTCACTCAGCACAGTCAGACAGTCAAGTTTAACAGATAGTAATTTGACAGCCCAGCGTGAGAACCCCCCCCCCCCCCCCCCCCCCCCCCAGCGACCCTGACACAAGCCAGGGGGCCCAGCCTCCGTGCCGAACCCGAAGCCCCGAATTCGACATCAGCCCTGAGCTCTGGAGTGCCCACAGGCAACAAATCAGTGTCCTGCCGCCGCATGCTTCGCGGCCTGCTCTTTCTGCTGCTGGCTCCGTAGCCTTTAGGCTCAAACCTGACATCGCCTTGCAGCTTGGGCATCTCTACGGTTCTTGGGTCACGACCGTCCATTTGCGCACGCCACCAGATCCCTTTCAGCGGAACCTCACGTGCCCAGGGACCGCAGTATCAGACCGAAGTTGTGCGAGAGCTGCAGTGTCGGCGCATCTCCCCGCTTGCAGACGGCAGCAGCACGTGGTGGACCACGCTCCACACCCTGCTGCAGGGCATCTACAGGCACAGGGCACGAGGCAACGGTCACCTCCAGCTCCAGCAGCTGCACCGAGGGATCGGAAGTCTGCACGAATCGCCCCCCAGACAGGCCGCTCACGTCATACACGGCAAGGACGGCTACAGCTGGACGCAGTGGCTTGATTTCCTCGGCAACATTCAGGAACACACCCCCGAACAGGTCGTCGCTGGTGCAGTAAGAGCATCACGCCTAGCACGGCGGGCGCAGCAGCGGACCATACGACGGGCCATCCACAATTTTCGCGACTGGGCAGTTACTGACGACGCCATAGGTATATTACATCGCTCACTACGACCCCAGCCACAACCCGCCGAGGTCACCATGGATCAAGGCACCACCATCATGCACCCCAAGGACCTGATCGACAGCAAGGTCGACACCTGGAGACGACTCTGGGCACCTGAGGGAGGCACCAACATGTGCGGCCTGCAGGAGCGTTTCTACCGCATCGTCGAACGGATCCAGGAGTGCCCGCTGCCGCCCATCACCAGTCATGAGGTGCGACAAGCCATCAAGCGCCTCAAGGCCAACACCGCCTTGGGAGCTGACCGACTTCGGCCAGCCGGCCTACTACGGCTTCCAGACAACGCACTCAGCGAGCTCGCCGAGCTTTTCAACATCGCGGAGCACGTACAGATGTGGCCTCATCATTTCCTTCACACCATCGGGGTCATGAGGGCCAAGAAGGACAACGGGGACAGGATACTCGGCATCATGACCATCATCGCTCGTCTTTGGTCCCTCATCAGGGAACCCTACGTTCAGGCCTGGAACAGGGACTACTTCGCCCACTGGGACGCCAT
>CAUYUJ010000822.1:43307-55807 GCA_963575745.1 Prorocentrum cordatum
TGAGGCAAGGACCTGCGGTTGCGTTAACTAGCGCACCGTAAGCCGGGTTTTGACCATCCTCATATGAACATGATGGTGGTGGTGGTGATGATGGTGATGATGGTGGTGTTGATGATATTGATGATGTTGTCGATGATGATGATGATGATGATGATGATGATGATGATGACGATGATGATGATGATGATGATGATGACGTTGATGATGATGTTGAAATTGATAAGGATGTTGGTGGTGATGCTGATTATAATGACGATGATGAGGAGGAGGAGAAAGAGGAGGAGGAGGAGGAGGAGGAGGAGGAGGAGGAGGAGGAGGACACCCTTGGTGATTACGGCGATGAAGATAGTAATCATTATTACAATAGTGAGAATAATGGTGATCATTCCCCCTCCCCTACGCCACGGTTCTGTCAACAAAAAATCTCCACTATCACCACCATCATCACCACTATCACCACCACCATCATCATTATTTTCGTCGTCGTCGTCACCATCAATCATCATCTTCACCATCAGCATCATCGTCATCGTCGTCGTTATCATCATCGTCATCATCATCGTCACCATCAGTATCGTCATCATCACCATGTGCGAACGATCGTGCTATTGCCTGTGATCGTCGGCGTTGTCGTCGCGAGGCGCATCAAAGCGTGGGCCGACACCTTCGTAGCTACTATTCCGGCCGGGTTTTTTTGAGTGCGCCAGACAATGCAGACAAGTGTTGGACATCGCCTTCCCGGCAGCGTTCGCCGACGAGGGGGGCATGGACGGGCGCTCTGGCATGACTGTCGCCCAAGAGGGCATCGAGAAGTTCTACGACGGTCTTAGGGGTTTGCGCATTGTCTTGTGGCTGGGAGACCGATATGACTGCGCAGACGTCTGCGCGACTTTCCTGCGGATGCATTCTCTGCCGACCATTGCGTTGAGCGTGGGGTCGCATCAGGCCGTCTTCAAACATCGATGTGTTGGCTTTTTCCCAGGGTCCAGGTCGGCAGCTACCGCTGGTAGATTGCCCCTGGTGGACGTTGCCGCTGGGTGTCTCCCGGGTTGGTGACGTTTTGCTTTGCAGGTGGACGGTCTGTGCTTCTGCATGGCTACCTTCGTGGACAACCTGCTCACGATCGCGGAGACACAGGAGAACGTCATCAGCATAACGGCAAGTTGCCAGTCTAAAGATCGGTCAGGACACGAAGGAGTTACTGACATGCAGGGCCTACCCGTACACCATTAACGTTCCACCAGACTGGATGAGGAGCAAGGTTCTGAAGTGCCTCGACCACCACATCGACGACAACGGTGGCAGACGCAGCTGCTTCCTGAAGTTCACAGCGGCCATGATACAGTTCTTTACGCCAAGTTGAACGCCAGCATGCTGCGAGTGCCGGCCGCTGCCAAGTGCTGGTTTTTGAAAACATGCGTGCGCACCGTTGGTAGGTTTCGTTGGTCATGGTAGCCTTAGGTCAAGACATACGCGCGCAAGCTATACAGGGTCCAGCGCACTTTCCTCACTTCTCAAGTAGTGGCGAAGCGTCTTGGCGTGCTTACAGGCCTCGCAAACAATGTTCTGAGAACCTTTTCTGTGGTTTCCACGGAATGTTCTTAGATGATGGTTGGGACTGTCTTGTTTTAACACATCGGGGCAATGTTCTAAGAGCATCGTTTTTGTTCTTAGAACATGCTGGGGTTCTAAGAACATTTCGTGGTAGGCTTATAGGAATGCCGGGACGGTTGGTCCCTGCTCAAGCTTCCTTGATGCAGATCAAGCGAAAGAGCGGCGAGCCCCCCGATGTCTTCGCACAGAGGCGGCATCTTGGGGGCCGCCTGGCTACAGCATGTGGCGAATGGAGCACTGCGGGGGCCGCTTCTGGAGTGTCCTGGAAAATTTTGAGGTGAATTTCGTATGGATTGTTTGAGCCAGGAATGAAAAAGAAACCACGCGAAATTCACTTCGTTTTTCACACGCTGTTTCGGGGTTCTGCATTGACAGACATCCACGCAAAAATTCCGCAGCAGCACGTCTGCAAGGTCGGTGCAGTGAGACTCGTGGTTGCCGGTTTTGGCACTATTCGCACGGAGAGTCCCGCACGAAGACATGTGTTTACCATGGACGTGTACAACAGCGATGGAGCGCCGGCGTAGAGCTGGCACGGCACGACACGCAGTATACAGAAGCAGTTTGCGAGTTTTCGTCTTCTGCAGCGCAGCGTTTCAGATAACATTTTATGCTCACCCGTCGACTGGCTGTTCCAACGCCAGAGATAGACAGAGTCATCATCACCTTCATCATCATCGTCATCATCACCACCATCATCATCACCCTCGTCGTCATCATCAGCAGCATCATCATTATTATTATTATCATCATCATCATCTTGGTCGTCATCGTCATCGTCGTCGTCCTCGTCGTCAGCGTCTTCGTCGTCGCCGCCAGCGGGAGTTCGTCGGCGGCGGCAGCTCGCACTTCGGGGGCGTCAGCCACCGCTACTGGGAGAGCCGCGGCCCTCCCCCCCAGGGGGTGGAGCGAGGAGGAAGCTGCATGCTGCGGCATATGTGCATGTAGGCACATACAAAAAAGGGAGAGGGAGGGAGGGAGAGGGAGAGAGAGAGAGAGGGGGAGGGAAACGACGGAGAGAGGAAGGGAGGGAGGGAGGCAGGATGGAGGGGAGGAGTGAGCTGCATGCTGCTGCATAGGAATACGTCTAGATGCAACTACGCGTACATGGTTTATATGTTTAATATTTACAGGCATACATCCATTCATACATACGTCGTACATACACACATACCTATATACATATTTGCATAAACCCACATGCATTATGTACATATATACATACATGCATACATACATACATACATACATACACATACACACATATATACATATATACATACATACATACATACATACATACATACATACATGCATACATACATACATTCAGACATACAGACAGATAGACAGACAGACATACATACATGCATATATGCAATCACATACAAGTAGATACGTACTTACATACATGCATACACACAAACACATACACAGACAATCATACATACACAGACACACCTACACATATATATATATATATATATATATATATATATATATCGATATGTAAGCAAACATACATACACACATACATACATACATACGTACGTACGTACATACATACATACATACATACATACATACATACATACATGCAAACATACATACATACATACATACATACACACATACAAAATATGTCGGGACCCTGGCCCTGGGGTGAGACACCCTCCCAGCTTTCCATCTTTCGACCGCACACCCTCCGCGGCGTCCCAGGCTTGCATCTAGCCGCCCAAAACGGCTACGGGGGCGAGCATACGCGACAAGAGCGGCGCAACAAGGCTCAAGGGCGGTTCGAACATCTTCGAGACAGCCCAAGAGGTTGCGAAGACGTCCAAGGAAGGCTCCAAGATGCTCCCCCCAGAGGGCCCCCGGAAGCCAAAATCACCACATCCCCTCAGGACAAGTTGTATGTTTTGCATCTTGACCTGAGTCTTATCAGCGTCCGAGATGGACCACGAGGCCCGTAAGATCGCCCTAAGACGGCCCACAGCTATTTCCAAAAGGCCCAGGACTGTCCAAGAGGCGGCCAAGGCGGTAAACTGACATTTCCGACCTTCCGCCCGAAGTGGACCCCCGAGGCTGCCAGCAGGCCCCCAAGAAGTCCCCAGTGCCCCCAACAAAAAGACCCCGAGATGCCGCCGACTGGCCCGAAAAAGCCCAGAGGGGGGGCGGTGAAAACTGGCTCCAAGAAGCGACACGGAAGCATGCCAAGCAAGAGATCCCAACAGGTAATCATCCAAGAAGTTTGTTACTGACAGCCCAGGCACTGTGGCGGGATGGGCCGAAGGCCAGCAGGTTCGCCGCCCCAAGTGGCGTACCTCACCACCCACCAAACCACCCCAACCCAACCCGAAGGCTCAGATTTACCCTCGATTTCCAGTAGGGGGGGGGTCGGGAAACATCGAAAAAGCACGTGTGGAACCCTTACCCCCCCCAACCCGAAATTCGGGTCTTCGGGTTGGGTTGGGGTGGTCTGGTAGGTAGTCATTACCGCAGTGGTGCACGGCGTGCCAGATTTGTTGTTTCGGTTCTTCCAAAAGTTCACAGTGGGATCTCGGCCCATCTCACCGGCCGCGCGGAAAAAGATGTGCCCCGTCGGCTTTCTCGCCTCAGATGGCCTCAAGATGGTCTACAAAAAATTGAAGATGGCCCAAGATGCCTCCAAGACAGTCCCAAGGTGCCTCCAAGACGGCCCAGGTTTGACTCGAAGACGGTCCCAGCACGGCCCAAGATGACGCAAGAGGCGCCCAAGACGGCCCAAGAGGCTTCTAGGAGGCCCTCCATGAGGCCAACATTGTTGACTTTTTTTACATGTTTTCAATGATTTTCTGATTACCGACGCTCCAAGACGGCCCCATACACACCCGAGATCGCCGCAAGAAGCCCCCCAAAGGCCCGCAAGACTGTCCAATAGGTCCCCAAGACGAACCAAAAGGCTCCCCAAACGGCCCCATATATTAGCAAGACGGCCAGAAAGCGCCCAAAGGCCCAGAGGTTCCGTAGAGGCCTAGAGGCCACCAGAGGCCTCCAGAAGGCCCCCACGAGGCCCCAGGAGACCCCCCCAAGAGGTCCCAGGAGGTCCCCAAGAGGTCCGTCAGAGGCCCCCAAGGGACTCCCAGGAAGCACCCATAAACTGTGTGTAACACGATCCGCGTGAAGGGAGTGCCGAATAATCCTGTGCCCCCGGCGCGAACACGCCCGCTGAGGCTGCAGGTGGAGCTCCTTGTGGGGCACGACTCGCGTGAGGCATGTGCCAAAATGGGCGAAGTTGCCCGACGGTGCCCGATTCATGGAATGGGGGTGCTCAAATGATCGGGGGACGATGTGCGACCTTTGTCTCTGGGACTGGGTGGTGCTCCAGGTGGGGCACGATCCGCGTGAGGGGCGGGTGTGTTGTAAATGGGCGGGGGGCGTTATGCGAACCTTGCCTCTGGGGCCGTCGGTGCAGATCTTTGTGGGGGGCACCGTCCGCGCGAGAGGGTTGCCGAACCAGGCCAGAGGCGGGATGCGAACCGTGCCTCTGGGTCCGCAGGTGGAACGCCCTGCGTGGGACCATCCGTGTGGGAGGTGTGCCGGAGTGAGGGGAGCGACAATACGCGAAGCCTCTTTCTGGCGCCGTATACGTGCAGCCTGCGGGGCGCGATCCGATCCGCGCGGGGGGCGTGCCGGTGTGCGGATCTGATCTTTGGGGCCGCAGGTGGAGCTCCCCGTGGGGCACCCTCTGAAGGTCGTGCCGAGATGGGCGGGGGACCTCGGAGCCCCGAATCATCAGGGGTAACTCGGAACTCGGGTCAGGGTGAACTCGGGTTCGTTTTTCGGGAATCCGAACCCGAGTTACCCTGGGCCCGAGCTACCCCGGATAATTCGGGCGTCCAGAGCCCCACATCATCAGGGGTAACTCGGGTCAGGGCTAACTCGGGTTCCTTTTTCGGGAATCCAAACCCGAGTTACCCCGGACCCGAGTTACCCCGGATAACTCGGGCGCCCAAGGACCGTTCTGCGAACCTTGTCTCTGGGGCCATAGGCGGAGCTCCCTGAGGAGCACGATCCGCGTGAAGGTTGTTCCAGGATAGGCGGGGGGGTTTTCGCAGTTGTTCCCATGTGGTGATCTTGACGGGTTGTTGTGCGTGCCAACCCGTTGATTGACACAACGGCTGGGCTAGAGCCCAAGCGCGGGCGAAGTGCGCGCGTGCTTCATGTGTACATATATGTTTGTAGATGTGGATTCTCAGACGTATTTATAATATAAACAACTGTGCCAGGCCCCCTCTCGGGGCGTCCTCCACCTCGCTCACATCTCGAGTACTCTCCCGGTACCGCGCTTCCCGTCCTCCCCGGGAGCCCCCACAATGTCCAAAGACAGCCCAAGACGACCCCAAGGAGCCACCACAACGTCAAAGAAAGGCCCAAGACACTCCTAAATAACCCAGGATAGCTTTCGGACGGCTCTACAGGCTCCCAGGAGGCCTCCAAGAGACCTCAAGAGAGCTCCGAGAGGCCTCCCGGGAGGTCCCCGAGAACCTAAAATCGTGTATTTTCATTGTTCTTGTCCCGGGCTTTTGGCCTTCTCACCATTTCATGCTTCCAACGCTCCAAGACGGCCGAAAAGGCCCCCAAGACCGCCCCGAGACCGCCAAAGAGGCCCCCAAGACGGCCCCAAGACGGCCCCAAGACGGGCCAAGACGGCCCCAAGACTGCCGAAGAGGCGCCCCAGACAGCTCCAGACCACCCCAGAACAGGCCCAAGATGAGCCTAAGGGCGGGAGCAGGAGGCCGCCAGAGACCTCCGAGAGGACTCCGGGACCCCCCAGAGGCCTCCAACACACACCAGACCCCTGAGAGGCCTCCGGAAAAGCTCCGACGAGGCCCCCCAAACAGCCCAAGAGAGCTTCGAGAGCCGTCCCGAGAGAGCCCGAAGAGGGTACAATCTCTGATTTTCAGTAGTTTGATAATTATGTTTGTTCGCCTTCTCACGTTTTCCCGCTTCCAACGCTCCACGACCGAGGAATTGTAAGAGAAAAGGACATTCCATTGATTTTTTCTTCTCAAAGTCAACAACTGCGCGCCCCCTGCTCCTGGGGGTCCTCCACCTTGCATCTGCGGAACGCTCCTTGTACCGCGCTTACCGACCTCCCGGGGAGCCCCCAAAACGCCCAAAGACAGCCCAAGACGACCCCAAGGAGCCACCACAACGTCAAAGAAAGGCCCAAGACACTCCCAAGCAACCCAGGATAGCTTTCGGGCGGTTCTCCAGGCCCCCAGGAGACCTCCAAGAGACTTCAAGGGAGCTCCGAGAGGCCTCCCAGGAGAGCCCGGAGAACCTAAAATCGTGAATGTTCATTGTTTTGGTTCCGGGTTTTGGCACTCTCACCATTTCATGTTTCCAACGCTCCCAGACGGCCGATGAGGCCCCCAAGACCGCCCCGAGACCGCCAAGACGGGCCCAATCTGGGCCAAGACGGCCCCAAGACTGCCGAAGAGGCGCCCCAGACAGCTCCAGACCACCCCAGAACAGGCCCGAGATGAGCCTAAGGGCGGGAGCAGGAGGCCTCCAGGACTCCAGGACCCCCCGGAAGCTTCCACCACACCCCAGACCCCTGAGAGGCTCCCAAGAAAGCCCCGACGAGGCACCCAAAACAGCCCAAGAAAGCTTCGGGAGCCGTCCCGAGAGAGCCCGAAGAAAGTAACACCGCTGCTTTACAATATTTGTCGGCGACGTTTTTCGCCTTCTCACGTTTTCACGCTTTTTAAGAAAAAAAAAAAAAAAAAAAAAAAAAAAAAAAAAAAAAAAAAAAAATGGGACTCCTATTCCATATCCTCTTCCTCGAGCCCCATCTAGACTTCGGGGCCGCATGCAAAACTGTTTCGGGAATGGGGTTGGACTCTCCTGACGCTGTCATGGCACTCTCTTGGATCGCCTTCGTGTCCTATTGGCTGCCCCATGAAACCATTATAGACATCGTGATCCCATGATGCCACGAGGTGAAGCAGTGGAATGTTAGATGTTTGTTCAAATTCACCCCCTGCTTATTTTTGCACGAAAACCCCGAGAGGCATCCCGACATACCGTGGCTTGCATGCAGAAAGCGTCTAACCCACAGCCCAGGCACTACAACTTGGAAGAATGTTGCCCCTTTCTACTCTTGCACAACAGGCCACAATGAACGCCCCAGACAAAGAACCCACCAAGCTTTCGAGGGCCCCAAATCGTTGAATACCGCAGGGCAATTAATGATTGTTGCGTTTCCGCAGTTCCCCTTCTATGCGATTCCGAGGCCTGTGCAGGGCCTCCAAGAGAGCCTTTGGATGCAAGAAGAGTGAAGGAAGATATTCCTATTTAGGACTTGAGCGCGCGCGATGATTAGTATATGTATGTATACATTTGATGTTATAGATGCAGTCCCCAAAGCGCATGTGCTCAGAGATTCTGAATTCTCTTCTGAGGAGCAGGGCCTGACAGTCGTTCTGGCGGCTTCGTGGTCGCCGTGGTCGCAACGACGCCGCCCGTCGCCTGGGCTTGTCTGTCGGTCTGGCGGCAATGTCGTCGCCGCCACCGCCCCGTAGCCGATTGTCGCCGCCGTCAGGTTGCACCGCGTGGATTGCGCAACGTACGTTGCAGATCATAGATTGCACTGAGTAGATTGCACAACGCAGGTTGCAACGCGTAGATTGAAAAGCATCGGTTGCAGAACATAGACTTTTGTTTGCAGGAGAGTCTGAGGATCTCCCCCCCGGGAATTAATGCCTCCCCTTTTGCGTCGCAATGCACGTGTGGTTCTGCCCCATTATCCATCCTGGATCTGAACCCATGCCATCCCAGGCATGCCGGCATCCGCCCCCTCCTCAATCCCGGCAGACGACGCGAAGTGCACGCGCGCGCTGTCGCGCGCGCGCGTGGCGAAACCCAATAAATCCACAGGAGTTTAAAGAACTGGAAAAGCGATAGCCCCGAAGAAATGGGCGCATGGCGTCGCAACGAAGGTGCTTAGTTATATCATTACTTATATACGCAGAAAAAACAAAGCACTAATACAAGCAAGACAAACTATCAGAAAAAAAGATACAAGACATCAAAACAACGACGCCCGCGCGTTTTTATATCATGGAATGAGCCATCGATCTACCAACATGCTCACATCATGCTACCAAGAGGGCTTCTCGCGCGCGCGCGTCGAAACTGTTCGAATGTACTTGCGCGCGCGCTGTCAACATATTCGCCTTTGCAAACGACCGGACGAAGCGCGCGCGCAGCGCGCGCGCATCGACGCGCGCGCACGCCGGCCTCTTTCAACAGACGTTAGCCCCAAATAGTTTCAACAACGAGTGTCACATACAAACAAGTCAGTCCCCAAAAATGCTGTCGCGCGTTTGTCGCTGTTGCGATTTTTTTTTAACAAAAAAAATATATATATATATATATATATATATAAAAAAAAAAAAAAAAAAAAAAAAAAAAAAAAAAAAAAAAAAAAAAAAAAAAAAAAAAAAACTACACGTTCGGCCAACCAGGCCTCTCGCGCCCCGAATGCCCCTGCGCGCGCGATGGGGGGGGGGGGGGGGGGGTGGGGGGGGGGGGGGGGGGAGGGCAAGATCCGCGCCAAATCATGTCGCGCGGGCCGCTCGCGCGCGCTGGCCGCGCGCCGCGCGTCGAACTCCTTCCAGCGCCTTCTATCGCCGATGCGAGGACATGACATCGCCGTCTTTGCCGCCGGGCGTCTTGGCGGGCGTCGTCAGCGTCGGCGCCGCCCTGGGTCTCGCCGTCGTCGACGTCGCCATCGTCGCCAGCGCCGCCGCCGCCATCGTCGCTACCGCTGTCGACGTTGCCGCGAAGCGCGCCCACCCAAGTCGCCGACTCGCGCCGAAGTGCCCGCTTGGAAGTTCCCAGCGGTCAGCGCCGCGGCGGGCGCGTCGGTCGCGCCGCGCAAGTTGTCCGCTGCGCGCGCGAGCGCCTTCGGGCTAGCGCGGCCGCGGAGGCGCGCCCTCCAGCGCCCGGCACTCATCGAAATCGCTGGCGCATGGGTCTTGCAAACCAAGGCGCCGGAGGGCAGGCGGGGCGTCTGCGCGCGCAGTGGGGCCGGCGCCTCGGGGCGAGCACTGGCGGATTGCACCGTTAATTGCGCCGCATGCATTCCGCGCGTAGATTGCGCTGCCGGAGCTCTCCCTCATAAGCTGTACCACGCAAGTTTTCTCCTAATGCGCGACGTAGATTGCGGCGCGAAAAATGCAAGTCATTGATGGCAGCGCGTAGCTTCTCTATGCTGAAGGAGTTAGGATATCCCCTCCCCCGGGAATCGACGCCCCCCCCCTTTTTTTCGCGGTGCATTCTACATGCGATTCTGCCTGCCCCATCGCCCATCCGAAATGCGGACTCGCGCCGCCCCGGGCGGGCGGGCGCCCGCCCCCCCCCCCTTTTCCTGATCCGACCCATGCAAAAGCAGCCGCGCGCGCACCCAGAACAAGAGTTCCGAAGGGCCCCTTGCGAACGTCTGGCGAAGTGCACGCGCCAGCGTCGTCGGGCGCGCGCGCCGAAATCCTTCGCGAACCATCGCCGTAGGTCTCGCGGGAATTATCGACTGCCTCGATACCAGTGCACATGGTTTCGCAGCAGTATTCTGTCTAAGGAGAAAGCACTGTTGCTCGCGCTCTTGCAGATTTCTAAGAACACCGCAGCTTGTTCAACATGTTCATCAAATTCTACCCAACGTGCTTCTCGCGCGCGCATGCCGGAATCCGAGAACACCCTCGCGCGCGCTTTTTCGCCGGAATTCCTTGCAGCGAATGGGGCGAAGCAAGCGCGCGAGGGCGCGCGCGCGCGTAAATCCATCAACAACTTCAGGTTTCAAAGGATTAGAAGACGAGCATCCCGAACAAATTTATACCAGCACATGTCGCTGCAACGTCGGTGTTCCAGGAAAGCGCGCTCTCGCGGTCGCGCGAACCCTTGGGGAAACGAGTTCTCCCCCGACTTGTTCATTGCATTCGGCCAGACGGGCCTCTCGCGCCGCATGTCGACATCACTCGAAAGCCCTCGCGCGCGTGCTGGGGCGGGGGGCATGGGGCGCGATCCGCGGCGCATCGTGCCATGCCATGCTCAAGTCACCGACTCGCACTGAATGCCCGTTGGGAAGTGCCCGGCGGTCAGAGCCACCGCGGCCGCGCCGGTCGCGCCAGACATTCCGGGCAGAAAGCGCATTCTTGTCAAGAAATAGCATTCCGATCCCCCTCTCCCCCTCCGCCCCAGTCCGTAGCAATTCCCTTTCGCGCATCGATCCACGCTGCGCCGACGTCGCCCGCGGAGAACGCAACGCGCCCGCGCTCGTGAAAACAAAGAAGAATCTCCGCGCCCAAGGAGGACCTGGCGCAACAAGCGGGGCGGAGAGCGCGCGCGCGTCGTCGCGCGCGCGCCGACTCCTCTCCAAACCCACGGGCCCCGCAGGGGCCCCATGATCGAGCGCCCCGGGCAACGCGTGGAAACGCGTGGTTTCGCGGCGAGAACTCTCGAGGAAAAGGGAGTTTGCTTTCTCTTTCTGGCAGATGTGTTAAAAACGATCGGCTGCTCAACAGGTTCATCAAATACTAGCAACCGTGCCTCCCGCGCGCGCGTCGACATCGCTCGAACGCACTTGCGCGCGTGCTGCCGCGAGAACCCCTTGCAAAAGTGAGACGACGTGCGCGCGCGAGGGTCTTCGCGCGCGCATGCCGGAATCTTTTGAAACAAAAAACTACTCTAGGTGTCGCAGGCAGTCCAAAATGGATTGCCCCGAGAATGCAACACATGTCTTTGCAACAGCAGTTTTCAAAAATGCCCGCTCTCGAGCTCCTGCGACTGCGAATGCAGAAACTTTTTTGGGGGGGTTCAGCGCGTTCATTTGTTTCTGCCAAAAGGTCCTCTCGCGCCGATCGTCGGAATCATTCGAACGCTCTTGCGCGCGTGCTGGGTGGGGGGGGGGAAGGGGGGGCGCGATCCGTTGCAAATGGCGCCATGCGTGCCGCGCGCGCGTCGGCCGCGCGCGCGTGTCGAACTCCTTCCAAGACTTCCATCACCGACGCGAGGGCGCCGCTACTGTCGCAGGGGCAAGGAGCATCGGCGCTGTCACTGGTGTTGCCGTCGCTGTTGTCACCATCAACACCAGCATCGCAACTGTCATCGTCGCGCCCACAGTCGTCGACTCCGCCGCGATGGCGAGCCCGCCCAAGCCGCCGATTCGCATTGAAGTGCCCGCTGGGAAGAGGCAGGCCAGCGCCCATGGCCACCGCGGTTGCGTCGGTCGCGCCGAACTAGCTGGTCGCTTCGCGCGCGAGCACGCGCGGTCTAGTGCGGCCACAGAGATGCACCATCCATCGTCAAGCAGTCACCCCAGTCGCGGCCGCGTGGGTCTTGCAAACCAAGCTGCGGGTGAGCGGGCGGGATGTTTGCGCGAGCAGTGGAGTCGACAATTGAAGGGTCGGCTGCGCGAGTTGCACCGCGCAGATTCCCACGTAGATTGCAAAACATATCTGACTTATCGAATATAACGCAGCCTACGCTGCACCATTTAGATGCTCCGTTCTAGTAAAGCAATCGGATCCCCCCCCCCCCCACTTTCCCATCCCCCCCCCCGTCCGACTGCGCGGGCCGCCTTGTCCGCATGGTAATTTACATGGTTCTGGCCCACCGCCCATCCTCAACATGCACTCAGACCATCCCAGGCAGCCAGCATCGCCCCCCCCCCCCCCCCCCTCTGCTGGTTAAAGCTCATCAGTTCCCAAAGCTCCTTTGCAACGAGTGGGAAAAAGTGCGCGCGCGCGTCGCCACGCGCGCGTGCCGGCTTCTATCAAGCAGGTTAGGCGCCATCAGGCTTGCAAGATCGAGCGCCCCGAACATGCATGATAAGACACTGG
>CAUYUJ010000822.1:60807-63307 GCA_963575745.1 Prorocentrum cordatum
GGTGTGTGCCGGCATGGGCGGCGGGGACGCATGTGGCCACAGAACGTGTGAGGTGGTATGCCGACATGGTTGGCGGGGACGCATGTGGTCACAGCCATTGGGCCTTCGGTGTAGCTCCCCATGGGGCCACGAAACGTGTGAGGGGTGTGCCGAAATGGGTGGCGGGCACACATGTGGTCACAGCCACTGAAGCCTTCGGTGGAGCACCCTATGTGGCCACGAAGCGCGTGAGGGTTGTTCCGACATGGGTGGCGCGGACGCATGTGGTCACAGCCAGTGGGTCCTGCGGCGGAGCTCCCCAAGGGGGCTACGAGCGTGTGAGGGTTGTTCCGACATGGGCGGCGCGGACGCATGTGGCCACAGCCACTGGGGCCTTCGGTGGAGCTCTCTATGGGGCCACGAAACGTGTGATGAGGTGTGCCGAAATGAGTGGCGGGGACGCGTGTGGTCACAGCCACCGAGGCCTTCGGTGGAGCTCCCTATGGGGCCACGAGCTTTCGGTGGAGCTCCCTATGGGGCCAAGAAACGTGTGAGGGGTGTGCCGACAATGGTGGCGGTGACGCATGTGGTCACAGCCACTGGGGCCTGCAGTGGAGCTTCCTGTGGGGCCACGAAGCGTGTGACGGGTGTGACGAAATGGTGGGCGGGGACGTGTGTGGTCACAGCCACTGGGGCCTGCGGTGGAGTTTCCTATGGGGCCACGAAGCGTGTGACGGGTTTGCCGGAATGGGTGGCGGGCACATGTGGTCACAGCCATTGGGGTTTTCGGCGGAGCTCTTGATGGGGCCACGGGACGTGTGAGGGGTGTGCCGAAATGGTAGGGGGGACGCATGTGGTCACAGCCACTGGGGCTTGCGGTGGAGTTTCCTATGGGGCCACGAAGCGTGTGACGGGTTTGCCGGAATGGGTGGCGGGCACATGTGGTCACAGCCATTGGGGCCTTCGGCGGAGCTCCTGATGGGGCCACGGGACGTGTGACGGGTGTGCCGAGATGGTAGGGGGGACGCATGTGGTCACAGCCACTGGGGCCTCCATTGGAGCTCCTAATGGGGCCGCGAAACGTAGGAAAATGGTCTGCCGGCATGGGTGGCGGGGACGCATGTGGTAACAGCCTTGGGGCCTTCGGGGGAGCTACCTCCCTATGGGGCCACGAAGCGTGTGATGAAGTGTGCCGAAATGAGTGACGGGGATGCGTGTGGACACAGCCACGGGGGCCTTCGGTGGAGCTCCCTATTGGGCAAAGAAACGTGTGAGGGGTGTGCCGACATGGTTGGCGGGGACGCATATGGTCACACTGAAGCCTTCGGTGTAGCACCCTATGGAGCCACGAAACGTGCGAGGGATGTACCGACATGGTTGGCGGGGACGCATGTGGCCACAGCCATTGTGGTTTTCGGTGGAGTTCTCTGTGTGGCCACGAAGCGTGTGATGAAGTGTGCCGAAATGAGTGACGGGGATACGTGTGGACACAGCCACTGGGGTCTTCGGTGGAGCTCCCTATTGGGCCAAGAAGCGTGTGAGGGGTGTGCCGACATGGTTGGCGGGGACGCATGTGGTCACAGCCACTGAAGCCTTCGGTGTAGCACCCTATGGAGCCACGAACCGTGTGAGGGGTGTGCCGAAATGGGTCGCGGGGACGCATGTGGTCACAGCCACTGAAGCCTTCGGTGGAGCACCCTATGTGGCCACGAAGCGCGTGAGGGTTGTTCCGACATGGGTGGCGCGGACGCATGTGGTCACAGCCATGGGGTCCTGCGGCGGAGCTCCCCAGGGGGCTACGAAGCGTGTGAGTGGTGCGCCGACATGGGTGGCGGGGACGCGTGTGGTCAAAGCCACAGAGGTCTTCGGTGGAGCACCCTCTGGGGCCACGAAGCGTGTGAGGGATGTGCCGACATGGTTGGCGGGTACGCACGTGGTCAAAGCCACTGGGGCCTTCGGTGGAGCTCCCGAAGCGTTGTACTGGGTGCGGAGGGCAGAGGAGGGTATGGGAGAAGGGGGAGGAGGAAGGAGGACAGGAGAGGAGACGCGGGGCGCTGTCTATTCAAACCGATGACCCAACATCACAGGATGGTTGGGAACTTCAGCTCAGCAAACATATTCCCAGCACGACCCCAAGTATGGGAAAGCCTCCTGCTGCGTGGGCGCGGTGCTTGGCATTGCTTGGCACTGCTTGGCACGAGGCATCTGGTGAGCCCGGGGAAGCCAGGGAACCTCCGAGCCACGGGCAAAGTGACCTCCCGAGGCAAGCCGAATTGGGGAGCAATGGAACTACCCTTAGGTCGGGCGTGTACCCCTGCAGGCGGTTTTTGGACGAAAAATAAAACATACCCCAAAAATGTTCAACAATTGTCAAGAATGGTCGACAAATAGTCCCGAGATTATTTTTTTTACAATTTCTGAATAGTCCCCCCTGTAGAAGGACAGGCCCGACTTAAAGCTACCCTGGGGGGGGAACGGGTTCCGAGTTTTGCTTGCCGCTCCCTGCTTCCACTATGGCCCT
>CAUYUJ010000822.1:68307-100807 GCA_963575745.1 Prorocentrum cordatum
GTCGAGTTTCTTATGGGGCCACGACACGCCGCACTGGGTGGCGCACCACGCATGTGGGCACAGCCCCAGGGGTCTCCGGCGCATCTCCAAATGGGGCCACGAAGCGCCGTTTTGGGTGGCGCGGGACGCATGTGGGCACAGCTATTGGGGCCTTCGGTGGAGCTCTCTGTGGAGCCATGAAGCGCCGTACTGGGTGGCGCGGGACGCATGTGGGCACAGCCACCTGGGCCTTCGGTGGAGCTCCCCACGGGGCCAACGCAACGGCGCACTGGGTGGCGCGGGACGCATGTGGGCGCGGCCCCTGGGGCCTTCGATGGAGCTCTCTGTGGAGCCAACGCAACGGCGTACTGGGTGGCGCGGGACGCATGTGGGCACAGCAACTGGGGCTTCCGGTGGAGCTCCCTATGGAGCCACGAAGCGCCGTATTGGGTGGCGCGTGACGCACGTGGGCACAGCCGCTGCGGTTTCGGTGGGGCTTCAGATGGGGCCACGAATCATCGCACTGGGTGGCGCGTGACGCATTCGGGCACAGCCTCGGGCTTTCGGTTGAGTTTCTTATGAGGCCACGAAGCGCCGCAGTGGGTGACGCGGCACGCATATAGGCACAGCCGCTGGGGCCTGCGGTGGAGCCCCCTACCGGGCCGCGAAACGCCGTGCTGGGCGGCGCGGGGCGCACGTGGGAACAGCCACTGGTGCTTCCGCTGGAGTTTCTCATTCGGTCACGAAGCGCCGTGCTCGGTGGCGCGGGGCGCATGTGGGCGCGGCCCCTGGGGCCTTCAGTGGAGCTCTTTGCGCGGCCACGAAACGCCGCGCTGGGCGCGCTGAAATGGTGGACGCGCAGAGGGCAAAGGCCAGGGTGGGAGGAGCAAGAGGAGGAGGAACCAGGAGAGGAGACGAGGACCCAACACCACAGGATGGTCGGGGGCAAATCGCTCGATCACGTTGGCCCCCAATGAAAATCTGCGCGCGCTCATCTAATTTGCTGCCGCATGGGTTCTGCAAATCAAGTTGCGGGTGGGCGGGCGAAAAGATTGCGCGAACGGTGGCGTCGACAATTCCGCGCTTTTCAGAAGGGGCTGCGCCGTGCGCATTGCACCGCGCACCTTGCGCGCAGGCTGCGCAACGCAGATTTGCCCCGCTGACGTTGCACCACATGTTGCATGGCCTGGCTGCCTGTGTCTGAAGGGGAATTCGGAACTCCCCCCCCCCCGCCGCCCCGGACTTGCCCGCGCCCCTCGGGCGCGTGGGGGTGCGTTGTTTACATGGGATTGGCCCATCGCCCGGCTCCCCACATGAAACTGCATCATCCCAGCCATGCCGGCAATCTCCCCACTCACCCCTTGGGGACATTGTCACGCGCGCACGCTTTGATAAGATATTATCAGTTTTCCAACACCCCTGCAAAAGATGAGTCAAAGTCCGCGCGCGCGTCGTCGCGCGCGCGTCTTTAACAACCGAACGCTTCGTCAGGATTTAGCATATGCGGTCCCCAAACGCGCCACCAACGGTTCCTTGCAGCGCGATTTGTCAAGCGAGTCTGCGCGCGCACGCGCGTTCGTTCGAACTCACAGCACACCTATCAGTTGATGTAAATGAGCCTCGCGCGCGACCGAGCGGGCCTCTCGCGCGCGGATGTCGGAATCATTCGAACACTTTCTGCGCGATTGCTGGGGGGGCACGTTCCTCGTCGAGCGCCAGCGCGGGGGCGACTCGCGCCCGTCGGCCGCTCGCGCTTCCAGAGCATGCGTCGCCGACGCGCGGGCGCCGTCTTCACAATCGGCGCGATCAATATCGGCGCCGCCGCGCGCCTCGCCGTCGCCATCGTCATCGTCGCTGCCAGCGCTGCTGTCCTATCGCCATCGCGTCTGCCATTGTCGTCGGCGCCATGATACCGCGCCCGCCCCACTCACCGACCGGCATTGAAGTGCCCGCGCGTCAGCGCGGCATGCGAGACTCGACGCGCTGGGTCGCCGCAGGCTAGACGCTTCGCTATGCGCACGAACGCGCGCGCTAGCTTGGCCGGCAGTCATTGCAATCGACCTGCCACTACAGCAGGGGCTTTGCAAACCAGGTTGCCGGCGCGCGGGCGGGGCGATTGCGCGAGCACTGGAGTTGGCAAGCTCAATTTCGGATGCTTGATTTCTTTTTTCTAGAAGGGCATTCGGACCCCCCCCCCGGAAAAAAACGGAAAACTACTTCGCATTGCAATTAAAAACGGCTCCGCCCATCCCATCCTAAATGCGACCCCGCGCCGCCCCGACCAACCTCACGGCGCCCCCCCATCTCGCCCGCTGCAGGAAAGAACACGCGCCCGCATCAAATCTTGCATCTTGGTAAAAATCAGCCGCTCAAGGAAGGGCGAAGCGCGCGCGCGTCGGGCGCGCCGACTGGATTTCAGAATCCAGCGCCACGAACACAATACAACATTGCTTCGCAACGAGGGTTTTCAAAACAGAACACACATAAAAAGCGCGGTGGCGTTCTTGCAGATTTGCACGAAAGCCATCGGTCTTTCAACATCATGAAATGCTACCGAACGGTCCTCTCGCGCGCGCACGGCGAGGTCGCCCGAAAGCCCTTGCGCGCGCGGTCGCAAGAATCACACACACACACACACACACACACCTATATATATATATATATATATATATATATATATGTATGTATATATATACAGAAAAGCGAAGTGCACGCGCGCTCGCGGTCGCGCGAGCGCGCCGAAATCAATCAGAAACGCTCCGGCGTCGCATGGATTTTAAAAACGGGCGCCCCGGACATTCATGGAAAACGCATGGTTGTGCAACGTCTGTTGCCAACGGAAGCCCGCGCGCGCGCGTTTATGCGATCTTGTTAGGAAGCCATAGAAGCATTGCCATGAATCTCTGCCAAGCGGACCTCTCGCGCCGCATGTCGGACTCATCCGAGCGCCCTCGCGCGCGCGCTGTGTGCGTGTGGGGGTGGGGGGGGCGCGATCCGCCTCTAATTCCGCGCGGGCCACTCGATGGCGCCGGCCGCGCGCGCATCCTTGAATCTTGCAAAACCTGCATCGCCGACGCGGGGACATTGCCATCGTCGTCGGCGGGCGCGATCAGCATCGGCGCCGTCATTGCCTCGCCGTCGTGATCGCCGCCGTCGTCGCTCCTCTCATCAACCTGTCTACTGTCGTTAACGTCGCCATGATGCCGTGCACGCCCACGCCGCCGAGTGGCACTGAAGTGCCCGCTGGGAAGTGCCCAGCGGTCAGCGCCACCGCGGCCGCACCGGTCGCGCCGCGCAAGCTGGCCGCTGCGCGCGCGAGCATGCGCGGGCTAGCGCGGCCGCAGCGATGCATCAGCCAACGCCAAACACTCATGGCAATCGCCGCCGCATGGGCGTTGCAAACCAAGCTCCGGGCGGGTGGGCGGGGCGATTGCGCGAGCAGTGGAGTTGACAAGTCAATGGGAGCAGCGGTGAATTTTCATTTGTAAAAAGAGAGTAGAATCTGCCTCCTCCCCCGATTATCCGTTTCCTTTAGCGCATTGCAATTTGCATATGATTATGCCCCACCGCCGCCCAGCATCGGCCCCTCCGTCATCCTCCTCTGCGAACAGTTTATTACGCGCGCGCTCGCTTATCAACATTTATCAGTTTGCAAGAACCTGTTGCAAAAAATACGACGAAGTGCACGCGCGCGCGAGTCGTCGCGCGCGCACGCCGACAACATCTTCCAAGAACCTCCAGTTTCGCGGGGAATTCAAAATCGAGTGTCATAAGAAATCAAACGCACCAGGTTTCGCAACGCGGATTTTCAGAGATAGCTCGTGCGCGTTGGTTTGTGATTTCTTAAGAAAACCAGCGATTGTTTCCAATATTGTCAGATAGTGCAACCAAGCGGGCTTCGGGCGCGCATGTCCGAATCATTCGAGCGCCCTTGCGCGCGTGCCGTCGCGAGGGCCCTGTGCAACAAGTGGGGCGAAGTGCACGCGCGCGCGTCGTCGCGCGCGCATGCCGGAATCCGTCAAAAACAATCGGCGTCGTAGAGATGTCATAATCGAGAGCCCCAAAAAACATAAGAGAAACACATGTTTTCGCAACGTCTGTTGTCAAGCAAGCGTGCGCTCGCGCTCTTGCGCATGCCTGAGACAACCGTAATCTTTGTCTTTTTGCATGTAAGAATGTTTACGGATGTCTGCCCAGGGGGCCTCTGTCGCCGCGCGCCGACGTCATTCGCGCGCCCTTGCGCGCGTGCTGCGGGCGCGATCCGCGTCAAATCACACCGCGCGGGCCACTCTCGCGCGCCGGCCGCGCGCGCGCGTCGCACTCTTTCCAAAACTTCCATCGCCGACGCGAGGACGCCGTCATCGTCGGCGGCGCCAATCTAGCTGGCCCCCGCGCGCGCGCCCGGTCTGGCGCGGCCGCTGAGACGCGCCAGCCAGTTCCAGGCATGCATCGCAATCGCCGCCGCACGGGCGGCGCAAACCAAGTTGCGGAAGGGTGGCTGGACGTTGGCAAGAGCATGGGACGTGCCAGCTCGCTTGTTAAGGTTGCACCACATATCGCGCGCGCGCCGTCGACTGCAGGCGACGCACCAGCCAACGCCAATCATTCATCGCCATCGCAGTCGCATGGGCTATGCACAACAAGTTCCGGGCGGGTGGGCGGGGCGTTTGCGAGGGCAGTGGGGTTGGCAATTCACTGAGAGCATTGGCGAATTCTCGTTTCTGAAATGATAATGAACTCGACCCCCTCCGGGATTTTCCCCCCCTCGTCGCATTGCAATGTGCGTATGGTTCTGCCCGAGGGCCCATCCTAAATATGGACTCGTGCCATCCCGGCCCAACCGATATCGCCCCCCCGCCATCCTCTGCAAAGAAATACTATGCGCGCGCACTCCTTTAACAAGAGTCATAAGTGGTCAAGAACCCCTTATGATCCAGGGTCGAGGGCCCACGGCCCCCCCCCCCAGATGGCATGGCCCCAGGATTCCCCGGGCCCCCCCCCCAGATGATATGGTCCCAGAGACGACGACGACGACGACGACGACGACGACGACGACGACGACGACGGCTGCGACGACGGCGGCGACGGCGACGACGGCAACGACGACGACGACGACGACAACGACCACGACGACGACAACGACGGCTGCGGCGGCGACGACGCCGGCGGCCTTGGCGACGACGACGATGACGACGATGGCGACGGCGACGACGACGATGACGACGACGACGATGACGACGACGATGACGACGACGACGACGACGACGACGACGACGACGACGACGATTTCTGAACCACCACAGCACCACACCACATCCACAGGGGGGGGGAGGGGGGCACCGCAGTGCAACACCACGCCACGCCCACCTCTGAACCACCACAGCACCACACCACATCCACAGGGGGAGGGGGGACCGCAGCGCAGCACCGCGCCGCGCCCACAGGGGGGGGCGGGGGGGACCATCGCGCGGGGGGGGGGGGCCAATGGCATCAGCATTGGGGGGGGGCCCAAACCCTGGGCCATATATAGGACGAAGCGCGCGCGTCGTCGCGCGCCTGCCGACATATTTTTTGTTTACATAAGTACACAAATACGACAGAGCGCGTTTCGCGGGCGCTTGCCTTGGGGGCATTCGGCGGCGCGTTTCGAATTGGGGGGCGGGCCCCCCCCCCCCCCGACGCTCGGCGCCGTCGATCGCAACCAGTGGCGCCCCTTCCCCCCCAACCGCTTTTTCCTGAGCACCCCCCCCCTCCGCGCCGGCGCCGGCGCCGTCGCTGGCGGCCGCCAGCAGCGCCGACGGCAGGGCGACGATGGCCAAGAGGCAGCCCAAGGGGGGGGGGCGAGGTTCAAACCCCCCCCCTCCCTGGCGCTGGCGCCGGCGCCGACGGCGGGGGCGCAGCGACGATTACCACCGCTACCACCACCGCCGCCGCTACCGCCACCACCACCGCCGCCCCAACCCACCGCCACCACCACCACCCACCACACAACCACCACCACCACCACAACCACCACCACCACCAAAACTCACCACCACCACAGAAACCCATCACCACCACCACGACCACAACCACCACCGCCACCGCCACAACCACCGCCACTACCAGCAGCACAACCCACCGCCACCACGGCAAACCACCACGCCGCCACCACCACCACCACAACCATTGCCGCCACCACCACCACCACCGCCACCACCTTCACAAACCACCGCCACCGCTACCACCCGCCACCACCACCACCACCACCGCACACCACCACACCATCACCAACACCACCACCACCACCACAACCCACCACCGCCACCACCACCACAAACCACCGCCACACCACCACCACCACCACCACCACCACCACCACCCACCGTCAACACCACCACAACAAACCACCACACCACCACAACCACCGCCACCGCCACCACCACCACCACCACGACCGCCCACCACGACTACCGCCGTCGTCCTCGTCGACGCACCCCCCGCCGCAGGCGCTGGCGCCGGCCCAGAAAAGGAAGGCGCCGCCCCCGCCGCCGCCGCGGGCCGCCGAGTGGAGAAGAGGGGGGGGGGGCGGCTTCGCACCCCCCCCCCCGTCACGGGAGGGGAGGGGTTCGACCCCCCCGTCCTCCATCCAGCCCGTTCCAAGCCCCCCCCTCCATGCGACCGCAGAACGCTGTTTCATAAGTAAAGACAGTCGGTGCCGCAACGATTTCAGGATCGAGCATCCACGAAAAACATATAGAACACAAGGTCTCGCAACGCGCATTTCCAATACAGAAAACAGGCGCGTGCGCTCTTGCGAATTCTTAAGCAGACCATCGGCTTTCAATATTGTTAGAAATGCTACCAAACGGACATCGCGCGAACATGCCGAAATCGCTCGAATGCCCTTGCGCGCCTGTCGCGAAAACCCGTTGCAGAAAATAGACGGAGTGCACGCGCGTTTCGTCGCGCGCGCATGATGGACTCCGTCAAGAACTGCCCGCTTCGCAAGGATGTCAAAACCGAGCGTCCAAACCAAACGCACAATAACATGGTTTCGCGACGTCAGTTTTGAAACAAGGGCGCGCTCGCGCCCCTGCGAATTCTTGAAAAACCGCTTGTGTTTCTCATCATGTTCATGGCATTCTGCCAAGCGGGCCTCTAGCGCCACATGCCGACATCATTCGCGCGCCCTTGCGCGCGTGCTGGGGGGGGGGCGCGATCCCTGTCAAATCGCCAATTCGACTCGCGCCTCGGCTCGGCCGCGCTCGCATGTCGAACTCTTTCCAAAACCTCCATCACCGACGCGAGGGCGCCGTCGTCGTCGTCTGAGCGGTCAGGATCGGCGCCCGCTCTGGCCGCGCCCTCGTCGTCGCCAACGTTGCCGCCAGCGTCGGCGCCATCATCGTCGCGCCCGCCGCTGTCGACGTCGCCATGATGCCGCGCCCGCCCAGGCCGCCGACTCGCAGCGAAGTGCCCGCTGGGATGCGCCCAGCGGTCAGCGCCACTGCGGCAGCGTCGGCGGTGCCAAACTAGCTGGCCGACGCGCGCGCTTGGGTCGGCGCGGCCACGGAGATGCACCAGCCAGCACCAGGCATGCATCGCAATCGCCACCGCGTGGGTTTTGCGAACCGAGTCGCGGGTGGGCGGGTTGGATGTTTGCAAGAGCATGGGATGCGTCAACTCGTTCATTTAATAACATCAGTTCTCTTTTCTCACAAAAAATCGGATCCACCGCCACCCCCCGCCGGGCATATCGCCGCCGCCCCCTTCTCGCATTGCAATTTGCGTGTGATTCCGCCCCATCGCCCACCCTAAATATGAGCTCGCACCACCCCGGCCGAGCCGGCATCGACCCCGCCCGCCATCATTTGCAAGACATATTAAACACGCGCGCTCGCTGATCAAAAATCATCAGTTGCATGGGCTCCACGCAGCGCACTTGACAAAGTGCGCGCGCGTCGTCGCGCGCGCGGCGAAGTCCATCCAAAACCCTCAGATACCTTCGGTGCCGGATGGGCTTAAGAATCGAGCGCCCCAGAAACGCAAGAACAACACATGGTTTCGCAACGCGGATGTTCAAAAGAAGCGCGCGCGCCCGCTCTTGCAAACTCTAAAAAACATCCTCTTTTCAACAGTTTCAGGACGTGCGACCAGACGCGGCTGCGTGCGCATGTCGAAATCGTTCGAACGACTTTGCGCGCGTGCCGTCGCGAGAATATTGCAACATGTGGGGCGACATGCGCGCGCGCGTCGTCGCGCGCGCGTGCCGGAATCCTTCAAAAACCTGTTGGTGCCGTGACGGCTTCAAGACCGAATGTCCAACAAACACTCAACAACATCAGGTTTCGCACCATCAGTTTTCAAAACAAACTTGCGCGCTTTTGCGAATGCCAGAGAAAACCGTATGTTTTCGACATGTTTATGGATGTTTGCCAAAAGGGCCTCTGGAGCCGCATGCCGGCATCATTCGCGCGCCCTTGCGCGCGTGTTGGGGGGGGGCACGATCCGTGTCAAAAAACCATGCGGGCCACTCTCGCGCATCGGCCGCGCGCGCATGTCGAACTTTTTCCGAAACCCCCATCGCCGACGCGAGGACGCCGTCATCGTCGTCGGCGTGATCAGAATCGGCGCCCGCGCTGGCCGCGCTTTCGTCGGCGCCAACATCGCCACCAGCATCGCCACAATCATCATCGCGTCTACCGTAGTCGGCGTTGCCATGATACCGCGGCCGCCCAAACCGTCGACTCGCAGCGAAGTGCCCGCTGGGGTGCGCCCACCGGCCAGCGCCACCGCTGTCGTGTCGGCGGCGACAAACTAGCTGGCCGCTACGCGCGTGCTAGGGTTGGCGCGGCCGCAGGGATACACCAGCGCACCAGCCAGTGTCAAACATGCATCGCAATCGCCACCGCGTGGGTTTTGCAATCCAAGTTGCGGGTGGGTGGGTGGGCTGTTTGCGCGACCAGTGGGAGCGGTCAAGCGCGGTGCAGGGTAGTCATTTGCACCAAATGGGTCGCACCACATATAGCGCGCACCGTCGTTCACATAACAAAGACTGCGCAACGTCAGTTGCACCACCGAGTTACGTCACATATGACATGTATATATAAATAAATAAAAGCACCGCGTCGTTTGCAACATTTGGATTTGATTTCGTAATTTGCATTACATGGATTGCCCCGCGTATAGTGTACCACATAGACTGCACCACGTATATTGCATGGCACACGTTTTTTATTTATGTGTATATACACACATATGTGTGACCGTTGCACAACATATGATGCATATTATAAGCTGCATTCGCATATTTTGGCCCACGTAGATAATGTGCCATGGGTCGTTGGACACACATCGTTGGGGGCGCACGAAAATCATAGACTTTCCCACAAATGTACATATTGTTGTGTATATATAGATATATAGTTATGCATGTATCGATACACGTGGATCCGTGTATGGATGCATGTGGGATGGATGGATGTGTGTATGTATGCTTGAATATGTGTACACTTCTCTGTGTCGGGATATGTTTCCCGTTAGTCGACGTTTTCAATTTTGAACCTTCTCATGATTCCGGAATTGCTTGGATGGTGTGTCATTAGTATATAATATACCCTGCGCGAAACTGAGTAATTCTTGGTCGAATGCTCGGGGTATTTGCGACCCTGCGGGTGGGACATTGTGGAAGGAAACTGGGTTGGACCCCTCGGGTGGGACGTAACTGCTTGGACCCTGCGGGTGGGGACCATTCCGGGCAGAACCATTTGGGTCTGACGTGCGCTTTGGGCAGAACGAAATCTAAATGACCTTCTGGGTGCAACCCTGCGGGTGGGACCCCGTGGAGTGGAACCCTATGGACTGAACCTTGCGGGTGGGGCCCGTGGGGGGGTACCCTGCGGGTGTGACCTTGTCGCTTGTCCGTAGCTTCTGGCCGGAAGCCTCCACCGGCTCAGGGTGCCCACGCTCTGGCGCCCCGAAGTTTCGGGCGCTGGCCAACGATGGCTCCCTCGGCGCAGCCGCCAGCAAACAAGGCCTCGCGGCCAAAGGTTGGCGTGGGCGTCTTTGTCACCTCGGCGGAGCACCCAGGGTGCGTGCTGCTTGGCAGGCGCCGAGGCTCGGCGGGTTCTGGGACCTGGGCGCTGCCGGGCGGGCACCAGGAGGCGCAGGAGACCTGGCAGCAGGCGGCCGAGCGTGAGGTGTGGGAGGAGGCGGCGCTGAGGCTGCGGGACGTTCGCGTGGCCACCGTTATCAACTCGATGGACCCGGCCTCCGGCTACCACTATTGCGTCGTCTTCATGAGCGCTGCCGCGCGGGGCGAGCCGGTGAACGCTGAGCCGGACAAGTGCGATGGGTGGTCGTGGCACCCGTGGGATGACCCCCTCCCTGAGCCCGTCTTCAAGACGCTGTCGGACCTGCGCTCGAGCGGCTTCAACCCGTTCACAGACTGCGGCACGGTGCTGGGCGAGGAACCCTTGCCACCGTACTGCTGCGCCATCCTCGCCACCGAGGCTCCCTCGTGCGGCGCCGGGCCGTCGCTGCTGCTGGAGCACCGGTCGCAGAGCGCCGAGGTGGCGGCCGGCCAGCTCACGTGTTTCGGCGGCAAGCGCGAGCCGGGCGAGGCGCCGCTGGACTGTGTGCGGCGCGAGTGCCGGGAGGAGCTCGGTTGGGAGGCGGGGTCGCTGACGAGAGTCGTCGACCTGTACTCGGAGAAGCAAAGGCGGCACAGACCTCAGCTTCCGGGGGCCCGCGCAGATCTCTCAGGAGGAAAAGAAACACACAGACACGATTAATCCTCGATTCCCTAGAAAATATTGGAAAATCTGGGAAGTGGGGGGGGAAGACAGAAACCCAGAAAATATGGGAAACTATGGGGAATATGTTTATTTGTGTGTATTTATTTGTGTGCCCTGGGGCCCCTTCAATCTCTTGGGTCGGCGCTGGGCCTCCCTCCCGGGCGCGCGGAGCGCGCCAGAGCTGGCGCCGGAGGCGCTGCCAAGGGCGGAGGGCGGCCCAGCGCCGATCCACGAGAGGCGCGCGGGCCTCCGAGAGGTCATGCCTGCGCCGCCTTTTCTTCCTCCCTGCTCGGCGGCGAACCTGGGGGGGGGGGGAGGTGAGCAGACGCAGGCCTTGTCAAAAAGGCTCGGAAGCCCTCTGCCCTTCTTGAGAAGCTGTTTCGAAGCCTTCCCCGAAGGCACAGAGAACGTCTCAGAAGCACAGGCCTTCTGAGAAGCCCCGCCGCCTTCTCCTTCGCCTTCTCCTCCTCCTCGTACTCCTCCTCGTACTCCTCCTCCTCCTCCTCCTCCTCCTCCTCCTCCTCCTCCTCCTCCTCCTCCTCCTCCTCCTCCTCACGCTCTGGTGGCCACGCGGCGGTCTTGTCCGCCGTAGCCGCGCTCTCCTCCGCCTCCTCCTCCTCCTCCTCCTCCTCCTCCTCCTCCTCCTCCGCTCCTCCTCCTCCTCCTCCTCCTCCTCCTCCTCCTGCTCACTGCCCCTCACTTCCCCCCCCCCCCGGCGCTCGCCGCCGACCCCGCGTACGTCGAGGGGGAGCTGGTCGCGTGGTTCTTCCTGGGCGCCGCGCCCCCCGAGGGCGCGCCGCTCACGTTCGAGGAGGGGCGCGGGGGCGCGTGGCGGCCGCTGGGGGCGCTGCTCGACGGTGGTCTCGAGTTCTGTCGGGCCTGTCCCCCTACAGGGGGATACAATACCTCCAAAAAATACCCCCAAAAAATACTCCAAAAATAGTTTGGGGACTAGTTTTGGAATATTGTTTGACCTCTTTGGGGTATTTTGGGTGTATTTGTTATTGTTCGTCGAAAATCCCCCTGTAGGGGGACACGCCCGACAGAAGTCTGGAGGGAAGGGGCCCAAACTGTCTCGGGCAGTGAAGAAATCATGACGGGAGGTTTTGCCATCTTTTCGGCCTCTGGAGGCCCTCCCCGCGCCTTGGGAGCGTCAAACAATGGTTCGGGATGAGAAATTGGTCCCAGGGAAGGGGTCGAGACCTCTCAGGGTCGACGGTGGTCTAGGGGGGACAAATGAAGCAGTGGCGAAGCGTCCTGGCTTGCCTATAGGCCCACCAAAGGAGTGATGTGAACCTTTTGTGGTTTGCGCGAACTGTTCTTGGAACATCTATGAGACCGAAAAACCATGTTTGACGATGTGGGTGCATTTTTGGTTCCACCCGTAGGGGGATATCCCTCGGAAACCAGAACATATACATAACAAGTGGCGGGCTCTGTTCCAATACCAAGACTTTTTGAGGGTGGGTCGGGGACGACGTCGGGGTGGTGTGGTGTATATGGTTTTCCCGTTTCCCCAGGGAAGCAACGGAAAATTTACACACCTGAACCTCATATCTATATCTGTATGTATATGGATAGAACATATACATGTATATACACACATATATATATATGATGTAATTGTATGTATATATATATATACACACCAGGATCCGCTTTCTTGTGAGAGTTTCCGCGCAGGGCCGGAAAAAAGCGTTGGTGTAATGATCGGGACCTAAGAGACGGGGGTCAGTGCAAACGGGGGTCAGCCAGAGCGCCAGATCCTGCAGGATCCTGCGAAGGCCCCCTTTAGCTGACCCGGGTTAGCGAGCCGCTCGGGGCCGCGAGGCGGCCGCTCGTATTGGCTGACCCGGGTTTGCGAAGACCCGCGTTGCAGTTTTTTTTTTGTTTCCTGCATTGCAGTTTTTGGTTTCCTGCTGACCCGGGTCTGCATTGACCCTGGTCAGAAGATCCCCGAAAAGAGTTCGGCTCCCGACTGCCCGGCCGAACCCTCCAGGTGGGGGCGCCGGCGCCCCCGCCGAGCTGTCGCCCTGGCACGCCTGCGCCCTGCACGCCTGGAGGCGCGGCGCGAGGCGGGCGGACTTCGCCGGGCGGCGAGGTCTGCACGTGCCCGCTGGGCCTCCTCCTTCTCCTCCTCCTCGTACTCCTCGTACTCCTCCTCCTCCTCCTCCTCCTCCCCCTCCTCCTCCTCCTCCTCCTCCTCCTCCCCCTCCTCCTCCCCCTCCTCCTTCTCCTCGTCCTCCTCCTCCTCCTCCTCCTCCTCCTCCTCCTCCTCCTCCTCCTCCTCCTCCTCCTCCTCCCCCGCTCCTCCTCTTCCTCCTGCTCCCCCATCCTCCTCCTCCTCCCCTCCCCCTCCTTCTCTTCCTCCTTCTCCTCCTCCTCCTCCCCCTCCCCATCTGGGCTCTGCACGAACGACATGAGTACGGAAAGAATCGGTACAATGCCCAACAGCATTTCCTGCTCATTTTGAACAGGACTCGCTGTCCGCGCCTCCGCGGCCTGTGTCCATTCGAGACAGAAGGCCGCCTGCCCAACAGCGGCCACTGTTGATTTGGGACAGCATTTGTTGTTGGGCATTGTACCCATGTTTTCCGTACCTTTGTCGGGCGTCCAAACCCCCATCCTCCCGGACGGGGCTTTCCCAGACCCTTTCGGGCAAGGAAAAGATAATGGCCTCAGACCCTCTCGGGTAATTAAAAAATCATGTCGGGAGGTTTTTCCGTACTTTCGGCCTCTGGGGGCCTTTATCGGGTTTCGGGATTGTCAAAAAACTATTCAGGATGAAAAATTGTTCCAGGGGAATGGGTCGAGACCCTTGAGGGTCGAGGTTATGAAAAAATCATGACGTCGGGGGTCTGAAATCTGGACCTTCCAGACGGGGCTTTCCCAGACCTTCTCGGGGAAGTAAAAGGTAACAGCTGGAGGTGCTTCGCTATGTTCAGGCTCCAGGGGCCCTCGCCGGCCCGCGTCCACTGCCCCCCCCCTGGGCTTCCCCGATTTCAGGCCTCCAAGATGGGGTCGGAGCAGATGGGGTCGGAGGACCGAGCCGCATCGCCGATGTACCGCCGATGCGGCTCGATGTGGAGCCCGATTTCTTTCACGGCGGCGCCGCCGAGGGATTGCCCCATCTCTACTGCGTGTTGAGGCGGGCACAGCCCCCCTGCCCCAAGTTCAAGGTTCGGGGTGGTCGACGGGGGAACACGCGTCGCTGCGGAAAAAACGCCCACATCTGCTAACCGCGGCCTGCTCCCTGGCATGAGCATTGACAGTGGGGGCGCGGGGGGGCGCTCTTGCGCCATCTTCTGGTCGTTGCACTGGGGCGTTCTTTTCGAACACGGCGGTGCGTCTCTCCGAGCTACGTCCTCCCTGGCTTTGCCCAGTACGGCGCAGGCACCGCTCCTGGGTCCCAGGTCCCAGGCTTACGTCGGGCACGTCCCTCTGCAGGAGGAATATTCAGAAACAGTCAAAAATAGCCTGGGGACGATAAACAAAACACATGTTAGACCATTTGGGTGCATTTTTTTGTATTTTTCATTCTTCGCCCAAAAGCCGTGGCCAGCCTCCACACCTGCGCCCTCCGCACTCGAGGCCCTCCCCCCCTCCTGCGCCCTCCCCTCTCGCTCCTCGCCGGCCACTCCCTCCTGCTCTCCCCTCTCGGCCCCGCCTCTGGTGGGCATGTGGCACCCAGCGCGCTCCACTGCCCGCCCGTAGGGGGACGGGCCCGACTTCGTCCCAGGTCCCAGGCTGTAAGTCGGGCACGTCCCCCTACAGGAGGAATACTCCGAAACAGTCCAAAGATAGCCTGGGGAGACGATAAAAAAAACTACATGTCGGACCATTTTGGGGCATTCTTTTTTTGTATTTTGCATTCTTCGCCCAAAAGCCGCCCAATAGGGGGACGGGCCCGACGTCGTCCCAGGCCTGGCCTGGGCCAGGGGCGGCGGCCGCGCTTTCGGACCTCGCCGCCCCGCTCCTCGGGGGCCGCGGGCGCGCCGGGCGGGCCGGGGCCCCGGGCGCCGCGGTTCCCGCCTGACGGGGGGCAGAGAGCGAGGTCGGGCGGGTGCTCTCCGACCGTCCTCCGCCTCCTCCGCCGCGTCCTCCTCCTCCTCCTCCTCCTCCTCCTCCTCCTCTCCTCCTCCTCCTCCTCCGCTCCTCCTCCTCCTCCTCCTCCCTTCTCCTCCTCCTCCCCCTCCTCCGCCTCCTCCTCCTCCGCCTCCTCCTCCTCCTCCTCGCTCCTCACTCCTCGCTCCTCACTCCTCGCTCCTCGCTCCTCGCTCCTCGCTCCTCTCTCCTCGCTCCTCCTCCTCCTCCGCCTCCTCCTCCTCCGCCTCCTCCGCCTCCTCCTCGGGGCAGGCATGCGACATCGGCTCGGGCGTGGCGTCCCAGGGGGGGCGAGAAGAGGGGGGGGGGCGAGGAACCCCTTTATCTCGGGGGGGGCGAGGACGCGGGGGCAGACAACCTCATCTCAGGGGGCGGGCGAGATGGAAGTGTCGGGGGTGGACAGAACCCCCAACAGTGACACGTCGATTAGTGAATTGTCCGTTTTCGGTTCTCGAGAGGGCGCCGTGGCCGTTATTTTCCAGGCTTGCGCCCGCCAGGTTTGGGCCCTCGGTCGTTTTCACTAAACCACGTTTTACTAAAGGGGGGTCTGTCCATCCCCGAGAAGTGGGACGGGGGGGGGATCGCTGGCCGCAGGAGGGGAGCTCCCCTATAGGGCCCCAAGAGGTGGTGAGGTGCACGACAGGCGCACGTCTCCTCCCCCCGGCCATTGATCGCCCCCCCCAGAAAAGCACAACGCCCGATATTCAGAGTCGGGTAATCGTTAAGACTCGAGTACGCCGGAACTCGGGTTTGCCGTCGCCATTTGACGCGCTCGTCCTGGATGTTGACGGTCCAGTTTTCGTGGGATGTTTGCAGCGGGAGTTCGCGTCAAATTTTAGATTGGGTCTCGTCATTTTCGTAACGGTTTCGCTAGGCTTACCAGAGTCCCCCGTACCCGAGTCTCACGTCCCAAGATTGATACGTCCCAAGATTTCAAGCTTTCCAGGGACTTCCAGTTAGTTCCTGATGTTCCGCACCGGCTGCGCCGCGAGATATCTTGAGCCAATATTATCACGACATCATGCTCGTGCGAAATATTGTGAAGGCCTTACGGCCGGTGCCGCCGACCCAGAAGAACGACGACGACCACGACGACGACCACGACGACAACGACAACGACGAGCTGATGCCACAGGCTCGGGACATGGGGAAGGCGGCGGCGGAGGAGGAGGAGGAGGAGGAGGAGGAGGAGGTGTAGGAGGCGGAGGAGGATGCGGAGGAGGAGGAGGAGGAGGAGGAGGAGGCGGAGGGGGAGCCAAGCGCATCACGACATCACTCTCGCCCGAGATGCTCGCGGCGGGCTCGTCTTGTCGCCGCGGCCCCGTGCCAAACCTCACACGGACCGCCGCCCGGGCCGCTCCCCCATCGCCCCCCTCGGGAGCCTTGAGACGGGGGTCAATGCAAACGGATCTTGCAGGACCCTGCAAGGCCAGGATATCACTGACCTGGGCTTGGGTGCAGGATCCTGCAGGACCCTGCAGGACCCTGCAGAGCCAGGGTCGCACCGACCTGGGCTTGGGTGCAGGGCCCGAACAGCCCGGTTCTGGATTGACCCGGGTCAGCAGATCCCCGACCCTCGGCATTGGTGAGCTTGTCTTCCACCACCACCGTAAGTTGGAGGCGGGAAGGAGGAGGAGGAGGAGGAGGAGGTACAGGACCCCGTTGCTTTTCAATCCCAGGACTTTTTGAGTATTGGGGACGACGTCGGGGTGGTGTGGTGTATACCCCGTTTTCCCGGGGAAGCAACGAAACAAATGTGCACCATTGCTCCCGTATACACCAGGATCCGCTTCTCTGTGCGAGTTTCAGTGCGGGGCCGGAAAAAGCGTCGATGTATAGAGTTCGGCTCCTTCAGAAGCACCTGCATGAACACACGTTGGGTTCGGAAGTGCGCATTGCGAAGCGGTCGCATCACGCGGCTGGTCTCGCGGATTGAGAGGCTGTGTTCATGTGCGTGGTTTGGCGCGTACTTCTTTGGAGGGCTCTCCAGAATAAGAAGGAGGCCTTCTCAGAAGGCGGCGGGACTTATCAGAAGCCCTCGCGCCGACTGAGGTGGTCTGTGTCCTCGGGGAAGGACTAGGGAACTTTTCAGAAGGCCAGGGTCTTCCGAGCCTTCTGAGGAGGCCTTCTCCGCCTCACTTCCCCCTGGGCTCACCGCTGGTTCCAGCCACGCGCAGAGGGGGGTAGGGGGGGTGGTAGGGGGAGGTGGGAAGGTTTCTTAGAAGGAGGCTGCTTCCTAGAAGGCGCGAGCCTTGTACCTATATACTATATATATATATATATACATATGTATATATCCACATGTACATATATATATATATATATATATATATATATATATGACCGGGGAAAACCCAATCAGGGCTATAGGGCCAGGGGCTATTGAGCTATAGGGCTATAGAGCTACAGGCTATAGAGTTGTAGGGCTATAGGGCTATTGGGCTATTGGGCTGTAGGGCTATAGGGCTATAGGGCTGTAGGGCTATAGGGCACCCCCGGGCACCCCCAGGCACCCCCGGGCACGCCCGGGCACGCCCGGGCACCCGGGCACCCCCCGAGCCCCCCCGGGCACCCCCGGGCACCCGGGCATCCGGGCGTGCAGCGAAAATCGGCGACAAATTGAACCTAACCGTATGAATCCGCCAGGACCCCTACAGAGGCAAGCTCTGATTGGGTGTGTAGGGCGGGCGCCTTCTAGGAGGCAGCCTCCTTCCAAGAAGCCTTCTCCCTCTACCCCCTTGCGCGCGCCGCCAACCCTGGGTGTCGCAGCTGTGCCTCCATGGTTGTCGACCGCCACCCCTGGCAGCAAGCATCGGGACGCTCTCTGCAAACAACAATGGCATGCCCTCATCTGCGGAGCTCTGTGGGTGGGGCCCAGGTGATCGTTTTCTTATTCATTGCTTTTTCGATCGGCGCGGGCCCTCGCACCCCTCCCTCTCCCCCCTCCCATGGAGTAGATCTTGGCAGTTTTGGGCGCCTGTTTCGAGCAGGCGGAGCCTCCCTCACAGGACGCATTGCTGCCAGCAGTCGTACTAAGCAGTGGTCCGGAGCCTCCCTCATAGGACGCATTGCTGCAAATAGTCGCACTGAGCAGAGCTCCGGAGGTAGCGCCAAACCCCCCCTCCCTCACATTCCGCCCAACGTCGAAACGCCGAGTGAGAAAACGCCAACCGGCGGAGCTCTGTGGGCGGGGCCCAGTGTCTGGAGCCTCGTGCACGGGACCCGGCGTGTGGGGGTCGGGCCCCACGAGCGGGGCCCTGCGGGATTCGGGCCCGCCACCGCACGAGGCTGCAGACCCCTGGATGGTTCCTTATCTGATCGGGGGCGGCGGTGGTACCCCCCTCCTCCTCCTCCTCTTCCTCCTCCCCCTCCTCCTCCTCCCTCCTCCTCCTGCACCTCCTCCTCCTCCTCCTCCTCCTCCCTCCTCCTCCTCCTCCTCCTCCTCCTCCCTCTTCCGCCTCCTCCTCCTCCTCCTCCTCCTCCTCCTCCTCCTCCTCCTCCTCCTCCTCCTCCTCCTCCTCCTCCTCCTCTTCCTCCTGGCCAATCCGCGACTTGAGCTCCACCCGCTTCCAGACTCCCGAAGAAGAAACAACGGCATATACATAAACTGTTGGCGCTCCGCGCGGGTTCCTTGGGTCTGCGCTGAAGCGCCTTGGCGGCGCCCCCCCCCCCGGCGCCGCCACTGGAGCGCTCCGCGCGCCAGGGAGGGAGGTCCGGCGCGGATCCAAGAAGTCCGCGCGGAGCGCCAAAAGTTCATGCCTGTGCCGTGGTGTCTTGCTCTGGGCTTCTGGAGCCCTCGTCCAAAACGCAGTATTCGGCCTCCTCCTCCTCCTCCTCCTCCTCCTCCTTCCTCCGATGCCCTCACCGTGCTGTCGTTCAGCCCGGGCATCATGTGCCCCATGCAACCGTAGGAGGGGCCGGGGCCTGGGGGCCTTCCGTGCGCGGGGGCGTCCTCGGGTCTCTCCCGCGGCCCGCGCGGCCGCGGGGCGGGGGTCACGCGAGCGGAGGCCGGGTGGCCCGGGAGGCCGCAGGGCCAAGACTCGAGGAACAGAGTCCCCCCTCCTCCCCCTCCCCCTCCTCCTCCTCCTCCTCCTCCTCCTCCTCCTCCCCCTACTCCTCCTCCTCCTCCTCCTCCTCCTCCTCCTCCTCCTCCTCCTCCTCCTCCTCCTCCTCCTCCTCCTCCCCCTCCGCCACAAGCACAAACTTTTGGCGCTCCGCACGGGTTTCTTTTGGATCCGCGCTGGGCCCCCCCAGCGGCGCCTCCTGGCGCTGCCCTCGGCGCGCGGAGCGCGCGCCAGGGAGGGGGTCCAGCGCAGATCCAAGGAGTCCGCGCGGAGCGCCACAGGTAGATGTTTGTGGCGTCTGTGCTTCCTCCAAAGACGGGGGGGGGTCCCTCGGTTCGGCAACATGTAAGACTCGAGGCCGCCAGACCACGGGTTTGCCGACGCCTTCTAGGCGGGCCCATCTTCGAAAAATTGGCGGTCCAGTTGTCGTGGTATGTTTGCAGCGGGGGCTTGGCCCCGTCATTTTCCTGACGGCCCCGTCAGGCCAACCCAAGTCCCTCGAACCCGAGCCTTACGACTCCCCGATCGGTACTTTTGGAAGTGGGCACGGACATCGGAGAAGAAAAACAGCATAATAATAGATTGTCGGAGCTCCCCGCGGAGTTCTTGGATCGGTACTTGCCCCCCCCCTGGCGGCGCCTCCAGCGCCGCCCTTGGCGCGCTCCACGCCACGGAGGGGGGTCCAGCGCCGATCCAGAAATACGCGCGGAGCTCAGAAAGTTGATGGTTATTCCAGATTTCGTAATAAAAGGGAGGGGGTCAGGACCCTCCAAGACAAGCCACTTCAGACCTCCCCCGTGGGAGAGAACCTTCCAAAACATCGTCCCCAGACCCCCCAGGCCCTCCAAGATGGCCTGGAAGAGACCCCCCCCGACCCTCCTCCTCCTCCTCCTCCTCCTCCTCCTCCTCCTCCTCCTCCTCCTCCTCCTCCTCCTCCTCCCCCTCCTCCCCCTCCTCCTCCTCCTCCTCATCCTCCTCCTCATCCTCCTCCTTCATTACGAAATCTGGAGCATGCACTTGTTTGCTCCGCTGTGAAAACTGCCCCCCCGGCCACCCGCGGGGGCGCAGGGACGAGATCGCGCGCCGCGCTCCGGGCATGAGCGGCCGCCCTGCCCCAAGGGGGGCCTGCGCGAGGGCGCGAAGACTCGCGGGGCACGGTGCGCGAAGTTACACCTTACGTAGGCGATGCTTAAGAAAACTTAAGTTTTCGGCCAGGGTCTCGATTGTTCTTAACGTTTCAATGTAAATCTTAAGATTTTGATGGAAATGTTGGGTTTTTATTCAAGTTCTGAGACTATGAATTGCTTAACCCATGATTTCTTAAGCATTTCGCAGGGTGTAGGTTCAAGTCGGGCCTGTCCCTATACAGGAGGAATACTCAAAAGAATCCAAACATCGTCTCGGGACCTGTTTGGAGTGTTGTCGGATCTTTGCTGTTTCTGTTTGGGCTGCTCTTCATTATTCTTCCAAAGTCCGCCCGTCGTGGGACATGCCCAGCCTAAAGTTAGGTGACCCGGGGAGGGGACGAAGACACCGACAGCAGTCCCTGCTCCTTCTGAACAGGAATCGCTGCCGGTGCCGCCGCGGGCGCTGTCAGCTGGAGACAGAAGGCCGCCTGCTCAGCATCGGCCGCCATCAGCCGCCATCGGTGTTGGGTGGCATGTGCGGGTCGGCATCGTGCCCACTGCTTCGGCGTGTCAATCTCCTACAGCGGAAGCCCGTGCCAAGAGACACTGGGTTCCTTGGGCTTCGACGGTTCTGCGGTGGAGGGCGTGACTTTCCCACGCCCTGGGGCCTCAGGGTTGGGTGTCTTGTGGAAGGCTTCTTGTGGTCGGGCCCCTGCTGTGCCGGAGGAGGAGGAATGGAAGAATGGAGGAATGGAGGAATGGAGGAGTGGAGGAGTGGAGGAGGAGCAGGAGGAGGAGGAGGAGGAGGAGGAGGAGGAGGAGTTGGAGGAAGAGAGGAGGAGGAAATGGAGGAATGGAGGAATGGAGGAATGGAGAATGATGAAATGGAGGAGGAGGAAAGGAGAGGAATGGAGGAATGCAGGAATGGAGGAGAGGAGGAGGAGGAGGAGGAGGAGGAGGAGGAGGAGGATCCTCTGCCGTTTGGGGTATCAGAGCTCGGATGGCGCTCCTCCCCCGAAGCGAGGCGTCGGCGCACGGGGCTCCGAGGGGCAGGAGAGCGGCAAAGGGCGTCGTGGAGGCAGCCCGGCCTGCGCGGTCGGGGCAGTTTCGGGCTCCACGTCGGTGTCCCGCGAATCCACACGTTGATGGACCTGTTTTGCACCACCACCACCACCACCACCACCACCACCACCACCATCAGCTGGAGTGGGAGGGGGTCCTCCTCCTCCTCCTCCTCCTCCTCCTCCTCCTCCCTCCCTCCCTCCCTCCCTCCCCTCCCTCCCTCCCTCCCTCCTCCCTCCTCCCCCTCCCTCCCGCTACCCTCCTGCTCATCCTCCTGCTCATCCTCCTGCTCTTCCTCCTCCTCCAACTCCTCTTCCTCCTCTCCCTCCTCCTCCCTCTCCTACTCCTCCTCCTCCTCCTCCTCCTCCTCCTCCTCCTCCTCCTCCTCCTCCTCCTCCTCCTCCTCCTCCTCCTCCTCCTCCTGCTCCTCCTCTTTCCTCCTCCTCCTCCTCCTCCTCCTCATCCCCTCCTCCTCCTCCTCCTCGTCCTCCTCCTCCTCCTCCTCCTCCTCCTCCTCCCTCCTCCTCCTCCTCCTCCTCCTACCTCCTCCTGCAGATTCCTCCTTCTTCTTCTCCTCCTCCTCCTTCTCCTCCTCCTCCTCCCTCCTCCTCCTCCTCCTCCCTCCTCCTCGTCCTCCTCCTCCTCCTCCCTCCTCCTCCTCCTCCTCCTCCTCCTCCTCCTCCTCCTCCTCCTCCTCCTCCTCCTCCTCCTCCTCTCCTCCCCTCCCTCTTCTCATTCTCCTCCTCCTCCTCCTCCTCCTCCTCCTCCTCCTCCTCCTCCTCCTCCTCCTCCTCCTGGCTGAGGGTGCAGGAGCAGCTCGCCTCGGTACTGAGGTTTGAGGGCGAGGCCGCGGCGAGGAGCACCCCATGTGCTGAGGAGGAGGCCCCTCAGCCCAGCAGCAGCGGTGGCGCAGCAGGACAGCGCGCAGCAGGCCAGGAGCTTCCCAGGCCAGTGAGGGGCCAGGGAGAGGAGGGGGTGGCCGCGGAGGAGAGATGGGGGCCGCTAAGCAGCGTGCTCCCGATCGCACCTGCGCCGCCGGCCTGCGTGACGGAAGTGAATCTGATGAGGTGCTGCGTCCAGCATGGCGAGGAGTGGCAGAGCATCCTCGGCAGCTGCGGGCTAAGGCGAGGAGTTGGCGCAGAAGAGCACGGCGCTGAACCTGGCGCTGAGGTCCAGCCAGTGCACCTCGGGGCTCTGGCGCCAGGAGTGCAGGGCGCCGACGCAGCAGGCAATGAAGGCAGCAGCGCGGCGGGCAACGCTGCGCAGGAGGCGCGGGCGAACATACCTACCCATGCTGGGACTGGCGGTGCACCTCCGAGCCAGGCACTGTACGGAATAGCAGGTTGGCCCTTTCAGGTTGATGCGGCTGAAGGAGTGCACGTGAGGCCCCCCAGCCTCTGGGTCGAGAAGAGGCAGGCGATCACTGCCGCCGAGGAGGAGGCCTCTCAGCCCAGCAGCAGCAGTGGAGCAGCAGGTCTGCGCGCACCCAGAGCAGGCCAAGAGCCTCCCTGCCCAGTGGAGGGCAAGGAGGGTGAGGAGGTGACTGCGGCGGAGGAAGGGGACCCCCTAGGCAGCGGGATCCCGACCGCATCTGCGCCGCCGTCCTGCGTGACGGACGAGAAGCTGATGAAGTGCCGCGCCCAGCAAGGCGTGGAGTGGAAGAGCTTCCTCGACAGCTGCGGGCTACGGCAGGAGAATGGTGACGAGGCACCTCGCAGCGAGGTCCAGCCAGCGCACCTCGGGGCTCTGGCGCCAGGAGCGCATGGAGCCGACGCAGCGGAGAGAAGGGGCAGCAGTGCCGCAGGCAGCGCTGCGCAGGAGGAGCAGGCGGACATTCCTCCCCATGCTGGGACTGGCAGTGCACATCCGAGCCAGGCACCGTACGGAATCGCGGGTAGTCCCCTTCAGGTTGAAGCGGCTGAAGGAGTGCACGTGAGGCCCCCCAGCCTCTGGGTCGAGAAGAGGCAGGCAACCTCCGCGGCGGGGCAGGCCCAGCACCTGCAGCAGGACGTGCGGGCCCAGGACGCCGCGGGGGAGGGGGCTAAGGGAGCCCTCACAGCCGCCTTCGCCACCTTCCTGGAGTGCGCGGAGGACGAGTGGGTCGACGCATACCAGCTGGAGGAGCAGAGGGCCAGGTATGTTGGTAGAGCGGACGGCTTCTCCACCAAGCTGGTCAAGCGCAGCGGGGTGCAGGACCCCAGGTCGCCGAGGCTCACGCCAGAGGCAGCGTGGATGGCCAGGGTGGCCCACGCGCTGGGAGCCATGGCGCAGCTGAAAGCACCAAGGGCCAGGGTCGACGCGATCTGCTACTTGCCCCAGCTGGTGGCGGCGGCCCCGAGGAGAGTCAGGAAGTTGCAGCAGGACGAGGAGGCCCGCTCAGGGGAAGGAGGCGGCACCTCCTGCAGCATGGGGGCGGGGCGCTGGCTGAGGATGCTGCAGCATGGGGGCCTGGCGTGCTGGCACCCCCTGCTGCTTGAGAAGCTGGCCGACCGCGCAAAGCAGCACGCCAGTCACCTCGCCAAGCGCGATATCGACGAGAGGGGCAGGCAGTTTGACGAGTGGGTTGGCAAGCAGCTCACAGGAGGAGCGGCAGGGCTCCACGCGGTCACGCGAGTGGCGGTGGGCTGGCAGGGCAGCGACTGCAGCATCGATACTGGACCCGCCAGCCTGAGCAAGGAGCTGGACGACCTAGAGAAGGAGTGGAGCAAGATCTGGAAGGTGCAGTGCAGCCACGCCGAGCTGGAGTGGCCGACCGATCTAGGTGAGCGCCCCCCCAGGCCCAGCTGCGAGGTGATGCGGGCAGTCCTGAGGTCCTTCAGGAGGGGCACAGCCACGGGTTTCGAGGCGATCAAGCCGAGGCAGCTGCTGGAGCTCAGCGACGAGGGGATAGAGACCCTCATCGACATTGTGGTGGCGGTCGAGCAGGCCGCGGCGTGGCCGCAGATCCAGAGCAAGATCGTGTTCTTGGCCAAGAGGCTGGGCGGCGTGCGCCCCGTGGCCATCGCGCACGTCCTCGCGAGGGTGCAGACAAGGCTGCGCAAGCCCCTGGCGGAGGAGTGGGAGCGCAAGAATGATCGACCGTTTTTCTGGGCTGCGCGCGGCAGAGGCTGCGAGAGGGCAGTCTGGCAGCAGGCAGTGGAGTGCGAGTGGGCGACGGCGAAGGGGCGCGAAGCTGGCGATGCATCCAGCTGGGTCGCTGCCCTCATCCTCCTGGACCTGCTCAAGGCGTACGAGCAGGTGCAGCATGGGCGCCTCATTCAGGCCGCCCAGCGGACGGGCTTCCCGCTCTGGCAGCTCAAGCTGCAGGTGAGTTTGTACCGAGCGCCCAGGTGGCTGGCGCGGGACGAAGCCGTCAGCAACGCCATCTGCACCGAGCAGGCGGTGTTGCCTGGAGACGGGCTGGCGACGCTCATGCTCAAGATGCTGCTGCTGGAGCCGCTGGACAAGCTTCAGGAGCTGGTGCCCACGCTGGCGATGTCGGTGGTCGTAGACGACATCATCTTGAAGAGGGTGGGCGGCTTCCAGCGGACAGTCAATGACCTCACGCTGGCGGCCAGGCACCTCAAGGTGCTGCTTGGCGAGGCCGACCTGGAGATCGCGGTGAAGAAATCCAGGGCGCTAGCGAATGTGCCAGCAGCGAGGCAGGAGCTCGAGAAGCGCCTGTTGAAGCCGCTGGGGGTGCGCGCCACGGGGCAGGAGAGGGACTTGGGGGTCGACTTCAGTGGGGGCAAGAGGATAGGACGTGCTGTTCGTCATGACAGGATGGCGCAGGCAAGAGGCAGGCTGCGCAGGATCAAAGTGCTGCAGGTGGTCAAGGCCAAGCGGAAGGCCACCAAGAGGATCGCGAAGACGGGGTTGCACCCATGCATCGGGTACGGCACGGCCATCACGGGCTGCACGGAAGGGGAGCTGGACCGCGCCAGAACCCTCACGTTCGTCGCGATCTCCAACACCACGGCGAGCAAGTCCAGGTCGCTCGGGCTCATGCTCCAGGCAGGTCTCGACCCGATCTACGACGCGACCTGCAAGCCGGTCCTGATGTTGCTGCGTGCGGTCTGGGAGCAGTGGGTGCCGCTGCACATGGTATGGCAGGGGCTTGAGGACAAGCGGCCCGTGTCCTGGGCGCACGTGCAGGGCCCGTGCGCGGCGACGGTGCTCTCCCTCAGGAGGATCGGCTGGGACGTCGTCAACGCCAACTGCTGGGTCATGGACAACGGCGTGGCCATCGCGCCCGTCGACTGCGCGCCGTGGGTCGTGGCCAAGCTGATGAGGAGAGCAGTGCAGCGCTGGCAGCGGAGGCAGGTCAGCAAAGCCCCAGGGTGCGCGCACTTGGCTGGTGGCGGCGAGCTGGAGCCCCTGGTCAGGCTCACCTCCTCTGGCTGCGCCAGGAAAGCCGACGAGCCACGCCGTGAGGAGGGAGCCCCTCGCACCAGGGTTCGGTTGACGGCGAGAGAGCAGGCCTACCTGAGGTCCCTCATCGTCGATGGGCAGTGGACTCAGGCGCGCAAGGAGGAGAAGGGGCTGACGACCAGTGCTGGGTGCTTGAGGTGTGGCGCCAGGGGCACGCTGATGCACAGGCACTTCGACTGCCCGTGCTGGAGTGAGGTGCTGACGGTCCCTGAGGATTTGGCAGGCCTCCGAAGGCAGTGCGGAAAGCCTGAGGTGCAGCTGCTGCTGGAGAGGTGCCTGTGGCCGACACCACGGGGCATCTGCCGCCCGCCAGCGTGCAGCGACGTGTGCTGGAAGGGCGACCACGATGGGGGCACTCTTCCTGCAGGTGAGCTGTTTCTCGACGGCTCGGCCTTCGAGGCGGACTACGAGGAGGTGGCGGCAGTTGGCTGGAGTGCGGTGGCGCTGCAGGCCCACAGTGACGGCTACAGGGCTTCCATCGCTGGCCAGATGGAGGGCCCCTGCGTGGACATCAACGGCGGGGAGCTCACGGCGGTGATCATGGCGCTCAGGCTTGGCCAAGGGATCACGGTGCTGGTGGTCGACTCCAAGTACGTGTGCGACGGCTTCTACAAGGTCGGCAGGGCAGGCACCACGGGCTACGCGTACACGTGGGCTCACCTGTGGCGGCGAGCCTGGGACCTGCTGGACGAGCGAGGAGGGCTCGGGCATGAGGTCAGCCTCAGGTGGACGCCCAGCCACAGTACGCGGCGGCAGGTGGCGGCAGGCGAGGTGCTGTACAGAGATTGGTACGGCAACCGACTGGCAGACAGGGCGGCAAAGGCTGCGGCGGCCAGCGGGCGCCTCCCCGCGCGGGACAGAGAGCGCCTGGAGAGGAGCCGAGACGTGGTCGAACGGGTTGCCATGTGGCGCGCGGCAGTCGGCAGCTGGATCGACGGCAGCGACACCACGCACGGCAAGACGAAGGTGCAGCGAGCGTTGCCAGTGCGCAGGGAGCCAGCGGCGAGGATGGCTTGTGTCTGGCGGAGGCCGCCTGGACAGCGCCCCTGGTGCGAGGTTTGCAGATGGTCAGGCAGATCGGGCGAGTGCCCTGGCAGCATCGTCGCCGAGGCGATCAGGGCCAACAACAGGCTGAAGGCGCAGCAGAGGGCGTCGCACGACCTGGTGCTACTTGCGCCTGTGGATGGGAGGCTGCTGGTGCGCAGGATGCCGCTGGTCGCGTGCAGGGCGTGCGGGTTCACAGGCGCGGCCAGGGCGAGCTCCTTCCACCTCGAGTGCAGGAGAGTCCCGTCGGCTGCAGGTGCCGCCGCAGTCGCGAGGTTGAGGAAGGGGCTGGCTCCGAAGGTGGTCAGCGAGGTGGCAGTCAACATCACGGCGCTGGCGGACGACGTGCAGGAGGGGAGAGGCCAGTCGCCGTGGGACATCGCAGAGGAGGAGGACGGCCACTCCTGGAGGCCGCCAGGAGGAGCTCCAGGTGGTGGGGCAGAGGAGGAAGCGGGCTCACTGCGTCCTCTGACCCCTGAGGGCTCCAGAGCGGCGGCTGGACTGAGAGGACGTGCTGGAGGCAGGCGTGCAGCCGCGGCGCACCAGGCCGAGGCAGGTGGCGTAGCTGGGCCTGCGGGCGGCGGCGGAGGGCCAGGCCAGCGGCGCCGCACGCGTGTGCGCAGCCGATCGCTGAGGCGAGCCGCGCTGACGCCGCCCTCGAGGTCGCCGAGGCGGGCGGCCAAGGTGGCCAAGCAGCAGCAGGAGGAGAGCCAGCGGACGGAGGCGGGCCCTGCCGAGGGAGGAGACGAGGTGGCCACAGGTGCCAGCAGCGGCGGACCGCCCCCGCCGACGATGGCGGACGACGCGCAAGGGGAGAGGGGCCAGCCGCCGCAGGACATCGCGAGGGAAGAGGACAGCAACGCCCTGCGCACGCCAGAAGGAGCTCCAGGTGGCGGGGAGGATGTGTGCTTCCTGCGCCCCCTGACCCCTGGGGGCTACCGCGCCGCGGCTGGCCCGAGAGGGCAAGCTGGCGGAGGGCGTGCAGCCGCGGCGCACCAGGATGCCGCGAGAGGCGAGGCAGGGCCTGCGGGCGGCGGCGGCGGGCAAGGCCCGCGGCGCCGCGCGGGTGTGTGCAGCAGCTCGCAGAGGCAGGCCGCTCCGACGCTGCCCTTGCTGGCGCCGAGGACGGCGGCCGAGGTGGCGAGGCAGCAGGAGGGCAGCCAGCGGCCTGAGGCGGGCCCTGCCGAGAGAAGTGACGAGGTGGCTGCAGGTGGCAGCGGCGGCGGATCGCCCCAGCCAAGCAAGGCCAGTGGAGTCCAGGTGCTGGCGGACGACGTGGAGGACTACAACGTGGCGGCTGGCCCGAGAGGGCGAGCTGGCGGCAGGCGCGCAGCCGCGGTGCCCCATGCCGCGGCACGTGGCGCGGCAGGGGCTGCGGGCGGCGGCGGAGGGCCTGGCCTGCGGCGATGCGCGCGTGTACGCAGCTGCTCGCCGAGGCTGGCCGAGCTGACGCCGCCCTCGCAGTCGCAGAGGCGCGTGGCCCAGGTGGTCAGGCAGCAGGACGAGAGCCAGCGGCCTGTGGCGGGCCCTGCGCAGGGAGGAGACGAGGTGGCTGCAGGTGGCGGCGACGGCGGACCGTCCCCGCCGCGCGAAGCCACAGAGGTCAAGCCGCAGGAGGAGGTCCAGCCGCCTGCAGGGGAACCTGCTGCTCGATGCGAAGCAGGGGCTGCGGGCGGCGACGACGTGGCCATGGAGGGCGAGCTGCAGGAGGTGAGGCCGCCGCCCGCAGGTGGCTCTGCTGCTCGATGCGAAGCAGGGGCTGTGGGCGGCGGAGGCGGCGGGCCGAGGCCGCGGCGCGGCGCGCGGGAGCGCAGCAGCTCGCCAGGTTTGGCAGCCAAGGTGGCGAGGCTGCTGCGGGCCGCGCGGGGTGAGGCCTGGCCGACAGCCTCGGGCGCGTAGCGGCGCCGAGGCGCGGGCGCGCGTGGGGCGCGCGCCTCGCTGGGGTGGCCGTGGCTCGACGCGGTCCGCCTCACCCCGCGGGCATCATCCTCCTCCTCCTCCTCCTCCTCCTCCCTCCTCCTCCTCCTCCTCCTCCTCCTCCTCCTCCTCCTCCTCCCCCTCCTCCTCCCCCTCCTCCTCCTCCTCCTCCTCCTCCTCCTCCTCCTCCTGGGGCATGTTCGGGTTCCACGTCGGTGTCCCGCGAGACAACACGGTGCGAAATTCTGGGGCAACGATTGGGGAGGATGGGCATGGGGGGGGGCGCGTCGGCCTCTCGATTGGCTCACAGGTCGACGTTGCATCGTTGACCTCGGGGGGCACGCTGCCGAACGACAGCACATGCGCGATTGAGTCGGTGGTGCATGTGGCGGTCTGCATCGACGATGCATGGGCGATGTATCGGCCATTCGAGGTCGACATATCCCCCACTATGGCTATTCCCCCAATCGTTGCCCCCCAGGAGGAGTAGGACCAGTGCAAGTCCAAGACTCATCGTCGATGTTGGAATCAGCCCTCCTACAAGAGCTCATTTCCATTGAGGGAAGTGGCTCGACTGGAGATTTCCAACTGAAGATCCTTCATTGTTTCTGGTACGTCAACCATGGGAACGCGTGACTCGGGACACTCTTATAACATTGTAAGACGAGTTTGCGCGGCGCGGAGGCGGGAGCCATATGTTGAGAAGGAACCGTCCTCACTTCGCGAAACCCTCACAAGTTTGCAAGGCGAATATGCGCGACGCTAAGGCGAGGGCCACATTTTGAAAACCGCCCGCCCTCAGTCCGTGTAAACCTGGTAAACTAATAAGACGCATGCGCGCGGCGCTAAGGTGAGACGCACATTTTCAAAAGCAGCCGCCCTCAATCCGTGACTGAAAGGACTGCGCTGCGGCAAAGCGAGCACCACATTCCAAAAACACCCGCCTTGCATGTGTGAAACTGTTGCCAGTTTCTCAGCCTCAGGATCATACACGGTACGGACGTCTCAGGCGAAACGCCCGGCCCGCCCTTCCGACTTGCCTCGGGGTGCGACAGGGAGGAACCATTTACAGTCGGGGCGCTTAAGGAGGACTTCTTTTCGTTGGGGAGGGGCTCCGTGCTCCTTTCTTGTTTCACGGTTTGCCTCGAGTGTTCCTCGGGTCTTCGATGGGAAGTCGAAGCTCAACCTCTGGAGACGAGGGGCCTTGTTCCTTTTTTAGGGCTCCTTAAATCAGCGCCCCGACCGTATGACAGCGAGGGGCGAAGGAAGAGCGGACGGCCCAGCGCGCTCCAGGAGCAGCAGGAGGCGGACGCTGCCACGGTGTCCGGCATGCCCAGCGGCTCCGTGACCTACAGGGGACCCTCGCGCTTGGCTCGCCGGCTTGGAACATCGAGCGCGTTCCACTACATACTCGCAAAGCGCCTACTCGCAAACGTCCGCAAAGCGCATGTCTGCGTTGATGTACTTTTTATCGTAGATGCCCCGCGGGGGATCCAGGCCAGTTGCGAGCAGTTGCTTTGCGAGTAGTGGAACGCTCTTGTCTATTGGCTCGCCGGCGGAGGGGAGGGGTTGGCGAGTGGGCTGTGAGCATCTGGGTCAGCCTCTGGACACGGACGAGTAAGCGGCGAGGTACAGAGTCCAGACGACGAGAAACAAGGACCACGTCGCGCTCAGGAGGAGCTCTCGGACTTCCAGGGGCCGCTCCTGAGATCTGGGTCAGGGAACTGAGTTGCGCGGCCGCGCGACTCCGCCACCGCGCTCGGGGGAGCGCCTGGAGGGGGCAGAGGGGGGGAGGAAGCGGCGGGGGGGGGGGAGGGGGGGGCGCTTCCAGCAGGAGGGGGGGGGGCACTCACCCGGCTACCCAGACCTTCGTTTTTGGGACCGCTGTCAAGGGAGGAAGAACCACCCGGACCGGACACTTCGCCCCTGCTGAACGGCCCCGGGGCGTTTTTTACTGCACGGCCGTGCCCCGCTCGCTTCCCTCCTCGTGGGCGCGCCTGCTGGAGGCCTCGCGTGCCGGGGCGGTCACTATCGGAGCGGAGGTTCTGCCCGCCACGCTGGCTGGTCGGGAGGCGGAGAGACACGGGCACGCGCCAGAGCACACAGGTCTGGTCCGGGAGCCGGTGCGCGGGCGAGGCGCGCCCCGGCCGGAGGCGCCCTTCCGCGGCTCGGCCGGCGTGCCTCGCCGCTGGCACGGGTGCCCGTCGGTCGTCGAAAGTGCAGGCCTTGGGATGCCCAGGTCACGATCTGTTTCGAGCGCCTCCCCACGTCAACGATCGATGTGTGTTTTGGCTGTGGTCTGTACTCTCTGGGAGGGCCTGAGCCCAATCTGCCGCATCTGCCCTCCTACTTTCTGTTGCGCCGCCTTCTTCCGACCGACGTGGACTGGTGAGGGAGGCCGAGGGACGGGATCGAAACAAATGTGCAAGCGCACATACATTCACACGGGCTTCGAGAGAGCACACTGCGCGAGCTTTCGTGGCATGATCAGCGGCATGGAGGAACAAACACCGTGGATCAAAGAAATCCACGCGAACCTCCGAGAAAGCATGGTTCAGCGCTGGATGTGCCTCTGGGGCGGCAGCGGCGGTTGGAACGGGCCAGGAAGCGGCGCATCGGCCCCCAATCGCCCACCCATCGTCGACATGGGTCCGAAGGCCCACCCCGCCAAGGACCGTGCGATTTCGCTATCGGTCGGGGGTGGACAGAACCCCCAACAGTGACACGTCGATTAGTGAATTGTCCGTTTTCGATTCTCGAGAGGGCGCCGTGGCCGTCTTTTTCCAGGCTTGCGCCCGCCAGGTTTGGGCCTCGGGTCGGTTTCACTAAACCACGTCTTACTAAAGGGGGGTCTGTCCATCCCGAATCGGGGGCACATCGCCGCTGCATCGGCGATGCATCGCCTCTTCCAGGTCGACTTTCCCCCCCCCGGAGCGGGTCTCCCCTCTGGAGCGTTCTCCCCTGCGCGCTGCCACCGTCGCGGCACCCTGGGCGCCTTTGGAGGAGGTGCTGGGGGAGGCAGCAGGAGGATGGCGGCACAGTGGGGGCCCATGCCAAGAAACACCCTGCTCGCCTCAAAGGTGCCCTGGGTTTCTTGGGTGTCCATGGTTTTGCCATGGACATCGTGACCCTCCCACGCAGAAAGGCAATGGACGTCTTGGGGTCTCAGGGTTGGGTTTCCTGTGGAAGCTTTCTTGTGGACTGGCCTCCACTGTGCTGTCGGCTCACGGCGATCACCATGCTGAGTCGTCAGCCAGCGACGCCCCCCCCCGCCCAGGGGCGCCTGGGATAGCCCTGGGATGGCCAGGGGTTGCCAAAGGAGGCCGTGGGCCGGTTCGAACGTCACCCCCGCCGCTCGAAATCGTCAGCGCTCGGCCCCCCCGCCCCCCGGCCTCCCCAACGGCTCGGGGGCCAACCCGAATGTTTCGCCGCCCGCGTGCCAAGCTCCGTGGTTCGCTGGCATGGAGGCCACGGGGCCGGCGAAGTTTTCCAGTCGTCCCCCCCAGACTCCTCTGAATCACCCACCCACATGACAGTCGGACCTGGGCCAGAAGAACATCCCTCGCGACCATGAGACCCTCCGCCAGCCAAAGCAGAACATCCAATGGCACCCTCCCCATAGATGCACGAGAACATCCAATAGGCACGAAGAACAAGGGCACCCTCCCCGAGCTGACCTCGATCTCACACCCCGGTCCGACCGCATGTCTCCGCATCTTTCTGTTCTAGATACAGTGCCGTTTTTAATACATGCTCCGCGTGCGGATCATGTATTAAAGATGCAAGGATTAGAACAACGATGAGTTCATGCATATTTTCTTCATAAATTAATCATTACTAAAAACCCTATAGTTTTAAAATCCTATGTCTTAAAAACTGCCCGGTAAGCTCAAGGGGGGAGTGCATCGGCCACGACTTGCCCGCTCGTCGCCGATGGGGGGCCGAGAGGCCCACCCCGCCCAGGAGCGTGCGTGTGTGCTCACGGGCGCCTATCGCCCATGCATCGGCGAGGTAGCGC